>JACDJE010000561.1:255119-367275 GCA_016647715.1 Pavo muticus | reverse complement strand
GATTGTATTATATTATATTATAGTTAGTAAAATAAGTTTACCTCCCTAGAGGTCTGTTTGGTTTTTTTTTTCCTTTCCTTTTCCCTTCCCCTTCCTCTTTTGGGGGGGGGGCGAGGAAGGGGGCCCTTGGGCCCACTGTCCCTGTCACGGGCATAGTCACATAAACCGTGACACCATACTGCAGCCGCCCCCTGCCTTGCACCGTCATGGCAGCAGCATTCTGTGATCTCTCCAGGTACTAAAATACAGCTCTTCCCACTGAGCAGCCTGGCCTGGCCCTAGGCAGGCACCCATTGCTCAGCAGCGATCAAACATCAGTGTGCAGTTTCCACTGTCTGAGCTGAAACCAGGGCATGGGGAGGGTGCAGTGGAGTGCTAACTCAAGTTATGGCAAACAATTTCATGCATTTTGATATGCTAGCTAAAGACGGTCCTGTGAACAGTGAAAAATATACAGCCTTGTTTTCTGTTTTGATAAAGGAATTGGAGATTTCAAGAGTGCTGAAAAAATCATCAATTTTTTGATGTATTTGTGACTCCATTTTCAGTTGACATAAAAACGTTACTTTTCAATTTTCAAATGCAGTGTATAGAGTAGTAGTCAAATATTCAAATCTGATCATATCTGTACTAGACTGTTGTGGTTTAACCTGGAGGTAGCTAAGCTCCACACAGTTATTCGCTCACTCCTCCCCTTTCCAGTGGGATGGAGGAGAGAACTGGGGGAAAAATAAAAATAGAACTTGTGGATTGAGATAAAACTAAGAGAAAAGGAAAAAGATAATAGTTATGAATGTATATAACGAGTGATGCATGAGCAATTGCTCACCACTCACTGACCAATGCCTAGCTAGTCCCCAGTGAGTGGAATAGAGCAAGAAGAACTCCCAACCCCCTCAAAACTCTCCTTCCACATATGTGGGATATCCCTTTGGCCAGTTTAAGTCAGCTGTCCTAATTTGTCCGCTCCCAGCACTTTGTTAGTATGAGATGAGAAACTGGAACAATCTTGGCTCTGTGCAACACTGCTTAGCAGTAACTGTAGACATCAGTGTGTTATCAACACTATTTTTTTCTAAAACCGAAACATAGCATCATACCGGGCACTCTGAAGAAAACAATTCTGTCCCAGCTGAAACTAAGACACAAACTTCTATAAGACCTCTCTTACCAGAGAAAAATATCCCACAGTTCACTATCACGCATGATTCATGTCATCGCTTTTTGGTAGTATGTGTTTGTAAACAATTATTGTCAAGGATGAAGTACAGGAGGAAAAAGTCTGAAATTTTTGATGAATACCTTGAGAACTTACTGAGAATGGCAACTCCTTCCATTCAACCAGATTGATGCATTGGTTTCACAAAAACAATGTCATATATCCTGCACATTCTATGGGTTTTTGTTCTCTTTTTTAATATATTTTTATTAAAACATAAAAATACATTAGTTATAAACATTACTGTATATCTTACATGCTGCTCAAGGCATTTCCTTTTCACTCACTGTTGCCTACATAAGACAGAAGTCCATGTCCACAAGTTTACTTTTCTACAGTGAAGTTGCTCACCCTCATGGCTGAGCCCTGGGCTCCATCAGGTGGGTTACTGCTGTCAGATGGCTCCATCAGCCAAACAGCACAGGTCTCTGGAAGAGGAACGCTCAGAGTGACAAGAGCCAAGCTGCAGAAAGTTGGCTGAAGTTTGAGAGCAACCACCACACATTCTGCTATGGCTTCGTGTCTGTATGTCTTACACGTCATTGCCCATGATTTCAGTGTTTGTGAGTGGCTGGCAGGCTGACCTGCTTTCCCTGCCAGATTGTTTTTCTTCTACTCCCTAAGTAAATTTTCCCATCTTTTCTAAATAGACTTTGCTTTTTTTCCCCAGGCCAAGTGTGGAATCCTATTGTGAGCTGTTTCCTGTCTGTTCTTGATATCATACCTATGTGTGCATTTGTCCTGCCAGCTGTCTGATGCCAGTAGGGAAACAAACATCCTAAGTGGGATGGGAAGCCCTGTTGCTTCTGAGGTGCAAATTGTTAAGTCTGGTTCTCTCCTTCCTACCCTCTGCTCCAAAAGGGATAGTTAGCTCCCACTTTGTAGCTGGCACCCATATTACCATTTAGTATCTTTGTGTAGCATGCCCTTCTGTACCTCATGTATTCAGAAAACTGCACGGACCCATACGACAGCTTGATGCCAGGACAAATTGCATTTTAATGGCATTCCAACCTCTTGCCAACACTTGCTCAGAGTAGAGTGTTTGGAGTAATTAGAAGTTGCAGTGTGTGACAGAGGGCTGTTTGTAGTTTGGTTTTGCACAGCTGAACTAATAGGAAAGGCAAAGGGTGTCTATGGGTTTGCTTTTGAAGTGCTTCTGATATAATGTTAGGAGAGAAGCAGCAGCAGTGGTTAAATAGGTGCAGAGTAAATGTATATGAAAACATGTCCAGACTTTCAAATGTACATATCTTATAAAGTCTCTGTTTTCCATAGAACAGAACGGCGGCTACCAGAGATAGAAGGAATGTGAAGGGATTTAAAACAGCAGCTGCGGTGTAAAATCCCTGCCCATGTGTTCCAAGCCTGAAGCTTGTAGTCCAACTGCTGTTTAGTTGGAAACAGCAATAGGCGTATGAATGTTGACCTTTTAAGGATCTGTGGGGAAAGTTAATGTGTAGGCTCTTCTTTCACCAATTTGTTTTCTGAATTTCGTGTACTGCAGTGTTTGATCCTTAAAACAATTGCCTTTAATTTGAGGATATTGTAGTGCTTTGAGCCAAATGCTAGGCCTCTTCTTATGTGTTATAAACCCAGGAGGAACTATTGTGACTCTCCAGACTACCTCTATAAAGTCCATTGCAGGATTTAACATTGTTATTTATTTGCTTATTAATGCATTTTACTTGGATTTTTTCAGAGAACTAGGAACATGGCTGGCTTGTTCATCCAGCTGGGGCCTGGGGACGTACAGTGAATGGAGCCTATGCTGTGAGCAGCTTGTTTGTATACTTTGGCACCAGTACCAAAATAAGCATGCTCTCACACCCGGCATCTTCACACAGGGTTGGTAGGAGTGGTGAGGGTTGCCTGCTCAGAGCCTGCAGCGTGTATTCTGTGAAACCCCCATTGGGTCTGCAGCATTCTAATTGATGTCAGGATTCAGGGATTTAAATAGATGCATCATTGGCTTCCTCTCATAACCACTGAATGCTGCCTGTAGCATCAGGGACCAGGAAAGTAAATAGTTTCCCAAATAATTTTTTTAACTTAAATAATTTTCTTTATTTATTTACTTAGAATCTAACATAAGGCAGAATTTTATCAGGATTTCTTAATAGATGCAAAGCGTTATGCAATGTTTAGCGTAATACAAGAATTTTGTGGGTTTTTCCCTGTGAATACAAATGAAGTTAGGAAGGAGAAGTATTTTTTTGGAAGAATTGCTTCTCTGTTGGATCCTTGTGGAAAAAAGGCGTACATCCTTTAGCCTCATGGCATGGCATTGAGAGCCAAAGCTAGCAGAGGGCAGCTCTGCGTGTAGCGTGCATGCAAGGACCGGGCTCTGGAGAGGACCCTGGTGCTGTAGGCTGCCCTGTGCATTCTGTGCCTGCATAAAACACCAGTATTTTATGTGGTACCGGGTTCTTCAGAAAAACGCCTCTTCAGCTGTCATATCATAGTTTCACTTCTCAATATTGGGTTGAACAGGTTATTCTTAGAAGCAGCAAAAATGGGATGTAAAATGTAAAATTTGAGTTGTGCATCAAAATACTGGAGAGAATGAGCTACAGCATTAGCTAGAGAAATAGAAAGAGATGAGTGGGAGGAGAAAATCTTCAAAAATTAGAGTTTATTTTTTGTTTAAAGAAACTAATTTTTTTTCATGAAGCGTATCTGATTGCTGTTTTTTTAATTATTTCATGGATTCCTTTGGCACGTACTCAAAAAAACCAAAATCTTTTCTTTTTCAGAGTTCTGGCCCCAAACAGTAGTTTCCAAGATATTTGGACACTGTATAACTTCCTCATAAGCAACGAGGTATGAAGTTTTCTTTAACGTTTTGTTAGGTACAATTCTATTTCAGTTCATTGTAATTTAAAGTAGTTATGAGGTTAGCTGTCTCAAGAGTTCATTTCCCTTAAGCTAGAATTTTGAAGTTTAGCTTTTGTTTACTAGACATGACCCAAGATGTATGTTTGGTTGAAACCTACAAAAATTATTAGAATCTATACCAATACTTGAGTTGCTTCCATGACTTTTGGAGCTCTCATTTGTTATGAATGTTTCATAAGAAAAGCCTCAAAGCTGAAATCACCAGAACACCCTGACCTAATAAGCATTTTTAAAAGATAGAGTGTTCTACTATGGAGAATATTGGCTACAGTTGGCGGGGAAAAAAAAAAAAAGAAAAAAAAAAAGAAAGGATAAACAGAAATTACCAGCTCTTCTTGAATTTTTCAGTGCTGAAGGATTTTAAGAAGAGGAAATAAGTGTTTATATTAGGATAGATGTGCTTTTCCACTGAGTACAAATATATTTCAGATTTTCAGTCCTCTCCCATAGAGGAAATTACTGTTTTTCAGGCCTGTATGTATAGAATGATTGTATTCATGGAATTAAAGTGAGTCAGAACTTATTTTGGTTGCTATAGGATTATAGAGAGAAGGAAGACGTGTGTTTTTGCATGAGTTGTTAGAAAATGGAGCTGGGGTGGTATTTGTCAGTCACATTGTATGCCGTCATAATTGTTAGTTAGTGATAATTGATTTTATGTTACATAATGTGACTTCTTTTCTTTTATGTGTGGTCTCAGCTTGAGAGCCTGTTAAGTAATACAGTAACAATATCTGTTCTAGCAGCTGCATAATTTAATTGGTGTGCAATACTTGGTAAATTACTGTAGTAATTCTTTGTTCTTTGTTTTAGATACATAACAGTATAAAATTTACTGCTGAGGAGCTGTATGAGTGTGTTTCACAAGAGTTATATCGGTAAGTGAGTTATTGATCACATCAAATGGGTTCTGAGACAGCGTTTCAGCATGTACTCTGTGAACCAGAGTGCAGTAAGAGAACTTGTTCTGTTAAATGAAATAATTGCTGCTGTAGGAAGGGGATAGAGAAGACGAATGGGGAGAGTTTTGTGATAGGCTATTAGACCAGAGTGGGTGAGGGCAGAACGTGGCTTAGAGACCAGCCAACAGCACCAGCACAGTGCTGTCCAGCTGTCTGACAAGAGGTGAGGTGTTGGTCATGCTTTCCTGTACTGGTTTTGCATTTCTGGTTTTGCAGGGGACAGGGCCAGTGTAGTCAGCATCTGTTCAAAGGAGGTTAGAACATGGAAGAGCATTTAAATTAATTTCATTGTACCTGCAGTTCTCTTTGCTACTGAACTCATAATCACAGTGAAAACTTTGCTGATGTCAGCAGAGGAAAAAACCCTGTGGTTTTCAAGCCCTGTGGCACTGGAAACTGGGCATGTGTGCAGCTGTGTGCTGCACTGTGGCCATTGTTCTTAAGGCCATAAATTACACTACTGTATGCTACTCTGTGGTTAGTAATTACTGTGGAAAAAAATGAAGAAGCCAGCTTACTTCGATTACTGTATCTATTTTAGGAGGGTTTTTATGGTTCAGTTGCAGGGAAATAAATGTTCTGTTGTACAGCTAAGTGAAAGGCCTTAAAAACATTAGTCTGAAAATAAATGTTGTGCAAGTCTTAGTTCTTCGCTGGAAAGTTTCTGGCTCATAAGTTTTTTTTCTGAGCTTGTGTAGTTGAAGGCTTGTAAATCCCAGTTCAGTGGAGTTTTTAAAATGCCAAAAAAATTTACTTACAATAAACCAAAAGTGGTTATTAAAAGGTGGGTAAATATTTTCTTGGAAGTTCCCACTATATGCTATGTGTGGTATAAATAAGAATTAGCTGTAACCTAGCAGGATTTGGATTTGGGTGGTCCTGTGTGGAGCCAGGATCTGGACTCCACGATCCTCATGGGTCTCTTCCAACTTGGGATGTTCTGTGTTTCCATAACATATAACAATTGCAGGATGGCTGAGGTAGAGGAGGCCTCTGGAGATGACCCAGCCTGACCTCCCTTCTCAGGCAGGGCCCCAGATCACATTACCTGGTGTTGCACTGAGGTGGGCTTACATATCCCCAGCCTCCAGGCAGCCTGTGCCAGGGCTCCGTGCTCAGGCAGAACTTCTGTGTTTCAGCTGTTGACCATTGTCTACTCTCCTGTCAGGCCCAGACACACACCTGCTCCCCTGGGCTCCTCCCCCACCAGTGCTGTGCAGAACCCCCCTGGGCAGTCTGCTTGTTCTGCTCCTCAGGGTGTCAGAGTGGCTGTCAGCCCCAGGAAGGCCTGGGAGGCTGATTCTAGCTGCCTATAAAGGCCTCATCCGCTTTCTCCACCAATCAGGCAGGCTGTGGCAAACACCCGCCACAGTGGTTTAGTGCATTGGTCTGCCCTGTAATCTGTATCCACAAGCTCCTGGCCTGCCAATTGCCCACCGGAGGCAAAGCTCCACATGCTCCAGGTGCTTTCTCACATAAGGGGCAACTCCACCAGCTCACCCTCCTCCTTCCTACATGATGAGGTTTGGATTCATTTTTTGAAACACAAGTCTAGATAATGAGTAAGCATGATCAATAAATTTATTCTGTGTGTAAACCTCTTATATGCAAAATATGAAAAATAGTTTGGATTTTGCCCTCCATTGTAAAATCCATGTTCTGTCAAGAAAGCCAACTGAGCTGACCTTTCAACACTGATTATTTCTTATAATTACATTTGCATATTACGGTAGAAAGTGAAAAGTCAAAAAGCAGCTCTTCCACTTTGCTGATTTGCATTTTGTCTGTTTTAAGCTATATGAGTAGAATCCATGCTTATATATGTTTTAAAGAAAAAGGTACTGCCACTTCTTACATTTTATGGAAATTCTTTGATTATGCAGATCCACAACTGTGTGGTTTGTCTTCAGCCATATCCATTTTTAGTTAAGCTTTGTATTCAGCTATATTCTCTTTGAGTTGGGACAACAGGTTCCAAGCTCTGTAGCCACTGCTCAGGTGCAGAATTTGGCTAAAAATATCAGAGATTACCATGAAGAGAACTTGCAGGAGCAGCTGCATCAATAACTTATGTGTAGAGGTTTGTTTTAACCAATCAATTCCAAATTCAGATAGAAAATCAGAACAAGGTATTTTGTCAAGCTTAGGGCAAGATTATCAGAAAAAAATGATGGCTGTCAAGCAAATGTGAGAGCAGCAGTGCTAATCATTGCACTGCAAGGCTGAAGTCAGAGTTCTCACATGCCCCGAATCAGCCTGACTGCAGTGCATCTGTGGATGGACCTGTTTGCCCTGTGGGACAGAAATGTACAGAGCTGACTTGCAGCTCATACACACCTGTGAGAAACGGCAGTGTTCTGCATTAGCTGAAGACTGAGTTTTTTTGTTGAGAAGAATGAAGTCATGTTTGCTGTGTGCCCTCCAGGCTGTTCCTTTTTAAATATTTCATTGCAGCATACAGCTGAAAGCACATAATGATTAGCTGTCTCTGGAATAAACTTAGTCTTTTGCTTTATAGATAAAATAACAGATTTCCAGAGATACTAAGTATTCTCTGCTTTTGACAGCATTAGAGGGCAACATTAGAATTCCTTTGAATTTTAAAGCAGTATATTGAAATGTTCCCGTTTATAAAATGGGGTCTGTTGTGTCCTAATAACCATCTTTGTGCCTTTTCTTCTCTAGAGGAAGATTAGAGGTGGGCTGTTGCCAGCTGGCCGAGCTGGATCACAGCATCAAGCAGTATCATGCATCTGCACACATGGAAGCGAAGAACAGGGGGTGGCTGTGACACCAGCAAGGTCTGGAACCACGGTGCTCGTCCCTTGATTTTGATGTCCAAATGAAGTCAAGGGAGTGGTGGGAGGGAATATTCAAGAAGCCAAAACTGCCTTTTTTTTTTTTTTTTTTCCACAATGGTGCTGTTTTATAATTGAGTTGAAGGGAAAAAAAAAAAAAAAGAACTTTTGACTCTTAACTAGTAGCATTTCCTGTTTCAAGTGAAGATCTCTGGACTGATAAAAGTTTTGCGATATACCAAGTTGGAAGTTAGAGCTGTTAGTAATGATTACATGGTTATATAGAAAAATGAGTAAGTCTGGTTTTTTCCAGATTTTTTTTGAAGTGTTGGGGGAAAAAAAAAAATGTTATGATATTCGAAGCTCTTGAAAGGACTGAAATGAGCACAGTTGAATGCAAAGCCTTAAAGCCACGATGCTTGCCACTCCTTCAGATAGGAAGAACTGAAACACAGATGCAATGTGTGTATGCTGTATACTGCACTATGTAAGGCTGGAGAGAGAAGATAAGGAAAGGATTGATGTTCACTGTTATGTAGGTTTGTCCTGGACTTCTCTTTAGTCCTTTTGTCAGAATATCCAGAATATCTTTTCTGTTGAAAACTCAAATCTGTTAAAAGCATTGAAACCAGAAACGTGTGTAAGTAGGCATGTGAATTATACTTCAAAAAAAAAAAAAAAAAAAGCAAACCCTTGAAATGTTATCAAATTGAGATGAAAGTGGTGTTCTTCCTTTTTTAAAATATCAACTTAATCTTCAAAGAGTAGAAACTTGCTAGAAAAAATCTTTTGGTGAATTTGTCATTCTTCTTGTCCTCTCTTCTTGTAAAGGTGCAAGCATCTCTTTCCCTGTGTGTTATGCTCATGATTTGTCTCGTCTCTGCTTTCAGGTGACAACTCTATTTAAATCTATTGTTTGTTGCTCTCCAAAACTGCTTTAAGTCAACAAAACTTTCTAAAAGCCATCTCCAATGCTGCTGTGGCCTTTAAAGCTACCTCTTTTGTGTATTTGTAGAGATAAGATGACTGATAAAGTTCTACAAGTGTTTATTTTGATATTAACTTTTGGATGCATTTGTAAAATGTTTATTGTAAAAATTTAATATATTATTACAATAAATGTCAGTTAATTCTTAATGACAGCACTACCTTGATCAACTCCATTCTCAGTTTGCCTAATTCCTGTGAGTGCAATCTAATGCCTTTCTCCTCCTCCCTGACTGAAGTGAAGCTTGTGGTAGAATGTGGCCTCTAAGAGTTAGTCAGGGCAAAATTCATTTTGAGGGATATTTTCATTGAAATTGTTGTCCTACAGCTGTTTAAGTTGCTTACTTGATAGTTCATACCATACTAGTAGGAAATTAGAGCAACTTAAGCACATTATATTTTCCTTGCTTAACTCACGATCAGAGCTCATAGCTCTGCTAAACTTTGGAGGAAGACTGATCATGACAACTTCTTTGGATTTTCTCATACAGACTCTACTTGTTAGAATGCACTCCATTTTAGAGCTTGGGATAAGCAATAATTCTCTTCAGTCTTGTTTTTCTGCTTTGCTGTATAGCCTTAGCATTCTGCTGATGTGTTATGGGGTGTGAAACAGAAGAACTGTAGCTGAAGCCTGTTCCTGGTAGTACTTGTATCTTGTAGAGATGTGAGTCAAAGCAATAAATTAAGAATGCGATGCCACTATAGGCATGGCTTTATTTCCCACAGCTACTTGTCTAACACTTTGGAACATGCCTAAATGTGCAAAACTTCTTACAGGAGTTCAGTCCTGGGACTGATTTCTCATCTCACCTCCTGTTCTATCACTTCACTTCCATTTGCACAGAAGAACATAGAGAAGCAGTTTTGAGTTGAACGACTGCAGTAGCTGGATGTAGTGAGGAGCCAGCTGGCAGCAGGTGCATCTCCCCAAGCCAAGCACAGTCATTCTCCTTGAGCCAGGTGCTAGTCCCATCAGCATGGTGGGAGGCACATGGGATACAGCCCCTCACCCTTCTGGTTCACCTCTGCCCATGGTTCAGTTACAGGTGCTACCTTGTCTGCCTAACACCCCCAGGACACCTGAAACTTCTGCTTTAGTGCTGTAAACTGTCTCAAATTAAAGAAAACAACACAAAGACACCACACAGCAACCCTGTGGTGCAAGGATTTCCCAAAAGCCACCTTTAATGTGTTTGCATCAGCAGCAAGCTGTAAGTGCTGGTTTTGGCACCAGGAGTTAGATGTGCAGCAAGCAACTACACATTAGACACAAAGTCATCCAAGCCAACATATTATCTGTGTAAACAGAGGAAGTGAACTAAAACACAGTACTACGAGCACATAAGAAATCAAAGTTGTGTTCTACCAGAGTTTAAGTTTGTAATATCAGAAAAATAAGACTGTTACTAATCAGGTCAGATGAATGCATTTTCATCGCCAACTCGAAGTAGTTTAAAAACCATGAGAAAAACCCCACACTTAAAAGTTTGTTTTACAACTGTTAGGTCAACCATAGTAACAAAACTGCTGTACAGAAATCACCCTCTGCATTTTTGTCAAAATGTTCGGAGCCAAAATAATTTTCCCATACTGGAAAGTCACAGGTACATCATGTTCAGAAACTCCATTCCCATCTAATCAAAGTTCTGCATGCTAAGTTGCAATACTATAGCAAAGGCAAAAGCTCAGAAGCTCATGTACAGTGGTAAATCAGTTGTCCCGCTCAGTGTCTGAACTCCAAGGCTGTCTCCTTGCTTCAATAACTGTTTATCTGCCATTTTTATTTCAACAGATAAAACACTCTGCTGAGTATATAAAAACTATTATAAAAAGACAATCATAAAAGATAAGGTAGTAGCAGGCATGTATATTTTTTTAATAAAAAAATAGCCATTATATCTGTTTAAATAAGGCTTGTTACAGATTGTTTCAATTACTGAAGAAAAACAAGGCCTGATGAGAAAACTATCCCCCACAATCCTTACACTTCCTGCTCCAAGAACACACTACAAGAAAAGAAAGTTACTTAATGTGCAAAGTGACAAAAACAAATGCTGGAGGAAGCTCCTGAAATGATATGCCCAGTCTAGGCTCTCTTGCAGTATCTTCAAAGTCTTTTAAAAAAACTAAAATAAAGTTCTAAAATACACCAGAAACCCCTTCATCTCAATATTATTTCCAAAACAAATATGTACAGCACATTAATATGCAATATGCAAAAGCTTTGTGTTGCTGTTGGCAACATCTACGCCCTCCCCAGCCCTATTCACATGTGTACCTCTACTAAAACACAATTACATCACTAAGCCTGTTAGTTTGAAATGGGAATTTAATTAGCTTAAAACTTTTAAGTTTTCATGTAGGGGCTCCATTCATTTGATTCTGGGTTGTAGACTTCAACTGTGTTCAGGAATTCATTGCCATCAAATCCCCCAACTGCATAAATACTGTTTGCCACAGTTGTAATCCCAGCATTGCTTCTTGGAGTGGTCATATTTCCCATCATCTTCCACTCATTTTCAGCAGGGTCATACATCTCCATGCAGCTCACTGCATGAGAGCCATCAAATCCTCCTCCTACAAAGAGTTTTCCTATGCAAAGGAGACAAAAAATGGGAGTTTCAAGCATCCTCTACATTTCCAACCACAGCCTCCCTTTTTCGAGGGAGATCACACCAAAATGAGAGAGCTTGAGGTTTCCTGTCAGAAACCTTCACTTTGTTCGAGATCTGAAGTCATGAAGTAACACTGATCAGCTGGGTTCTCCTGATCATTAGAGCTGATTGCTCTGAAATAATCTCCAGCGCCTAATTTCAAACAGACGCAGTCTGGAAGCTACAGTGTGATACTTTGAAAAGAAAGCGTGGAGCTGATGCTCCTAAAATAAAGGCTATTTATTTTTCTGGTTATAGTTTTTATTTTAATCAATTGAAGGCATAGCCAGGTTCTTCCTATGATGCTTCCTCAAAGACAAATTCATGAAGTGAATGAGGTTGCTTAAGCCCACGGGTGCTTACCGTCGCGCACAGCCACTCCAGCTCCCCTCCGAGCCACATTCATGGGTGCCATCAGGGTCCAGGTATTGTTCTCAGGATTGTAGCGCTCCATGCTACTTAGGCAGTTCCATGACTCCGCCCCACCGATGATGTACAGGTGGCCCCCCAGCTCGCACACTGCAGACTGATGTCTCCCTGCAAACAAATGCCACAAGTTACAAGCTCAGCACAGAAGCCCTGAACTAAGAGCATGCCATAACAAAAAAAACCTGTAAATTTCAGCTGCTTTAAATCTACAATCTCCTTCTCCTCCTTCCCCAGAGAGGTGGTTGAGTCACCATCCCTGAATGTGTTTAACAACCATCTGGATGTGTGCTCAGGGACATGATTTAGCAGAGGGTTGTTTGTTAGGGTAGTTTGGTTAGGTTGTGGTTGGACTTGATGATCTTTAATGTCTTTTCCAACCTGAGCAATGCTATGATTCTATGATTCTCAGCTGCACAGCAAACTTACGGATATTGAGGGGAGCACAGCTTGTCCAAGATTTTGTTATGGGATCAAACACATCACAGTTCTTAAGTCCCTTCTGGCCATAGGGATCTGAACCACCAACAATGTACAGTTTTCCATTCAGGGCACATACCCCTATTGATACAGGAAATAACAGTAAGTAAGCTATTAAATTAATAAAGAAAAAACAAAAGCTGTTGATCAGCTGCAGATCAATTACCTGCATTGCAGCGATTGGTTCTCAGTTCCGGAACAGGAGTCCAGTCATCTATTTCTGGCTCGTACATTTCCCCACAGCTCAAGTCATCGGAGTGACCATTTGACCCACCCACAACATACAGCTGCCCCTAAATGGAAAACATGAATTCCCATTTCACTTACAAGTAGGCAACGATTCAACTCGTTATCACTCTACTAATCTTGTAAATACAATTAATCAACTTTTGTTACCATTTTATGAAGCTTGCAATATTTGTCCCACCTACATTTACATAATTTCAACATTTCACCTAATCTCCACACACCATTAAAACTGCCATTTGGAACCGAGCTCTGGGTGTTCTCATAGGTGCAATGAAAGTCCAAGTGTCCTTCTGTGGATCATAGCATTCCACCGTACGCAAACACTCCTCTCTGTTATAGCCACCTAATAGAAAAGACAAAATGTTAAAAATGGTGCCAAATCTCCAAAGACCCATTGCTTCAATTGTTTCCTAACTCCCCCAGATCAAGCAAATTTTTTTTTTTAATTATTATTATTTAAAAGAACTGTTAGTGTTTATTTTACCTGCAGCAATTAGCTTGCCATTAAGCTCAGCTGTGCCCAACCCCGATCGAGCATACTGCATGGGAGACATGGGCTTCTCTATTACATCGTTTGGCTGCAGCTCAAAACTCAGACTCTTCAGCAGGCGTGGCGTGCTCGTGGGAGAGCTCTGAGGGCTGTTACGGCCATGCAGGAAGATCACACACAGCACGCTGTCCAGAACAGCCAGACACAGGTAGGTGTTGCCTGTAGCAAGGAGAACGGAAGACCAGTATAAATGACTGCCATTTAGGCTCTTTTGACTACGCTTCTCTCCTTTTAAGTGTAAAGATTCTTTCATATTATTTTTTATGGTTATTAGTTTCAAGTGTTAGTCTGGTTACTGAAAAACACTAGTTTAAGGTAATTAAAACAGTGCTAATAATACATATGACAGCAATTTAAAGCAATGGCAGGAGTCTCCTCCAATGCACAGCAAATAGCTCTTAACCAGACTGCCCATCTCCTCAGGACTTTCTGGGTCAAGCTGTACACACTACGAGATTTCAGATGTCCCCATAGATATGTAATCAAAATGCAGGCAATCCCAGTTTGGCCCCAGTTATATTAGAAACAGCCCACAAACTACTGGGCAGATTACTCGATTCAAATCATCAGCAAGAAAGAACACTTTCACAGACATGAAATCCCTGGAGGATGGGAGGGAGCAGGTACATTACGCACCTCTTAGACAATCTCCCCGCTTCCTCTGATACTCACTTGAAGTTTTTTCTGAAGCAATGATTTTCCATTCATGTTTAGGACTTTGCACAGTAGCACTCGGAGAAAGACTTCCGGAGGAGCTGCTACTTATCTGCTTGTGATCATTCTCACGTGGTGGCTTCTTCTGCAAAATCAAAAGGCAGCTACAGAAACCTAGCCAGAGACTGTACCTCCTTCTACCTTTCCCTCTCTGAGCTAATACAGAACTAATCAAGAGAACACTCCTACTACCACCTAGGCAGAGCATCATTTATAGCACACCTTAACAGAGTATCTTGCCTACTCAGAAACAGTGTCCAAAACCACCCTACATCTTAGCTGGGTACTCATTTCATCCTTTGCTTGTACCTTTGTACTCCTACTGTGCAATCAGAAATAACTGCTAATTCCTGGACAATATGCATCACTAGCAAGAATTTCAAACCAAAGGAAAAATCCACTTCAATCTGAGACAAGTGACTTACAAACTAAACACCTCACTCGAAAACTCTGTATCCAGAAGTTAATTGTATAATGCTATTTGGAAGTGAATTAACTATCCTCTTCGTTCCCTGGAGACAAATTAATTTCATCTCATTTCTGCTCTGTGGTCAGATCGACTTTCTTGGTTTTTAATCCCTTGATACTTCCCACTAATGAGAGATTTCTGCTTCCTTTTCTTCTTCAATAAATTTGTACTGTGATTTACCAAGAAAAGCCAAAATTTCCCATTTCAGACTACACTGCACAGTCGGCTGGGCTGTTCAGACTTTTTCTAAATTGTGAAAACCAAACACAGAAGTTAAAATTCTTGCCTATTCCGTTTAGGAGCGAAGATTACAACCTCAATACCAAAGTTTATGGTGCCCGTGCAGTTCCTTGCAGTCTGATTTCTATAGAAACTGTCATAAGATTTCCAGAGTACACCACTCTTACAGTACAGTTTAGCAGCTGTATTTGGCTCAGCATGAAAAACAATTTGCTTGTGGATGGCATGTTTCTTATTTCTGAGTCTTCATTCAATTAAAACTTTGTTCTCTTTTCCTTAAACTGCCTTAACAGCCAAAGAAATTGCAACACCTGTAACTCAAATTTTATAATCAGTTTTTCCAGACTCATTGCCTGTGGGTTTTTCACATTCTCTTGGCTGCCCGCAGTTTCTAAAAAGCTGGATTCAAGTTCTTGCGAGTTCTTGTTATAAAAATGATTTTTCTCAAAAAGCACAAGACTGATTTGTACACTCAAAGCATCATCTCTCCCTAGATCAGAAACCATTTACTGCTGCTTTCTAAAATTTCTCTTGTATGTTATCAATAGAGCTGAACAGAAGACACAGATGCTGGCAGCTCAAGGATTAGAACTTACGTCCGGAATATTTTTCTGTGCTGAGATTTTAACAGATACATCTCATGAACAGGAAAACTGCATGTCATGCAGACTTTTTTCAGTGTCTTGGAGATGATTTCCTACACATTCCCACTAAGCTGCAACTGATCTGCTACAGCTTCTCTACCTTTTCTTCCTCCTAACAGCCTAATACCTATTTCGAAGTGAAACCATCAAACCTGTTGAAACCACCAAACACTGTTTTGCAAAGGCTCACTTTGAGTCAGTCCGATGGAAACTGATGGAAACCCAGCAGCAGAGTCTAAATATTTGCCTCCAAGCAGTTTTGATCAAGATAGACTTTCTTGTCCTGTATTTCGCCATTACAGTTACTTCTTCTGCTATAGCACACAAGACTTCAGGCTGCTGTGAACTGCTCCAGTCTGTCTGGGTTACCTCAGTCTGTCTGCAATTTGTACCTGCACAAACTGAATGTGGTCATCATCACTGCCATACACCTCAGCCTGTCCATCTAGCAGATTTCCATCAAGCAGCTTGTGATCAGCTGAGTAGTACAGCGTTTGAACCTGCAAAAACAACAACAGAATACCCATGTGGCTACCATTTCTGCTGCTACTTGGCTACAGGCAGATTAACAAAAGGCAGTCGCCAGCATACTTCTTGTCATCTCATCTCAATCTAGCAGAATGATGAAACTAAAAGGAAGCAGATATCATGGTGGCAATCTTCAAACATTGGATGAAGTTTCCTTACTTTTTCAGCTTGAAAGAAATCTTCGGTTTCCAAGGACTTCTACTGAGTTTTCCAGCACAGAAACATTAGACAAGCGAGAAGTACATTAATTTGCAGATTTAAGGTTTACATAAGTTCACAATCTCATGCAAGTATTTGTTATCCCCACAAACAAGTTCTCTGCTTTGAAAAATACACGTATTTATCTTGACCAAAAAAAGTTAAGAAAAGCCAACAATGGACTCTTAAAAGAAAGGCATGGGGATGAGAGAAGACAACAAAAATTTAAGCAGAGGAGGAAACTGCTGTGTACATCTAAACATCAGATGCAACTGTTTCAGTGAAATGCATCTGAATTTCAATACGATCAAAGCTTAAAAAGAGTTATTCCAAGAGGAAATGTACACTGAGAATATGACAGTATCAACATGTACTTTTGCCTATACAAACGTTTCTCAAGATCTATTGTGCCTGTAGAACAAACTGGGAAAATTTTGATGTTTCATGTAACTTTTTAAAGTCCATTTTTTTTCCAGCCAATTAGAAATTTAGATTCCCCATTAATTTTTCCATTAACAACTGCCTGGGCTACATCTTGTATTAGTATTCATGAGCAAAGCCATTTAATAACACAAAACTTCTAAAATAATGTATCCTGTAAAGGAGTAAGTAAACACCATTAAATCATCATCATCGTTCTCTGCCCACAGTGGATTTTCTTAGGAGAACTGGGGCAGGACTGCTGCTTCTGTACGTGTCAATACACTTGAGGTTTCTTCTTGATTCTTCAGCCTTGGTATCCTAGTTTTGTTAATAAACCTATGGGGAGATAAATCAACGGGGAGGAACAACCATTAGAAGCTTTTACCTACTTTTTACTTACAAGCAAAACCTGCAAAGGAAAGCATCAAGACCTACAGCACGTTTCAGTACTACCTCCCCAGCTCTAAAGCAAGATACGTGCCACTTTTGAGATTACTATACAGCACACAGTGAGCAAAAAAGGAAAGCAGAAGACCAGACTGAACATTTCATTCAGCTCACCTGAATACCCCCCCAGTTTCTCAGCTTAGGGGTACCTACAGTAAAATTTAAATTTTTCAGGGTCATAGTTTAAAAAAATGGAGGGAAAAAAAAAAAGAAAAAGGGATCATCCTTCATAATAATTAAAAAAAAAAAAAAAAGTGTTTAACCCCATTTTCTTAAAGACTAACCTCTTCCATCAGATCTTCCAGGCTGTCTCCATTTTCCCAGATGCTGCGCTGCACCCAGTTGATTACCTTTGTGTACAATTTGCCATTGCTGGGTAGGCCAACATTGTCTTCAAGCATTACTTCAAGCTTTAAATAGAAGAGAAAAACATTACTGGATGATTTTCTCCATAGGTTTTACCCTTCTATTTCTAGCATACCGTACTTTACATTGTGAACGTAACTCTCACTGTACTGCAGAGCTACAAGACAGCAGGAGCTCTCAGACTGTGCAGCAGAAACTCTGAAGTACATTTAAGTACAGCTGCAGTTATGTCTTATGTTAAAGAAGGATGACAGTATGTATTCTTTGTAGTTAAGCTGCACAGTGGCATGAATATTAATACAGGCAGAATGTTCATGTTGTTGGTAAAACTCAACATGCTATGGCCTCCTAATTAGAAGTAGGAAAATTAAATAGTAACTCCTCGGATTACTTTTTGGAAAGCTGATTTGAAACTTCCTTCACATTGCCTGGAACCCCACAACAGAACTATGTCTACCAACTTCAGCTAACCTTTAACCGTGGAAGTTTGAGGAATTCCTCCTGTTCTGAAATCTGCAAAAGATGTTCCTGAATGTAGCCATCAATCCTGCTCAACAAGCGTGAGTCTCCCATACAGCTTACAAAGTTTCGGTAAGAGATGCAGCTCTGAACATCCATCTTGGAGAGCAAGTAGTCACCACAGACCTTTTCAGAAACAAGGCTACATATTAGTTTGTGAGGTTTTGGTATGCATAAATTATCCAACATACAGCAACAACTTGCTTCTAATTGCAGAATAGTGACTGTCTGTTGCTATGCCCCCCATGCTAGCTGCTGTAAATGATATGTCACCTTCCATTAAAGCATGCATTTATTAAAAAAAAAAAAGTCAAACACACACAAAAGTTACTGACATAATATACCAATCCCACCTTTTTCTACTACTCAAAAACTTTTCTACCTATTCAAAACTGCCTATCTGCAATTAAGTGAAGATGCAAATCCCAATTCTCTTGTCAAAATCCCCATCTGCAGCAAGAGTGAGCATTTCTAAAGCCAAGCGCTAGCAAACTTAACGTTCAGCAGCACCTGGGCTATTCCCTTTTTGCATATCAGAGCCACAGATTTGCAGGCCTAATTAAGCCCCCCAAAACAACCAAGCACTTCACTGCCTCCCACAAACCTGAAGGTAGCCAGCTACAGTTCATACACCATTTTACTTATACAAGTACACAAATAAAAACAGCTTCAGAGAGCCCTTCAGCACAAAGATAACACCCATGGAAGCAATACATGCTGATATCACTCAAACCAATACAAACAGAAGCTCATCCCCCAAGCACTTTCTCCACAGTCCATTTTTTATCCCATTACCACCAAAAAGCCTAGCACTGTCCGCCTGAGAAAGCGTAAGGGACATGTGGAAGAGCTGGGAACTGTACCTGCTTTACTCTTTCCATCTTCAACTTCTTTGCTGCAGAATATACATCTTTCACTAGTTCTTTATCAGCTTTCAACCTATTGAAAGAAATACAACTTCACTACTTTGATTTTTCAAAATTAAAGTCTGCCCTCTCTAAATTCTCAGAAGAATACTTACTGAGCAGTATAGGCATAATTCAACAGAACTTCAACAGCATCTGGATTGAGATCATCAAATTTAACATGAGAAACTCCATGAGAATCACTATCACTATTGAAGATTTCAAACAGGTAGGGACTGCAGCAAGCTAGCACAGCTCTGTGTGCCAGCATCTCATGCCCACATACCTTTATTTAAAACATAAATAAGAGCCATAAGAATTTTTTTAAATACATTTCTATTATAACAGCATAAAGGCTTACCCAAGTGAACAGCACAGTTCAATTATTTTTTATTTTATTTTAGAAGCAATAGTTTTCAGTTTATATCACCTGAGAAAAACACATTAGTGTGGTACACTGTTTCTCTCAAAGTAGTACCTGAACTTTACATTTTCAACACGGATTTTTGAGGAAAAAGTATAGTTGTGGTTTAACCCTCCAGGCCACTCCGCACCACACAGCAGTTTGCTCACCATCCCCCTGCCAGTGGGATGAGGAGAGAACCAGAAAAGTAAGGAAGAACCCGTGGGTTAAGATACAAGCTATTTACCAAGAGAGAAGAAAGAAATAACAGTAAAAACATATATATGTTTACAAAACAAGTAATGCACAAGCAATTGCTCATCACCAGCCAAGCATGCCCAGCAGTCCTCACTCCTCCCAACCAACTCCCCCTCAGTTTTACAGTTTTTCACACGATGCCATGTGGTACAGAATATCCCTGTGGCCATCTTAGGGCAGCTGCCCTGGTTCCATCCCCTCCTGGAGCCCCCAGCCCCTTCACTGGCAGTGCAGGACAAGCTGAAACATCCTTGGCTCTGTGCAGCACTGGTCAGCAACAACTCAACCATCAGTGTGTTATCAACACTGTTTTTCTCCAGAAGCCAAAACACAGCATCATAGCAGACACTACATCCCAGGACAAACATATGGCTTTACATGCTATAAAGAATAAAGAAACACAATCACCATCCTGAAGAGAAAATAGTTACCTGGAGTCGGACGTCACAGAACTGACCGCTTTTACGTAAGGCATTTAGTTTGGCAACAGACGACTCGATGAAACTTTCATCTTCAAACATCAAATATCCATTAGGAATCATTTTGGTGTTGGTCTGGCTGAAAAAGGAATGTGTGTCATTTACAGATAAAACATTTTGTTCACTATAGAAGTACAGACTGTTTTCGAACATTGCACGTTGGCCAAACTGTTTTTCAAAACAGCCTCTACCTCAAAACACAAACTGTAAGAGTTCTATTGCTGCAGGGTGTGCTGACAACAATTCTCTGGACTGATCAGATCAATGATTTTTCAGAGTGAGATGAGCCACAACTTTTTAAAATAAAATAAGATAAATAACCAAAACGTAATCCACATCACTTCAGCAGGTAACAGCTCCAAAACTAGATGCTGTGCTAGACCTGTGGATCACAAAAACAGCTTTATGGCCCTCTAAAAGGACCAAATCTAGTAACTTCATTGCCACTGCCTGCTCACTGCACGAGATGTTGTATTGGCCAGCTTCACGTTTGCACAGAGCTGAAGAGCAGCTACAATGAAAACTAAGAACTGAGAATTTAAATTAACGAGGGAAGCAGAACAGCTATAGAAAAAAATACATCTCAATTTTTGTTTAAATTTTGAGAGTAACAACTTAAGTATTTCAGAGTAGTTGAAAATTATGAAAGAACATCAGCACCAATAAACCTGCCATAAATCCAAGTCACTGCGGAGCCAAAATAACTTCCCCAGAGCATCTCACCCACATACAAAAATGCCACAGCAAACAAACGGGGTCAAAATTGAAAAAAATAACTTCAGAAAACTGACTTTTGAATTTGAAAGCTGTTTCATTATCATTTAGTTAATTTTTTTTTAGTCAAGTACTTTAGGAAAGGTCCACTTTGCAAATAGGAAGCTAATCAAGAATAAGATGGCATACTGAATTTGTCTCTCTCGAATCTGCAGGTCTGAGTTGCCAGTGTATGCAAAAGCAGGATTTCCTCAACAGTTTTAGAGGAAAGAGTATGCGGGATGCTACTAACATTATCAGCAATAATCTACATTTCCATCTGAAGTTTAACAGAAGCCACCTCTGACAAAATATAAGTACTAAAAAAAGCTGTCATGCTTTGTTGAACACAAAAATAAAAATGACATCAAGTTTTTAGAGTCTCAGAATTTCAGCAGAACTCTGAGCAATCACAAACACAGCTAACAGTATTAACTTACCTAGCAAATATATTTCAGTGGTATCCCTGTGGTTAAACAGAGCACTTCGGTATCTTCTAATAGGGAAGATGTTTATCTAAATGCAAAAGCAGCTGCAATATGGATTCCAAAACTATCAGGCTTGAAGATGATGTAATCAAGTCCTTAAAAGCTATAGACATGAATTTCTTCTGTGATAATAGTGCATCATAATCTGCAATAAAGGAGAAGTTATCAAGTAAGGACAAATTACAACAGGTCAAACTTCAGGTCACCTGAAGCAGAATTTCCTTGGCCTCGCTAAACCCAGATTTCAAAGGCGAGACAACCTGAGAGAATCCATACCCACAGCACATCCACCTGCCTAACAGGAGGTGAACCATATCCTTTTGTGTACCCATAGAGACAAGCCTAACTTCCAGTGCTTTCTGTACCTGGACATTATTGGTTGCTTACACAAGTAGACAACCCCTATGTAACACAACAAGAACTATTACATTTAAAAAAAAAAAAACAAAAAAAAAACAGAGCCACTCCATATGCCTCCTACCTTTTGCTTTTCCCGTAACTCATCTACTTGTATCCTTCTTCTAAATGCCTAAAATGGGCTGAAGATGGACTACAGACATGTCTGAAATGACGGGGAATGTCTCCAGTCCTAGCTACTTCCAAACAAAACACGGAAAAGGTCAGAGACAGCCACTTTTTCTGACAACCACTTGGCTAACAAGTCTCTTCACTGCCCGAAGAGAACCAGCAGAGCCCCCCTGGCTCTGCATCCTGGGGCAGGCTGCTAGGATGCTGCACGTGGGTGAGCCGTTTATGCTGGGCTTTTTGGGAAGGGGAGAAGGAGAGGAGGAGCAGCAGCGAGGAGGGAGCAGGCAACAAATACCCACTCTGGAACTTTCCATGACCCTGCTGCTGCCTCAGGAAAATATCAATCTCTTCAACCACTTGAGTTCCAAAACCATCTTTGCAGCAACAGATTAAATGCCATGTTTGGAACCACGTTCCTAAAAATAGGCACAGCTCTTTTCATCTCGGCAATAACATGAAGTCCCCTATGCAGCTGGCAGCAGGGGGCTGCCAGGAGCTGCACCGCACTCAGCCTCTGTGCAGCTCAGCAGGAGCTCAAGCAGCCAGCCCCAGTGTGGCAGGGCCACCGGCTGCCCTGCAAACAGCCCACTTCAGCAGGGAGGCAGAATTTATGGAAGTTACATCTGGCCTCTGGAAAAGGCAGGAGCACACAAAGGAGAGCTGCTGTGGCGCAGCAGTGGTACCCGCTGGGAAAGCGCCCCAGCATGGGGCAGGGGCTGCGGCCCTCTGCCTGCACAGCAGCATGCTTTGCGAAGGTAAACATCTCCACAAGCTCTATTTACCAAATATTATTCAACTCCAAGTGTTTGGAAGTCAGCACTTCTCCCTTGTTGGCAAAACAGGTACAACTCAGTTCCTAAAGCAAACAAAACATTTCACTTCCTAAAAACAAAGCCAACAGCCTGGTGTACATACTTCCCCTTAAGATTCACCTTATTTGAAATGTACTATCGCTAAAAAAATGCAGATAGGACACAAGTGTTGCAATGAATTAGTCTAAAAAGAAACTACAAGCTCTTAGAAGCTGTGCTTGGTGCAGACCTCCAGCCACACAGGACAGCTAGAGCAGAGATCTCTGACCTCCTAACTCCAGACACCGTGCGGCCGCAGGAGCCTACGAGGACAGCAGCTGGGGAGGGGGGTACCCAGCTGTGCCCAGCCCCTGCCCCTCACAGCTGCCAGGGCTCTCAGAGGAGCTCAATCGCTCACCGATCTGAGGTCTTCAGCTACCAAAGCAAAGGACACATATTGCTGCCACATCCAGACAAGCGTTCCCCTGCTCAACATTCATTGGAATTGCTGCTAATTACCAGTATCAAGTCTCTGATTACCATTTACATAAGCCTGATGCCTCTGAAATTACTTTTCAAGCTCCACCAAAAAAACACAAAAATTAAAATATTTTAAAGCTACAGGATCAGCATTGCAGAATGGGAACTTCCATTTCAGAAAAGGCCTGCTCTCCAGCAAACGTCTCCTGCATTTATTTTTAAACCAAAGCAAAGAGGAGCAATGCAAACTCTGGGTTGCTTCCCACTGTAGTTCCAGCACCACAGCAGAGCCTGGCACCCACATACCTGCACCTCTCCCGGCAGAGCTTCCTTGCATCCCAATATTTGCTTCCCAAACACTCCGCCTGCACGCAGACTGAGGCTTTCACATCTGGGGGTGCATCTTATGGAGGACTCACAGTTCATAGATAAATTCTCCATGATAAATCCACTGCACTAAACTGACTTTGAGATGTGAAGTTTTCCCCTTTTAAACTCATCTTTCTTAAAGCAGGTTCCCTATAGCAGGTTGCACAGGAAAGTGTCTGGGCCGGTCTTCAGTATCTCCAGAGAAGCAGACTCCACCACCTCCCTCACAGGAAATTAGTTCTTTTTATCCTTCACTGACCATGCTTTCCTCTTACATGTATCCAGCAATGCAAATATACTGAAATATGATTAGCTCAGGTAGCTATAAGAGCAAAGAGAAGTCAAAATTAACACACTTTACATCATTAACTGCATTGAAAACATAGGATCCCCTCATCCAAGGTGTGTTTTTTTGTTGTTTTGTTTTTAAACAGTACATCACTGCAGAAAACATTTCAACATTAACATAAAAACCCAACCCACAAACCTGCTGCACTGTGACTGCTGTTGAATTTCTGCGAGGCCTTCCAAGCCCAGGACTCTCCACCACACAGCCCTTGTGGGAACAGAGTGGCGCAGCACCAGGAGCGCAGCACCAGGAGCACAGCCCCCAGCATAGCAGGAGCCCCCACACCCACCGCTTGGTCATGGCTGTGCATGCGTTCTTCCCCCACCTGAGCAATCTGGTCTTTGCTACAACCCAGTGGGATTTTCACACGCAGTACTTCAGGTGAAAAAAAAGAAAAAAAAGAGTCAAAGCTATTGTTTTTTTAACATTTGCCAATTAAGGTACTACCTCTCCAACTTGACACCAAAACATTTTTTCAATTGATGCTTGGTGATAGAATGATTGACAACTATTGATACAATGAAAGCAGAATGGAATTCAGCACTGTGGCTGGTATTCCTGAAGGCTCGCCATGGCCCCTCTGGCTTTTCACAGCCTAGTTCAGAAGAAACACGGGTCAGAGCCACAGCACCTGTAGCTCATTTCCTGTGTCAGAATGTATATTCATGTCTGAGTCTGCATTTGGGTAAAATATTACAGACTAAGATGCATATCAACACCACTGAAGAGACTTAAGTTCTTTACATCAGAGATGTAATATAAGTTAATGCTAGTGGATGTTGTATCAATTTTCCTTTGCACGTTCACTTTTTGATTGTTTTCCATTACAGATTTTGTCCTGTTGGTAACTACAAACTGTAATTGGAGATACATTTTGCTGCAAGTCGACCTAAGCAGTGTCCCCCGCCATGGCCCACCAACAGAGAGTGGCACACAGCATCACTGGCAGCGGTTAAGGACTGAAGGAGAAGGTACTGCAAACATTCTCCAAAGTAGGTATGTGTGTTTTATGTGGAGTACAAGAAAATTCAATATTTGGACCGTCCTTACCAGTGAGCAGGCCTAAGGAGCTCTATATACATAAGCGTGTGTTTGAAAGACTTCGAAGCAGCAGTTCCTGCTGCAGTGCCCAGCTGCTCCCACGGCCGCGCTCCCCCGCTTTCGGTGCACTCCATCTTCTCCTTTCCCACCACGCTAACGCCGACAACCAGTTTAAGCTACACCTCTCTTCCTACTTTGTGCCTCACCCGCAGTGTCTTGAAACTCGATCTCTTTGCTCTCCCCCCACCCCTCCCTTCACATGGATTTCTTTCTTCTCCCGGCTCACACTTCCCCACAGTTCTTCAATCGCTCACACGCAACCGGAAATCTTTTCCGTCCGTCCGGAAGAGCCCCGGAACAACGCGTGCGGCCGCAGGCAGCTGGCAGCCCCGCTGCCCGACCAGCACCCGCCGCCTCTCCCCGCAGCCGGCACGTGCTCCGCGCCCTCCGGCGCCTCTCTCCTTCCCGTCAAGTCACGGCTGCCGGCCGCGCTGCCCCAAGCGCAGGGGAAGCGCAAGTCGCCGGGCGACACGACCCTCAACTCCGGAAAGCGAAAAACGCGCGGAGAACGGCCCCCAGAGAGCACCGGGCAGGCGGCGGGCCCGCGTTCCCTCGGCGACGGGAGGGGAGGCCGCGCCGCCGCCGTGCCTCGCTCCGGAACAAAGGGCCGCGCTCCCGGCCGCCGCCTGCCCCTGGCCACGGGCGCTGCCCGCCGGGGCTCCGCCGCTCGCAGCCCACAGCCCCTACCTTCTGTCTCTCAGCGCGAACGATGCAGCTCATGCTGGGAGCCTCCAGGCTGCCGGGGAAGCCGACGCGGAGAAACAACCTCAGTCCGCCGGGAACAGGCTGCGGGGGGAGAGCGGGGCTGCGCGGCGGCAGGCAGACAGGCAGGCGACGCGACTGCAGTAGGGAGAGACCTCGGCGAGGGCGCGGCTCAGCCCCGTACCCCTCCGCCTGCGACGCGCGGGTGGGAGGCGGACCTCCGCCACGAAAAAAGGCCGGGCGGCGCGAAATAGTTGAGCCTGCTGCCGGCCGGGCGGGAAGCAGGAAGCCGCCCTGCTAGAAACCTCCCCCGGAACTGCGCTGAGTCCGTGGTGAGCCGGGGCGGGCGAAAGGCCGCTCCTTCCTGGCGGCTGGCCCCACCCCAGCCCTCCTCTGGATTCGGCTTCTAGTTGTTCTGGCGGAGAAATATGCCCCCGTTCCTCATGACAAATCCTAATCTTCCTAGACAAAGTAGTTTTAAAACGTCGCTGATGATAAATAACGGGTGTTTGAAGCCTTGTCTGTTTATTATGTGTTTCATATGAGATGGCATGATGGGTTTCTGATTCGTGGCTGGGCCCTGAGTGCTTCTGCAGTATCACCGTAACTAAAACATGCAGTTGGATTTGGACTGATGTTCCTTGCTTGTTTCCTGATTAAAGGCATCGTGGTCATCTGGAAGGCAGGTGCACGCTCCCTGTGCAACTTCCCCTTGTACTTTCTCATGGTTCCAAGGCTGTGTTGGTCAGAATCTAGGAAATGTATAGGAGATTAAGTTAGATGCAGCGCCAATGTCTTAGCTGTCAAATGTGTAAGGCGTATATGATAGTGCTCCTTTCTCTAGCATTCTTCAGGAGTCTCATTATTTTAAAGCAGGGGAGTTAGGTAGCCTTGAGGTCACAAGAAGAAAGCACTTCCTTATGCTGAAAGTAATTGTCTAATGAGAAGTGAGCAGAGGCGTTGAGCCACCAGTATGTTCCTCAGGTATGTGAATCCCATTGCTCTCTGGAGATGCATGTGGTAATGCAGTACTTGTGCTGTGGCTAGGCCCTCTCTTAAGAGCCTTACATTGCCTGTAGCAAACATGACTGTTTTGGCTTCTCATATCCCTGATGTATTTCCACTTCCTGCTCCTATCATTCTTAAATTATCCACCACAACTCAGTGCCTGCCTTCCCGCTCTTCGCTTTCTTTTTCAATGAAGCATCTTAAGGATGTGCTAATCAAAGGCACTTGTGGTAAAGCTGGGAGAGAGAGGGAGGTGAAGACAAGATGTAAGTTCTATGATCAAATAAAGCTGTCCTGGGGATATTCCTTAGAATCTCAGTCAAAATGCTGTTACAATATTCTCAGGAAAGGATTTGTCTTTATAATCACCATTAATTTTCGTTATCAGCTATTGCTAGTGATGTCAAAGAGCAAATATGGCATCTTCTCTACAGCACAGATTTAACAGATGGCTATCTCCCCTTGGTTTTACAGAGACATTGTGACAAGGGATACGTTTGGGCTTTTGCAAACTGTGGCTAAACTCTGAGCTCAGGCATTGTCTTCTTGTGTCCAGTTGCATTTTGGTCACCAAAACTCACTGCCCAAAAGATTGCTTTCTAATTAACATGAAATTAGTTTACCTCATTAAGACACCATTGTTGCAGCCAAGATGTGGCTATATATCCCGTGAAGACTTCTATAGCATGCAAATAAGTTTATTTCAGTGTGCTTCCCTCCGCATGAAACTTGTGCTAAATGTTAAACACAATTATCATTCTTCCTACGAAAGAGAGCAGTGGAGTGAGAAACAAGCTCTCCTCAGCTGTCACTTTTGTTCAAGAAAACAAAATCTTTATTTCAGAAAGACAAGGTATTACTCTTCTGGTTTTCTAAATTGTTTGTTCTTTCATATAAAACTATCCAGTGGTAGAATTAATATAAAACTATCCAGTGGTAGAATTAACATTGCACATGCAAATACATCTTCTGCTTGAGCTTTATCTAGATCCCAAGTAGCTTAGCCAAAAGTGTGTCTAGAAATCATCAGCAGTTTTACATGAATATCATAATCATTTAAATGACCAATCCAAGGTGGCAGCTGCCCCATTCCATTTGTTACCGAACACATTAAAAATGGTTAATACACATTAAAAACTGGTAGTTAAAACTTGACAGCTGGCAAGTACTGACGTGTGTCTTTCTAGATGAGGTACCTGGTTGAGAAAATTTAGATACAGTATGAGAGAACAGTGTTAGTAGCTGTGCCTATAAATTTTACAAGGCAGTTTTCTATCAAGTCTCTATTCATCCTTCTTAAGTGATGTAAATAACTTTCCTTCTAAATTTCGTGAGACACCACGGTGACCTTCTTTGAGATCAGATAGTATTGTGTTGGATGGAAAACCAGACTCCACACCAAGACTATAAATTACATCTCATCTGATCTCCATGAAGTAAACAGAAGTCTTTTTTAATTAATTAAATTGGATTAGGTCCGTAGGAAACATGCACAGGATTCTGTCAGAGCCACTAGTTGAAGTGTTAAAAAAATACATTTTTCTAACTACCTGTCCTTGAAGGGTCTAATCTCAAAAACACAGCCTTTAGGATGAAGTATTGTGGGAGTTCCAGTCTGAAAATGTACCTTGCATTGAGAAAATAACTACAATTTTTGAAAAATTATAGTTCTTGCAACTCTTTCAAGACGATTTGCACCATGTGACTGCCAGCACATGCACTCAGTACATGGAGATACTGCTTTAATGTATGTTACAGGTTATCTTTACTTGCTTGTGACAGGTTTAACAGTGTTTAACCAACATGTAACACCAATCTGAAAGAATGGATGTGCGTGTGTAAACTATGTAATAATGTGCACAAAACAGTATCTGCCATGCTACTGCTCTCTGGGGAAACAAATCAAAATTGGATATGTAAATCTGATTCCCCAACGATGGTGATGGAATGTATAAAGGAGGCTTGCTTTAAGTCTGGTCCTTTGAACTATGTGTGTTCAGAAGACTGGCCAGGAACCGTCCTTCAAAAGATCTCCAGTTTATGGCTTTCCTGTAGAACTTGAAATTTTGTTATTGGTTAAAATGAAATGAACTCTTACCTACTTTCAAGTTGTATTAAATTATGGTTGCTAGGTAGTGAAATTTGCAAATATATTCTACTTGTCCATTATAAAAATGATGACTCGTTCCATATACCTGCATTGTGTGCCTTCCTTGGCTTCATAAGGACAATATTTTCTTTGGCAGAAACATCCTGTTCAGAGTGTTGCACCAGAAGGCTGTAGAACTGTTTGCTTTTAAATTCTTTGTCTTCATGACCCTGCCAGCTTCTGGCTGTGAAGGCAAGTAAGATCTTTGTACTATTTATCCTTAGTGTTGCTTTTAGAAAATATGTTTGTTGACTTTACTGCAACATGGTAGCTCCTGGTTAGCTTTTCCCTTTCTTTCCTTTTCCCCTTTCTTTCTTTTTCCCTTTCTTTTCCTTTTTATCCCTTTTCAGAAACTGATTTGTGCTAGTAGGCCCGAAGATCATATTTTGGTGCTTTTTTTTCAAGCAAAGCTCTATTCTTAGCGTTTCTGCATACTTGCAGAAAAACCTATTGCCCTTAATTTTTTATTTTTAAAGTGATGCTAGCTTCTAAAACTAATGTGAATAAAATTGATTTAAAATCTGGACTCTGCATGTATAATCTCTTCAGAAGCAGAAGGCCAGCATTATTTCTGAAGTTACTTTAACTCTGCTAATATGCTTTAGCCACAATAATGCTATGAGAGACTTAATTTCAAAATGGCAGAAGAAATACACAGAATGTCCTTTATGTCCTGTGAAATGAAAGCTATTCCCTTTGTAGATCATCCTGACAGGAAGGCAGGAGGTTAATGAGAGAGACTTCTTTCAGGCTTTTTTTTTCACAAGTGGACAGGAACAAGCCAAAGATGAGTGATATTGTTTCTTGATCAATAGCAATGAAATAATCTTAAAAACTCATATAATTTGTTCCCTCCATGGGATACAAAGAACACATAACTGTGTCCTTGCTCTGTATTATGCTGCAGCTTGACAGTGTCTGAATAAATAACACTCTCATGCATGGACTTAGATCCTCTTTGATTTCATCCATGTCAGTTACGGCTTTTTGTTTAACATTTGTCAAATGTTTCTTTTACGGGTAGGATTTGTTTCCAAAAACATTGACGAGTGCTACAACTGGCCTGCACTTGGTCTCGGATTTTGATAGGGCTCAGTAATGCTTTGGTGGAAACGAACTGCTTTGAACCAAAGGTAGAGTTTAGTTGTCAGAGTATGTCTTATTTCTTTCATGAGTCATGATACTTTGCAATTTTGTAACACTTTCTACTTTACTCAGAACTGTATGGAAACAAATTCAGCAGCATAGAAATGCATGAGAGGAGACAATTATTTTATACTTACGCTCTGCTTTCTTATTTATTTGTTGTTTGTTTTTATTTCACAGATGAGTGGGCTGCTTGAAGAGAACTCTGATTTGCATGAGATCTGTGCAAGAACCGGCAACGCTGATAAAAAGTGACTTGCCCAACTCCTGAATCAGAAATTTTGTGTGACATCAGCAAGTACAGCATAGGGCTTATGTTGAATGTGTAGTACTCCGATTCTAGGGGTGATACAAAATACCTGGGAGGTAGTCCTTATCTCCTCTGTTCTGTGGAGGCAGTAACTACCTGTGTCTTTAGCAGCTCTGTTCTCTCCCTGAAGCTTGGAAGAGGCCAGGACTCACATTAGAGGATATGAGAGATGGGGATGTGTAAGAAATGCTATAAATCTAGGTGATATAAGGATTTCATAATATTCTTTATTGCAGTAGGAATCTCTTCAGTGGTTGGGCTGAAAGGATAACTGAGGCAACTGAGATCCCTCTGCTTGCATACTTCCTTTGAAAGCTGTGCAAGTGACTATTCACAGTTTTTATTGTTTTAATGTTAGTCTGATAACTTCCAATTGCATTTTTAATATGAGCAAATCTTTCACAGTTTTAATAGGAGATGTTCATATTTAATGTCTGCAGTGTGACCTGTTTATACATAAGGAGATTGTCACCATGAAAATTAAAAGACATGAGTAGCTCCACGTTTCTCCTTATGGAGAATTTAAATACAAGTAAACCGGAAAAAAAGCGGTCTGATTATTAAGATGAAATACTTTGGTCTTCATGTTAAGTTGTTATCATACCTAAGATGAAGAGTTTGCAACATGCTGGTAAAAAAAATATTTCTGGTGCCAAGATAATTATTGATGTGTGATAGATGTACTTGTCTTGTTCCAGCTCCAAAGTTCATCAGCCATCCCTACAAGGCAACATCAAGTTCCTACTCCTACTATAGCTGAAAGCATGTTTACCTTTCAACTGTGGGAACAAGAACTGGCCTCTTGGGTAATTGTATGAAATAATAGACTTCACACATCTGGTCAGTCCTATGTGTTGTTTTTTACTATGTTACTCTAGTAATGACAGCATGATTTATTTATGGTTGTACATTTGTCATAATTTTACAAGTTTATAATATTAGAAAGATATATATTTAGGAAAAAGAGAGAAAGTTGTTAGTGTTTTTCTATCAGCAGTCTTCAGATAATGCACACAGACCAAATAGGACATACAACCTCTCCTTTTATAATGCACAGACTCCCCAGGACAGTGGGCACGGCCCCAAGCTGCCAGAGCTCAAGGAGCATTTGGACACTGCTCTCAGACATAGGGGTTGCGGTTGAGTGGTGCTGTGTGGAACCAGGAGCTGGACTCAGTGATCCCTGTGGGTCCCTTCCAACTCAGGATATTCTGCAAATCTATGAAAAGATATAGTGTGTAATCAGCTTATATGAATTCTGGTGGTTACTAGAGGAAACAAGGCAGATACTCATTTTATGATTTTTATGATTATTTTTATGATTATTTTTATGATTTTATGATTATGATTTTTATGATTCTGATTCTGTGATTCTGTTATTTATATCAGTTCACGGAAATATTTTCACTTTGTATAGCTGGGGCCTGAATTCCAAAAAGAAACTTATGATGTTTTCTTGCTTTTCTCCATGGAAGTTAACAGATCATCTATCTTCATCTATTACATTTTGTCTCTTGTTCATTAATCTTGTTTTGTCTCATTCATTTATGGTCTGTCTTTTGAATGTTCTTCAGTGATTTTCATTGTCTATTTTTATGTCACTTGGCAAAAACCAAAGTGATAAATTACAGACTCTTCGTCTGTAATTCGATGTACAGAGAACAATCACCAGTGGCTTTACTGTTGTGGCACTTTTATGGGATGTCTTGTCTTTTCCTTTCAGTTATGAATGACAGCAAGCATGAGATTTGAAAATGAGATGGGAAAAGGAAGCATCATAGCTATTTGTAAAGTTGTAGTTGCAAAGAAGGAAACACAATTAAAATCTTTAAATGAAAGCTCGATCCCTTCCAGTTCTGCAGTCATTCTGTTTTTATGAGCTGATCAGGATTATGCCCTGTCATTATTTGGAGTTCTAGTATAGTTACTTTTCTTTAAGTTTTTTCCCACTGTAGTTTCTGATCCCATTGCCAAGATTAAAGACTGTCGTCTTACAACAGCACAGCTGGACTTATAGACTCATTTTACAGTTTAAGCAACTAAGGCTCAAAAAGGCTAAGCTATGGGTTCTAGTAACAAAGGAGTTATGTAGAAAAATCATTAGTTAGATTCAGATTACCCAATTCTTCTATCAACACTTTCAATATACAAATATTGTTCTGATGTGAAGCAAAGAATAAGAAGAATGACTCATTCATATATGCTTCTTTTTCTCCTCTATATAACTATTTAGAAGAGTACCGCCTTAAGGATATGAGTATCTCAGCATGACATTGAGCAAGAAATATCCAGAAACAAGTTTGGCTAAAATTTAAAATTTGACATTTTTTTAATTCATCAGTGAAGGCTGCTGACCAAATAATCTGCTACCTGCAGGTATTGATGTGGTACCTTTTTATACTCCCTAGCCACCACTTCGGAAATGAAATGTTGAGACTGGGAAACTGTATTTTTGGGGAAAGAATGGGTAACAGCGGGATCATAGCAGAAAGTCTGAGGAAGGAAATAAAAAGAGGAAACACTCTGAACCTTACCAGGATTTCTCAAATTCCAAATTGAAAAAGAGCAGACAAAGAAACAAACTGGAATGGAAGAGATACTATTTGTAATTCTATGATGTCTTTCCTTTTTTTCAGATGTAGCCCATACAGCACTTCCCTTTACCGTTTTTAGCCTACAGACTCCATTCATCTTCATCCTAAAATTCTCTTCATGAAAACTCTCTTAATGAATTTGACTTCACCAGCCCTGACTCCTCCTTGACTTAAGACTTGCTTAGCTCATCCTTATCCAAAGTCATTTTATCCATTCTCTCTTCACATTTCCAGGCACACTTGTAGGTTTGCTGCCTGAAAACCTTTCATTTATTACCAAACCTTTCATCACCTCTCAGTTCTGAACTCTCTCTTTGCTTGCTCCCAAGCTCACTGCTCTCTCCCTTATTCAGAATTTAGGTCAGAGAAGCAGTTGGTGAAGTGAGATGTTATTCTTCCACAAGCCCACTGGCAGATGCTTGCTATCCTATCTCATATCACCCGTATGCTATTTGTGCAGCTGCTGCCATAGCTAGAGGAATGTATTAGGCAGACAAAAAACTGTCCCTTGTAGATATGGAAAAGGTGTCCATGGTTTGTATGGCGGAAGAAAGTCAGCTCCGCAGAGCAATCCTTAGCCTTCTGCCTCCTCTCAGTGCTACAGTACTGGCAGTGGTGCATGAGAAGCAGATGCACTGTAGATTTCAAAGACTACAGCAACTCCAGTATGCCTCTGGCAGCAGTTTGTAGACACAAGGTGAGGACAGGAAACAGGCCTGTAGGATCCACTGCACCCCACTTGTCTCCACATGTTGTGATGTTAGGTACAGCACTGCCATGTGATTTTTGGTAGATACTTCACTATCAGGGTTGTAGTTTTGGTGGTGGATGTATGATTCAAATGGATGGATATACAGAAAATGAGCTACAGAGGAAGAGAGACAAGCTGCAGCTGTACTCTTTTCTGTTCAGGAGAATGTCAAAGGACAAATGAGAGTATCTGTTGTCACAAGAAGGGATCCATTTCTTGCAGCACAACCCACTGGGTTATTTGAAATGGCTTTTTATTCTCCAGGAGCAGATCCAAAAACTGCAGCAAATAAACAGTTCTGAGAGATACAATAGGACAAACACGTCAGGATGTACATCTGTTTGATACAGAGTTATGAAGTTCTGCAAATTAGGGTTAAAAAGGGATAAAACTGAACATATTCTACAGTCCTCTGTGATTATATTCATAATGAGGAAAAGAGGTTATTTATGCAAATCTAGACCTGCTTCTAATACGAATATGATAAACTTGTGTGCCTTTATTAAGTGTCACCAGTGTTGCTGTAGTTCTACAAATCCAGCTGAAGAAACGAATGGTTGGGAAGAGCAACCGCATTGTTTTTTATCTCTGTCACATGAAGGCAATTATTTGCTGGGACATGCTGTAACAGAGGACAAGTAAATTACACAGGCTGAGGTACAACTTCTAGGGAGTTTTTTCTGTTCTTCTATCTGAGTTCTTTCGGAGATTGAGTTTGCAGGGGATGAACAGCTGGCTGGCACTTCTTGCACTTTTATCACTACAGCTGATGCACAAGGGTATATGGTGTCAGGACAGCTGTACAGCATGCAGTGAAGCCCAAGGTGTCACTAACTTGATATTTGAGATCAGTAGAAGGCAGAGGCACTGCCATAGCATAAAGTGGCTAGTTGTATTTCTTTTGTTAATAGTATTGTAAAAAAAGTACAAAATAATAGAGGCAGAGGATGAATGCAGAACTGCTATTCACTAAATCCTTCAATAGGAAGGTCCAGGTGTTGAAAGGAGTAAGAAGCAGAGTTAAAACTCTGACTAAAGAAAGTACTTTTCTAGAAGGTGTGAACTGAATATCTGACATTTGTATCCACAAGAGGTCCTGGAGGTAGATGATATCTGCAAATCTAAAATGAGATTAGACAAACTGATGAATGAACTTACACTTCCTATTGACAGTGTAAGAGGCAGACACCTGGTCTGAGGGCGTTCCTTATACCCACTATATAAGTAAATCTAGCATTGCTAAATATGCATCTCAGGTACTTGGATTTGCTTTAGTTTTGAGTAGCACAGCACTCAACAGCATCTGAACAGAATACTATAATTAAAAAAAAAAAAAGATTAAAATTGTTAAGATTTTGGGCAATAAAATATAGCCAGGCACAAATGTAACTATTTGAAATACATGTTGAAGAAAAGTTACTCTTTCATTTTTTGTATCAGATAGAAATTGTGCCTTAATGAGTCCACCAGCATTTCTGCTCTGGTACCCACAATACCTGGGAGATGTAGAAGTGAGGGGTTTTCAGAGTCCTATGCAGAGATCTCTGGAGACTGAAGTCCAGAGAAAGGTAGCTGCTGTACAAATGCATTTGACTGCTGTTGCCATCTAACCCTTTTTTATCTCTCATGAAGATGCTTGCATTTACACTAGGTGCATCTTGGTGTTTTGACATTTTTTATTGACCACCTTATATTCTTAAATTCTCACTATGTAGCAGTGACAAATCCTGAATGCATGCTCCTCTGTGGTGTTCCCCAGTGACCCAATCTGCTGCAAACACATCACTTCTTCTTTTACTTGGAAATGACAGAAAGTAAGATCTTTGGAGAGGCACAGAATTCTCTTTTAAAGAAATAAGATGGGACAGCTTATGTTATTTTTAAAATTTTGGGTCAAATTCCTTTCTGGCTCAGCATATTTGCTACATATTGATTTTGCTAGTTATGTAAGGCATAAAAACAGCCCTTTGTCACCAAAAGCAGTGCAGCTGTTTCCAGAACTATGAGTCATGTGCATAACTTCTCTTTTTAATTTCCCATTGGCTTTTTAAAAATATACTTCAAATCAGTTTTGCTTTTCAACAATGAAGAGAAGCAGCAATACGTTCTCCCAAGAGCAGGAGATTTGGCCAAAACATTACATTTTCATGGGAAAGTTGTGCTGTGAAATTGTTTTAAACTCTGACATTGACACAATGCTATAGAATATGGGAGAAGTATATATGATTGCATACATGTAAAATTCAGACTGGAAGCACTAAAATTGTTGTCTCTAAGCAATGATGAAACACAGAGACTGATTGGCTGCTGAAGTTGTTTTAGATAACCAGGGAGTTAAGACCTTCTCTGACCAAGCTAGCATCAGAGTGGTTAAAGTGTTTGTTGCTGGAATACCTAAAAGCAAAATAATGTTAGCAGCAGTGGGGGAAAAAAAAACAAAAAAAAAGAGAAATTTAGGCTACAATCCCACTTTTGTGGCAATGTATTCATACATAGTTAATGAATTAAAACTATTAAAACTACTAAAGTGGCCTGATTGGAATAATAATTTATTGAAGTATATTGTGTAATCATGTCTATATTAAGGAGACTACCCCTGATGGTTAACCCCAGGTTTTCCTTGTCCTCTTTCTATAGTATTTCAAACAGAGGTATGACAGCCTGGCCCTAGTACTATAACAACATGAGAATGTTCGCTTTTCAACCCTGTTTTGTTTTCCTCAGCTTTTGCACCAGGAGCTGACTGCTACTGGCATGTACCTCCAAACTCATTGTGCTCTTCTGAAGTAACGCCATCCCATTCCTCTTCTGTGTCCACAGGATCACATGTGGGGCTCATTTTGACAGAACTGTGTCCCCAGCCTTTGATGCTCAACCATTTTCCAGTTCAAAGGAGCTGCAGTTCTCTGTAGTCTCTTGTTTTTATAAAAGTAGCAGGGAAAGAGAGTGAGACCAAAGCTTGTTCAAAAAAATAACCTCGTTCACAGAATCACAGAATCACAGAATCACTAAGGTTGGAAAGGACCTATAAGATCATCTAGTCCAACCATCCACCTATCACCAATGGTTCTCGCTAAACTATATCCCTCATCACAACATCCAAACGTTCCTTGAACACCTCCAGGGTCGGTGACTCCACCACCTCCCTGGGCAGCCCATTCCAGTGCCTGACCACTCTTTCAGAGAAGTAGTATTTCCTAATATCCAGCCTGAATCTTCCCTGGCACAGCTTGAAACCATTCCCTCTAGTCCTATCACCAGTTACACGAGAGAAGAGGCCGACCCCCAGCTCACTACAACCTCCCTTCAGGTAGTTATAGAGAGCAATAAGGTCTCCCCTGAGCCTCCTCTTCTCCAGACTGAACAATCCCAGCTCCCTCAGCCGCTCCTCATAAGGCCTGTGCTCCAGACCCCTCACCAGCTTTGTTGCCCTTCTTTGAACACGTTCCAGGGCCTCAATGTCTTTCTTGCAGTGAGGGGCCCAGAACTGGACACAGTACTCAAGGTGCGGCCTCACCAGAGCTGAGTACAGGGGGACAATTACTTCCCTGCTCCTGCTGGTCACACTACTTCTGATACAAGCCAGGATGCCATTGGCCTTCTTGGCCACCCAGGCACACTGCTGGCTCATGTTCAGCCGAGCGTCAACCAACACCCCCAGGTCCATTTCCTCTACACAGTCTTCTAGCCACTCCGCCCCAAGCCTGTAGCGTTGCTTGGGGTTGCTGTGGCCAAAGTGTAGGACCCGACATTTGGTCTTATTAAACCTCATCCCATTGGCTTCAGCCCAGCTATCCAGCCTGTCCAGATCCCTCTGTAGGGCCTCGCTACCCCCAGGCAGATCGACACTTCCAGCCAACTTGGTGTCATCTGCAAACTTACTGAGGGTGCACTCAATGCCCTCATCCAGGTCATCAATAAAGATATTGAAGAGGACAGGCCCCAGCACCGACCCCTGGGGAACACCACTCGTGACCGGTCGCCAGCTGGATTTAGCTCCATTGACCACCACTCTCTGGGCCCGGCCCTCCAGCCAGTTCCTTACCCAGCCAAGAGTGTACCTGTCCAAGCCACGGACTGCCAGCTTCTGCAGGAGAATAGTGTGGGAGACAGTGTCAAAGGCTTTGCTGAAGTCTAGGTAGACTACATCAACAGCCTTTCCCTCATCCACCAGGCGGGTCACTAGATCATAGAAGGAGATCAGGTTGGTCAAGCAGGACCTGCCCTTCGTGAACCCATGCTGGCTAGGCCTGATCCCCCGGTTGTCCCGCACTTGCCGCGTGATCTCCCTCAAGACAATCTGTTCCATAACCTTCCCTGGCACCGAGGTCAGGCTAACAGGCCTGTAGTTCCCCGGGTCCTCCTTACAGCCCTTCTTGTAGATGGGAGTCACATTGGCAAGCCTCCAGTCTTCCGGTACTTCACCAGTCAACAAGGAGCGCTGATAGATGATGGAAAGCGGCTCGGCTATCACCTCCGCCAGTTCCCTCAGCACTCTCGGGTGAATCTCATCCGGCCCCATGGACTTGTGACAGTCCAGTTGGAGTAGCAGGTCTCTGACTGTTTCCTCCTGAATCGTGGGTGGTTTAGTCTGCTCCCCAGCCGAGACTACCAGGTCAAAAAGTGGAGTACCCTGAGGATAACTGGTCTGACCTTTAAAGACAGACGTAAAGAAGGCATTCAGGACCTCTGCCTTTTCCTTATCCCCAGTAGTCATATTCCCAGCCTCATCCAGTAAAGAATGGAGATTCTCCTTAGTCCTCCTCTTACTGTTGATATATTTGTAAAAGGGTTTCTTGTTTCTTTTTATCCCAGCGGCCAGGTTGAGTTCGAGCTGGGCTTTCGCCTTTCTGATTTTCTCCCTGCACATCTTAACAACTTCTCTGTACTCTTTCTGAGTTGCCCGTCCCTTCTTCCACAGGATGTAGATTCTCTTTTTCTCCCGGAGCCTCAAGAATAGTTCCCTATTCATCCACGCCGGTCTCCTTCCCCGCCGGCTCATTTTGCAGCTCAGGGGGACAGCCTGCTCCTGCGCCTGTAAGACTACCTTCTTGAAGAGCAACCAGTTGTCTTGGACCCCTTTACCCTCTAAGACTGAATCCCAGGGGACTCCCCCTACTAGTCTTCTAAACAATTCAAAGTCCGCCCTCCGGAAGTCCAAGGTAGCAGTTTTGCTGTTCTTCCTCCTGGCTCCACCAAGAATCGAGAACTCTACCATCTCATGGTCACTCTGTCCAAGACAGCCCCCGACCTCCACATCTTCCACCAGACCTTCTCTGTTTGTGAACAGCAGGTCTAGCGGGGCAGCTCCTCTCGTAGGCTCTCTCACCAGCTGCATCAGAAAGTTATCCTCCATACACTCCAGAAACCTCCTAGACTGCTTCTTCTGCGCTGCGTTGTATTCCCAGCATATGTCAGGGAAGTTGAAGTCCCCCATGAGGACAAGGGCCGGCGATCTCGCAGCTTCTGCCAGCTGCTCATAGAACACCTCATCTGTCTCTTCATCCTGGTTCGGCGGTCTATAGCAGACGCCCACCAATATGTCTGCCTTGTCAGCCCTTCCCCTGATCTTTACCCATAGGGATTCAACCTTATCATCCCCAGCCACAAGCTCAGTAGCATCAAAGCACTCTCTAACATACAGAGCCACACCGCCACCCCTTCTTCCTTGCCTATCCTTCCTGAAGAGCTTGTAGCCATCCATTGCAGCACTCCAGTCATGGGAGCAGTCCCACCATGTTTCCGTAATGGCGACTAGGTCATAGCTTGCCTGCCGCACCATGGCTTCCAACTCTTCTTGTTTGTTGCCCATGCTGCGTGCATTGGTGTAGATGCACTTCAGCCGAGCCCCTCGCCTCATCCCTAATCCCATTGCCGCTCCCCCAGGCTCATCTCTAGCAGGCCTGGTTTTATCCCCTACCCCCTTCATATCTAGTTTAAAGCCCTCTCTACAAGTCCTGCCAGCTCCTGGGCAAGGATCCGTTTCCCCCTTCGAGACAGGTGAGACCCATCAGCAGACCCCAGGCCAGGTGCCGAGTAGACCGCCCCATGATCAAAGAACCCAAAATTCTTGCTTTTGCACCAGCCTTTCAGCCACGTGTTTATAAGGTGTGTTCTTCTGGTCGTCTCAGCATCCTTCCCTGCCACTGTAGGAATACAGGCAAATACTACCTGTACGCCTGCTCCTTCAACTAACCTCCCCAGTCTCCTAAAGTCATTTTTCATAGTCCTCAGGCTTCCGTCAGTGACCTCATCACTGCCAGCCTGAACTATCAATAAGGGATAATAATCAGAGGAGCGGATCAAACTAGGAAGTTTCCTAGAAATATCCCTGACCCGGGCCCCAGGGAGGCAGCACACCTCCCTACGGGTGGGGGCAGGCCGACATATTGGGCCTTCAGTTCCTCGTAGAAGGGAGTCTCCTATGACTATCACCCTCCTTTCTTTACTGGAGGAGGCAGTCTTTAAGCGTGGAGCTGGATGCCTCTCCTTGGGAACGCTTGGAGGTAGTTCTCCCACCTCATCCTCAGTCACCGCACCCTCCAGTTTCAGGGCTTCAAACCTATTACATAGAGGCAGCTGGGGAACCGAGGTAGGTCGGGATGGGGGTTGCCCGCATCGCCGAGCTGGGACCTGCTGCCATTCCTCCTCTGCCCTCAAGTTAGCTCTCTCAGTTTGACTGCGGCAAGGGAGAGGGTCCACTACAGTTTGGGGGGTGCAATCTCTGTGTCCTTCTCTCAGAGAGTCACACCACCAGTCAATTTCCCGCTCACACTCTCTGATGGTTCTTAATCTCTCTACCTCCTCCCTAAGCTCCACCACCAGGCTGAGCAGCTCGTCCACCTGCTCGCACCTCGCACAAGTGGCATCCTTCCCATTCTCCCCTGGCAGCAGCAGGCTCAGGCACTCCCTACAGCCAGAGACCTGAACCGCTACGTTTCTTGGCAGGCCCTCTGTCTGGGTCGCCACAGTCCTCCTGGGGCAAGCCCGCCGCCTGGTAGAGACCATGTTTGAACCTGCGGTCTCGAGGTCTGTCAGTAGGAGAGCTGATCTCCTGAACAAAGACAAGGACAAAGCACTGACGTGTCCAGCCACAAGACACACCTCCCACACCTGCTACTGCGGTAATGTATGAGCAGTGTGGGCTGTGTTCACACTCTGACCTCCCTCCCCGGTGTCAGAGGAGGGTAACACCCCGTTCTCACCTGGTGTGATATGTGTGATATGTGGGCTGAAGCTAGCTTCTGCCCTCCCAAGAGCTGCTTTTAGTTTCCCAAGGAACAGTCAAGGTCAGGCGCAAGAGATAAGAGCCAGCTCCGCCCCTGCTGCCTCAGCAGCCCGCCCACAAGCTTCCAGCCCCCCGCGCCAGCACAGTGCTTTTGCTGCCTTCAAAACAGCCCTAAAAAGAGCTTTTTCGTCGGCTTTTTCGCTTTAGATCCCTTACCCAGCGCAGTCTTACCTGCTCTGAAGCTGGTCTCCTCAGCAATGTTCCTTGTCAGACGTTCTATCTACACTTCAAAACGTTCAGATCCCCGTCATTTAATACTAGTGACTGCATGATTTGCCACAAAAATGCAGATGTTGCTGGAGGAAAGAGAGAGCACAGTGATCTGAAGCCAGACTTATGTGTGCATGTGTGTAGTCCTGTACTGACCCAGAGCTGTCTGGGTGCATGTGCGTGCAGCCCAGCTTGCTATCACACTCTCCCCCCATAGGCCACAAAGCTGAGCCAGAGCAGTGCATTACAAATGCAAAGAAACAAGACGTGGTTCACACTAAGTCAGCTGGCAGCCTGTGCCAGATCTGAGAGATTAGTTAGTTGCAGACTAGCCCATTTACCACAAGGTTCATAAGTAAGGAATTTATGACACTTCTGCTCAATCCAACACCAGTCACTGTGGTCCTTAGGTTTCCTAGGTTCCACAGAAGCACTCAGATACTCAACTTCTTAATAGTGCTGCTGAGAATTAGGTAAAGCATGCAAGGCAGCAAGGTTGTCAGTACTATAGGGGAACAGTGGCTTTCCAGCAGTTTAGATTGCATTTGCTAAAGCCACATGACTTGCGCACCTAAAATTAGTCCATATATTTGCACTCATCTTCTCTAAGGCTTTTGGTCTGTTTTATGTGCTGAAAACACAGCATGAACCTTCCTGTCTGCTGTGTCTGAGATCAAATATAAAAAATCCTGTGAAGAATTAATGAGTGAAATGTGCAAGTGCTGTTAGAGTCATACATCTCACACATTTGCATAAACTACAACAAATATGTAACTTTTAGTAAAAATAAATGGCAGTGACGTGACAATGCAAGAATGGCTGAAGCATTGCTGGATAGTTGTCGTAAATGTTATGAACATTTCCAGTTTGCTACAAAGGTTTTCAGTTTTGTTTGAAATCTGTCAAGCCTGAAAAAACAAACAAACAAACAAAACAAAACAAAAAACAAAAAACCCTGCTCATGCAAAGCTTTTGTGGTGGACAGTTTGAAGGTAAAAATCAGTGGATCTGCTTCATTCCACATCAATTGCAGGCAATCCATTTCATAGTACAGATACTAGATTTTAGGTCAAACTATCCCACTGCACTCAGAATTACATACAAGACAAAGAGCATTTCTTTTTCTCACTCTAGGCACATAAATATTCACATGTACACACCTATGTGAGTTTTACTGAGAGACATATTAGTGTGTAGATGGGAGGTACGCATAAGCTGACTTCTTCCTATTCCTTGGCACCGTGCTGTGAATAACCACACATTCGAGTTGGTGCAGGATCCGGCCCTGGGTCAGCATTTCAAAAAGCAATGCTGTTGCTTAGCAACTATTTTCTGCCTGGATGAAAGCAGAAACCTTGCAAATCATAAACAAATACGCAGGTCTGTGCAAAAGCCAAGTGAAATAAAGTGGTATCCCTTTGCCTAACTAAGCCTGCTTCTTTTTTTTTTTCATGGTAAAAATTTCTATCAAGAGAAAGGGAGGATAGGGCTTGGAACTCTTGAGGAGGGGTTTCAAAAGAAAGAAAAGAAAGAAATACGATGCACTGGAAGTTGTCAGCCACCATAGAATGTAACAAATTTGGACTTTTATATTCAAAATCTAAAATGGATTTAAAATGGTGGGTTTTTTTCCTTTTCCCTACTGTAGTAATTACAAATATCTGTTCTTTTTCCCCCAAAAAAACTCAATGTGGAATGGAGCGGATGTGAAATTGCTTCTGATGCACTTATTTAGTTATTTTTATTCATGCCAGTCAGACACACTCATGCACTGAAATTTCATTGATGCTCAAGTCTTTGAAAAGAGAGCCACCGTCACCAGGCTGCAGAGCTGGTGCTCTGGAGTTTGCTTGCTGATAGTGAGGTGCTCACTGGCAAATTGTTAACAGTCAGATTTACAAAGATCTTTGTATCCCCAGAAATGCAGCTGTCACCTAGACATCACGTTTTCAAACAGAAATCTTTCAGCTCAAACTGGAGAGAGCGTCAAGATGGGTAACCAGGTAATTTCTTCACATGATTTACAAGTAATGTGAGTCTTTGATCACGACTGGCTACAGGAAAGTGGCCGAGCCCCTTGGTTTGTGATCTGGAAACAGCAAGATGGAGAGCCTGCAGGGAACTGATCTCAAGCATCTTTTCTCTGTGTGATGCCTGCACACCCCAGCCTGGCACAGACTGACTCCCCATTACACAGACTGCTGTTCTACCATGTTCATTCAACTCCTCAGCTGGCCTGTCATCCTATGAATGCAGCAAATCCCTGGTTCTCATCTGCTCACCTGTGAACATGTACTGCTATGTCCTTTTTTGTCTGTTTCGTAAAGTGGAAGAGAAAAAAAAAAGCTTCACTGTACAAATGCTCCCACCTCACATTATAGTTCCCAGGCAGGCTGTAGAGTACATCTGTGTGACCCGGTCTCTGTGTATGTGTCTCTCTATTCCTCTCACTGTTTTTCTAACCACAGCACACAGTCATGGCCCAATACCTGTCTAAAGAAACATAAATTCTGCCCAAATGTTCAACAAGGCAGAAAAGCCCTACTGTTTTCTATATCTCCTCATCAAAAGATGCTGGGGCTGTGTCTCTTCCAGTAGAACAGGCTGCTGCTTAGCACGTGAAAAATACAGAGGCCTGATGATATTTTCAAGAGTATCTGAAGTTTTTCATTTCAAATACTTCCAAACAACTGATATTTCCTTTCTTGTTAAGGAAAACCAAACTTAGATGCTAAAATTGTGGCCTTACTTTGAAAGTCCAACCAGCAGGGAACAGATTGTTTTGCTATACCCTTCCATTAACAAGAAGGCTATCATTTTATTCCTCAAAAATACCTCAGTGATGATTTGTCTTGCGGTTTGATCTCAGGTAGCCTATAAACAATGGGCCCAGCTTTGCAAGACACCCAAGTACATTACCTCCTAAAGCAGGAGGAGCTCAGCAGATTTGGCCTTGCACTGGTTAGAGAGGTGACAGCAGAGATCAGAGGGGACTGGACACACAGATTTTCATGGTGTTCTTTAATTCTGTCCATTCCCTTGCTGGGTTATTTGTCTGATTATGTCTGTATGGTCTTGTTCGTGGAAGCCAAAGGCAACCAACTCGGCTCCTGCAGCTGCAGCAAAGAGGAAGACAGGATAATCACCTGGCAAGTGGAAGGAAACAAAATCAGAAATTTTTGTAGGGAAGATTTTGATAAGACTTGGTAGTCACATCACATTTTGGCCCTGAAGGCTGCTTTTGTATAAACTCGTGTTGACACCGTCATTAATTCTTGGAGGGCTTTGAGCAAGTAAATAATATGAATGCTGAAGGCATTTCTGAAGAAAGCATTCTGTGCACTTAATACCATCATTAATAAAGTTAGGCATCACAAAAGTACATTTATGAATATTTTATAGGACTTGTAGATTACAACTGGCGTCTTTCCAGGCTGTCTACCAAGGAACAGAGAAAGAAGTCATATGATGGGAAATAAAGTTTACAGCCCCGGACCATGTGAGTTAATTGCAGCCAGATAATAAAACTCAATCTCTGTCGGCCTTCCCGTGTGTTATTATACTCTCAGCAATTAAGAAATCTGTGTGCATAAAGTCTCATAGCAATTAGCTTGCTCTGCTTAAGCTTGAAACCAGGATTGTAACTTGGATATGAAAGTTAAACTGGGAAAGGACCATGAGTCAAAAACAATCTGAGAATAAACAGACACACCTCCTTCACGTAAAGTGAATACTTCCTGGGAATCAATATGATAATGAAAAAATATCTAAAGCCATAAAAACATTATCATAGCAGGGCCTTCACATTCAGGGCTGTGACATGGAGAACTGTTACCCAAACAGCTAAACTCAGGAGAGAGCTGATCTGCCTCATACATATTGTGCACTATTCAGTGCAAAAGCTAAAATTCATGGGAGCTACTTAATCTGGTATCAGCTTTGCTTCTACAAAAGAGGCTTTCACCTTCAAGCGCTCAGCTACTCACATCATCTTAGGGTCTGTGTGGGTTGCTAAAGCCCAACTACCCCAGCTTCAGAATGCAAAACAAGAGTGTTATGCACGTCACTGGTTCAGGAGGATAGTGTACAATAAGGAGCAAAACCTCCCTCACTTCCATTACTGAAAAAATGTTACAAAGAACTAATAAACCTTATACCAACTTGGCATGAGGGAGGAAGGTGTCAGCAATCTTGTCTCATGAGCTGTTCTGTGGAGAAGGACTTTGGGTCCTGGTAGAAGAAAAGCTGGACATGAGCCAGCAGTGTGGTCTTGCAGGCTGGAAGACAAATGGAATCCTGGGCTATCAATAGAGGGGTGGCAGCAGGGAGAGGGGGAGGATTGTCCCTCTCTACTCTGCCCCAATGAGGCCCCTCTACTGCGTCCAGGCCTGGGGCCCACAGCATGAGAAGGATGTGGAGCTGTTGGTGCGGGTCCAGAAGAGGGCCACAAAGGTGCTCAGAGGGCTGGAGCACCTCTCCTATGATGAAAGGCTGAGGGAGTTCAGCTTGTTCAACCTGGAGAGGAGAAGGCTGCAGGGAGACCTCATTGTGGCCTTCCAGTAATTGAAGGGAGCATATGAACAGGAGAAAAATCAACTGTTTACATGGGTAGATAGTGGTAGGACAAGGGAGAATGGTTTTAAAATAAAAGAGGGGAGATTTAGATTAGATGTAAGGGGCAAATTTTTCACAGAGAGGGTGGTGAGGCACTGGTACAGGTTACCCAGAGAGGTTATGGATGCCCCATCCCTGGAGGTGTTCTATGCAACATTGGATGGGGCCCAGGGCAGCCTGACCTGATGCCTGATTCAGAGGTAGGCAATCATGTCTGTAGCAGGGGAGTTGGAACTAGATTATCCCTTCCAACCCAAGCCATTCTATGAGTCTACGTTTCTATGAAAGCAGGCATATAGGAGAGAGATGAAGTAACCTGACTGTCGGGAACAGAGATTTTGGTACTCTATGACGCGGGGAAGCATGACCTAACTCAATATGAGTGATAGAAGCTTCAGCTTTATTTCATTTTACCATTTACTTATATAGGTTTACAGAATACATTGCTTTAAACATGGTGAATCATGATTGGTCAGCTTACAAGCGTTATAATATAATTGGCTGTACCTAAGCTATCTGAGCCGTGCTTCTGAGTACACAGTAACAAGGATACGATTGGATAAGCGACTACAAAGACATACTTCAAGAGATAACACCCAGAGCAGTCAGTTTGACGGATGCTTCACTAGTATCTTAACATTGTTTCTATCCACACTCACTCCCTTCCCTTCGTCCTTGGTTCACACATTAAATCATCTGCATGTTCTTGGCAGCCATCTTTAGAGTTATTCACAAACTTTTTCACTCCCTTTCCCACGTCCTTGCTACCCGAACACCTGCTCCAAGTGAGAATTGCAACACCTGACCATTTAAGCTGGATCCCTGTTTAAATCATTAGGTAACTTCCTTAACATAAGATGATATTACTTTTAAATATTAAAGCTATGAAACAGGAAACCTGTCTCCAGCTGAAAAATAAGCTCCTTAAAAGAAGGAATAAATACAGTGATTCCCTTTGAAGTACAAAATTGGCTTTAGTTATAGCACATAAATGAACAGAATAAATATTAAATGTACTTTTTGTTAATAAACCTCAGATATTCAGTGATGAAAACTGAATGCATAGCAGTGGATGGGCTCAATACAATGACTCTGTTATACCTGGAACATTGCATTTGTAATATAAATTGCATAGTGGCATAGGATAGCATGAGTTGGAAGGGACCCACAAGCATCGTTGAGTCCAACTGCCAGCTCCACATAGGAACCTCCAAAACCCAAACCCTATGTCTGAGAGCACTATCCCAATGCTCCCTGAGCTGCAGCAGCTCAGGGCCATGCCCACTGCCCTGGGCATCCTGCTCCATGCTGACCACCCTCTGGAGCAGATTCTTTCCCTAACCCCCACTGGACCCTCCCACTCCCTGTGAGGAGCTGCAGGGCCAAGAGGTCTGGAAGAGCTGTCCAGGGATTTATGGATTTTACATTTCCTCCCTGCTTTGTGTGCTGTGCTGCAGAATGTATTCACATTCTGTAGACAAAAACCTGAAAATAGAAAACGGGAAGATTTCTCTCAGAAGAGCTCCTCTGCCCGTATACAGCTGCCAGACTATGCTTCTGTAGCTGAAGGCAGGAGAACTGAGTTGGAGGGATGGCAGGGGTAGGTAGAGGGAGGGAGGGTCACCTTCCATGTCTTTTCTCCCTATCCCTTTCCACTATCCTTCCATGTACCTTTCCTCATAACAGCAGCAATCATATCTAAATCATGAACCATAGAGCATGCATGATAAACATAACTACAGGTAAAAAGGAACTCAGGTATTTGTATATTTGTAATACATGCAAATTCCTCCAGTGATACTCTAATCCTCTACTCCAAACCTATTTACTTCTGTACAAATGTTTTCCCGTGTCTTTGCAGTGTCCATAACAGAAGATAAGCTGTAGTTTTGCTGATGACTTCATTGCACTTGGCATTAAAATCTTTCCTCAAGGTAGCAAGACTTATTTCTATAACATTTGAAATATATATTTTAACGTGGCAGTAGTATTTCACATGCAACAAGGCATTAAAGTTGGAACTGGAAAAAGGCTGATTATTATGTGTAGTGTTTTGCGGAAAGGCATTATTCACTTTTTTGCTTCATTCCAATATTTACCATTCTAAGTGTCAGCATTGTGGGCTTCAGCCTCCTCTCTCACACTTCAGATAATTTTACATTTTTCAGGTCTTGCTCTTATTTCACAGTAAGAACACATGCTACAAGTATTATAAACAGTTCCTATCTATTTCCCTTCATCATTTTCATTCAGAGAAATATATGAAGAGGGCTGTATCCATGAATAGGAGAATATGGTTTCAAATGCTTCGTGTTAGCTCTTACCTTGCGCCTCTTTGTACTTTAACAGTCCATTTGGGGGTTGAGTCTTCAGTCAACTGGCAGTGTGCAATTGCTAAAGAGAAATGGCAAATGCTTGCAACTGAACAGCATCAGGCTGGCTGCACTTCACATCTCAAAAGGGGAAAGGGCGCAGCACATCTGGGAAGAACCAGTGGGGCCCATGGCTCCACTGCACACAACATTCACGGACACTGATTCATTCCCGGCTGGGCACAAGTGGAAGAACTGAGTGCAGTCTGCATTTGCCTCAAGTTGTGCTGAGTTTGAGCTGCTGAGGATCAAGCAGTACCAAATCATTCTTGGTCACAGTTGCTCTCCAAAAGATCTGTGAAACCTGGTAGAGAGCTTGAGTCATAATTTTGGTACTTGGTTTCTCACCTACAGAAGGGTGGTAAGTACAGTGTTTCAGTGGATGGCAGGCAGATCTGACAGCTGTCGTACTATGCAGTATGAAACATTTCAAATCAATGAGGTTCATTTTAATACTGGGGATTCAGTGGGAGACTGCATTTGACCATAAGGGCTATAAAACAGACATTAAATACAAAATATTATTACTTTATTATGCTTTTTAAAACTGACTGCTGGTACTAAGAAGTATATAAATACAAGCATAATTTATTTTTCAACATCATGGATAGCTGCAGTAAGCATATGTTTGTGTTAGACAAGTAGAATCTAATTAAGGTTACTTAACACTGAGAAGCTTAACATTACCTGGGTTATTTTGTGATTCATAGTGTATTAACCAAATGCATCTCAGCTATCCTTCCTTATTCATTGTCTTTACTAAGGGCATTTCCTTTCTTTCTGTAACTATTATTTACATTCCATGCTTAATGTGTACCCTTTTTAATGAAGAACCTCAGTGTTACAATGAACATGTGATTTTTTTTTCTTAATAGCTAAGGGAACTGTCACGCAGAAGAGTGGCTGGGCCTAACATCTAATACACTACTTCACTTGCAGAAACAGATCAAATTTGATCGCTAAAAAGCCTATACTTGAATTTTGCCTAAGCAATATAATCTTTTCTAACAATGGCTCTTAGTCAGATTCTTCTCTTTTTAAATGTAATTTTCCAAAAATCTAGATTTGGGTAAGTTATTGCTTTCTTTTATGTAAGTATAAAAGTATTTGAAGCCTTAACAGATAATGATTTGTCATGTCACTGATGATGATTATTCACATTTAAAGACCATCTCTATTACAGGATGATTCTAGATACACAATAATTGTCTTATTAGAGAGTAATGCTGTAGAGAGTTTTAGATAAGGAGGAAATAAGTGACTGCCACCATGTTCCACACCCACCGAGTAGTAACAGCTTCAGTATGACTCTTGCTATTTGCAAGCTGTCATAGCTAATTACAGATAGCCACAAATGCCCAGTCACACAATCTTAACAGCACAGGATAGCTCATTTTTTTTCAGTCAGTATACATCATTCTGGAAGATCCAAGGAAGCAAGAGCAGAGTACCATAATCTTTAGGAGGCCTGTTTTCTTCAGCACATTGTATGCAAAGTACAGGAGGATATCTGGACCTCTACTGAGGTGGCCAAGGATTTTTTCAAGGAATTCTTTATCCCTACATGAAATACAATTTGCAAATATGAGAGCTATACCACACGAGTTACACAAAAAGCCAGCTTATAAAGCTGGGGCAGTACTCTGTAAGGCCTGAAGTATACACTCTCCAACCAGAATCCGTAACAGTGCAGAAAGTCCCTAAGCAAAGAGCATAGCAGGTTTCAATTGCTAAGAAAACAAGGGCAGGAAATCTAGATGAGATCATAAACACAAGCATGAAATGAAGAAGATGAAAATAGGAGCTGAATATAAATGTAGTTGAATCTCTATCATGCAAATTATTTTTATTTTTTGTCTTGATTTTTACCTGGGGCTGTAACAGCTACTGTGGCTTTGCTTCATTTGTTACAACAGAACAACTCATTTGAAATAATTTATATTGGTTTATCTCTGCTGACTTCACTGATATTATGTCTTTATCTCTCTCCTGCTCTCTGACAAGAGATTCCTGAATTTTCATCCTTACTTAAATCATCAAGAGAAATACCACATAGGGTAGCAGGGCTGTACTCTTTTAGGGTCAAATCCAATTTTCTTTAAGTCAACACAGTGCTTTTCATTTATTTCTAAGGGAAATGGACCAGAATTTCATAGCATAAACTAAATTAGGTATCACTTCACAGTATATGCATTGCAAATTTTAGGATATTTCATGCACTGAGGCAGCTTCAAAGGTGAAGCCAGCATAAAAACATACTTAATAGGTGGAGTTAGAACTTTTTATTTAAAATCCATTAAAATAATTTTGCATGAAAACAATCTGGTTCCAAATTACATCCAGAACATTTCAGACAGTTAGTGGTACACAGTCAGATCTCATACGACACCATGGGAGAAGAAGAAAAAAGGGAAGATAAAAACAAATAGCAAATATTTTAAAGACTATAGATCAAGATGTAAGAAACATTAGCTGTTAACAAAATCAGTAGGAAGCATCGTCTGTATGAGCAAGTGTTGTTTTCTGGATGCGCTTGTCTGAAAGATTTCACCCTTCAAGTCTCACCAGGAAATACTGGATAGCTTGTGAATCTGCAGGGCAAAGTAATTAATTAGAGAGACTTAAAACCAACAAATCCCTCATTTGAGATAAGGTTTATTCAAGATGGTAAGATTTACTTCCCTGTTGGGTGATGACAGTTATTCATGATGCTACATTTGTGAAAAGGAGAGATTTCATGAGTATACCAAACTTGTAAGCATTAACTGAAAAATCTATTATAGTTTGTAAAGAATGACTGATGAGATATTACTGAATATGCAGAAATATTTTCTGACTACTGACCATCACAAAAAACACAAGTTACTTTAGGATTCTGATTCTATCTTGGGGCATAATTTCTGTAAAAAATTCTTGCAGAAAGGTCTTTCTTCTCTTTTAAATGACCTATTTTGAAATATGTATCATTTTTTTAATGGCAGTGATGATAAGGTAACTGATAGAGCAATGGGGAACTTACAGAATTCTAGAGCAAGCATGCTGTTATGTGGTACATACAATTCAGCACTTATGCTTAAACAAAGGTATGTATCTATTAGTAGCATTCTGTGGTGAAAAAAAGGGAACTGCTATAGGCCAAAGGGCTAGATTTGAGGACAAACAAAAATTGTGGACACAGCTTGGAACACAGAAGAAATAGCCCCAGTTTTAGTCAGCCATTAAATGGGGTCTAGGAGGGGTGCAGCCAGGCTCCACCCCTTCCGGTCACACAGCTGACTTGCCTTCACTAGTGCTCCCAGGGCTGACCTGGTCCTTGCTTCAGGTGATCAATCAGTGGTTCAGGCTGTGACTCAACAGTTCCCATACAGCTTCCCTCCTAGATCTCTGCACTGATTGGTGGCAGAGCTAATGCTTTTTAAGGCAAGCCATATGGGATATTTGAATTAAGGTAGCATACAATTAGCTTTGCATCTTCATAAATTTAAACATTCATAGTCTTGTGAGTTTATAGGTACAATTTTTTTCTTACAACATAAGGCTAGGAGACGTTATGACTGTTAGGACTGCATGGTTTAAGAGGGGCATCTCTTTGTTGGAAAGTCATGGTAAATTCCTATCCTGTGAACTTCCTCTAGTGATTGGTTAAGAACAGTAAAGCAAAGCAAAATCAATTCAAAAATGTGTTTAAAAGAAAAACATACTGAATTATAACTGGATAAAGAAGTTGAGAATTTATATTCTAGCATTTAATGTTAACAATTAGCTTAAGATATTTACCCAGTGACAAAGTTTTCAGAATATTTTCTCTCCGTGTATAATGAATCTGTAATGTAAATACTTTCCTTGTATTTGGGAAATAGCAGATCATATTCTGAAGTGCGCAGTGTGTCGGTTCTTCTATTTACCTTGTTCTGTTTCAGTGGTAGGTGTCAAGCGTTTCTTTTCTTTGTGCAAAAAATCAATGATATAGCACTAAGTAATTGAAAGTGTAATGTCCAATAGTGATATTGGTTTGAAGGATAGGCTTTTATTACTTTTGTCTATAAACTTATCACACCAAGGTTAGCATGGGCAAAAAATTGTACAATTTGAGCTGGCCAGCTAGAAATGTGACATTTGTTCTACTTCAGAGGAACAAGTATTTCTATTACTAAGAGTTCAGTAAAAAGGACAAGGATTGAAGAGATTTGAAGACTGAACTCCTTTCATTCCATGGCCACTCAATCACTTTTTTTTACATCCAAGTTGTGGCTGGCTCCCTAGTGTAGATAATGCTAAGTTCCAGCTGGCCTGCCTCTCTTCTAGGGTCAGAGAAATGACAACATGAATGGTACCTAATCTGATGCCTGTGAAAAATTACAACTGCACTGGAGATTGTGTGTGGAAGAATGAGTCTGATGTGTGAGGTTATTTGAGAAAACAAAGCATAAATTGTAACATGTACTTGCATGATAAAGGAGAAATCAACACAAACACGCCTTCATGGATAAAGAAAGAAGGTGAAAGCAATAGGAACAGCTGTCTGAATGGTGAGAAACTTGGATATACAGATGAAAAAGGCTACTTGGGAGCAGTGAAAAGAGATTTCAGAGCAGAATTATTTTCTCTTGCCATCTCCAATGTACAGGCAGTGCAAATAGCAGCGGAAAATATGAACTGTGCTGCAAGATCTGTTCTTCATTTTTATTCTATTCAATGTTTTTAGAGAAGGGAACATCCTGTACTTTCCTGGCTGGCTCAATTTCACTTTCTGTGACAGTCTTTAAACTGCCCTTCCCAAAAACCAATGCCACCTCATTAAGCAGAAGTGAGCAAGACACAGTAGTATTAAAAGCAAAATATCAGAGTTGAGCAGTAACATAATTATTTGATGTAAAAGTGATTTTTAGTAGTCAGTGCATAAGTAATAAAGGAGAATTCAAGCTTCATACCCAAGCAGATACACAAATGCCCACCCCTCCTCCTCCTGAATTCGAAGATGTGTTTCAGACATCTGACTAGCCATGGCTTTTCTGTGCAAATTTACATCTGGAGTTAACATGTAGAAGCGATGGCCAGATCCACCATCTACAAATTCAGTATTTTTATGTGATTTTCTGTATTTAGAGAAAATAAAATCCTTAAAAAAAATCCAAAACCTCCACTGCAACATCAAAAAGAAAGAAGCCGCATAAAGAAATTGTCAAGATAGAAGACAAGACAGAGTACACCCCTACTCTGGCTTTATCCAAGACTTCTTTTGCCCTTGTTCTGCTCTAGCTCTGGCATATCTAGGCCAGCACATACTAATTACCAGGAAATTGAACATGGTAGCTGAACAGCAGCATTAAAAGCAGATTCTCACGTTTAAAGCCTATGTTGTTTTAACATGCCACAGGAGAAAAAAAAGCTTACCCAGAAGACCTTGAAGAAGACAAAAAATTATTGTGTTACTAGATAATTACAGCTAAGTTGAGTGCACTACGCAATAGCACTTTGAGATCCAGCTGCGCTGTGCCTATCTACCCATCCCTCCAAGCAGCACAGGCTGTAATTGTTACCACACCTTAGAAACTTTCCATTGGAAGGTGTGGTCTATTGTCATAGTTACATCAGATCTCAAACTTGCACGCATGCAGTGAGGAAGCAGCTAGAACCTGCCAGTAGCATAGGCAGAAAGAAAAACAGAAAGACAGAAAGAAGACATTTGGAAGAGGAATCTGGAAGGAACAGAGCTTAAAGCTTGCAATAAATGACCTTTTTTTTTTTCTTCTTCCTCTCCCCAGCTTACTGAAAACTTACTTGCATAAAAACTTGCTTGGAGAACTGGAAACGGGTGAGGAGAATGGTGCTGACAAACCAAACCACTGCCTATCGATAGTGTGCAGATTATGTGACAAAACTATAAAGGAGAGGAAAGTCTATAGGAGCTGGCACAGCTCCCATGACTGGCTGTGGTGTGCAGTCTTCTGAAAACTGGCCACCAGTTTAAATCCCAGCTAGAAATCGCTGCTGTCAACAAAACTGGCAATTGGTTTGGGCAAGAAACTATTGGTTGGACATTTATGCCTACATAGGATGCTAACTTCACTTCTGTAGCTGATGGATTCGGCTCAAATGTATGAATTAGCATTCTTGAGTTTGTCTGTTTTCGGAGATGTTTGTCAAATTAGGAAATGTTGGAGTGCACTGAAAATACACTGTTTTCCTAAAGAAACTCTTAAAAAGATTTAGAATGAGAGGTACTCCAAGTATATTTGAATTTTCCACCGAGGAAAAAAAGTCACTAAGTAGTCTGTAGAAGCTATTGTAGCACTAGTTTTATCAGTAGATTTGCAGTAAATCCACATCTTTTATGTAGAAAAAGAACCATATTAGCATTCAGTGAGAAAAAGTCTATTTTAGTCTGTTCGTGCACTAAGTAGATAAAGCATATTATTATGCCAGCTTTGACAGCAACTTTGAGTTTTCCTGGATATGTCTAAGGGAAGGGTTTTGTAACTATCACCATATGGAGGTATAACATGTGATGCAGCCTAAAGCTATTTCCTTTGAAAGCAAAGCTCTAAATTTCTGTAATAAAACCAGGGACATAAAAGCCTCTTGTTAACTTGACAAAACAAAGTATCTGACTTGGTTAAGTTATAGCACATTTCATCAGAATAAATTTGCAATTTCCTGTTACTACCTGCAGCAGGATATAAACTAAGCATACATTTTAACTTCCTGGCTTTTTTTTTTTTTTTTGGCCAGGGGTATCTAAAAAGGTCTTTAGGTAGCTCCAGTCCTTTGTACAGCCTGTTAGTACAGAGCTGTGTGGGACTTACTTTACCTTTCCAGGTGGAAAAAGCCTACCCCAAAGGACACTGTACTTGTGTGACAATTTCAAGACAGTATGCAGAGAGAAAGGACAGAGTTCTGGTAACCTGTCTAAATCAAAGAAGGTTTCTTGAGTTCCTGACTGTTTTGAGCAGAAAAGTATGTGGTACCCCGGAGCTCTTCCAGTTCCTCTAGGCACAGGGATTTTTCAGACAAAGAGGGTAAAGATACACTCCAGTAGAGTGCAGAATTTCTGTTTCCTCTATACTGGTGTCCATTAAATCAATATAAAAGGACCAAGTAGGTAGTTTTAATGGAGAAGATATCTACTACCTCTTATCTTTTCCAGATCTTCCTCCTATGAGGGACAATTGAGAGAACAGGCTTTGACAGACTTTCTCTTGAGTGCACAAGTAGCTCGACTTCTTGTTGTTTTATCTTTATTTCCCCTGCAGGGAAGCAAACTGCTCTGTGAAGTTCTTCTGCTCCCTGCCAGAGACTGCTTGAGTGAGGAGGCAGCAGCACAAGGGGATATCTTATTCATTGTAAGAGCTCTTTTCCTTTCTGTACAGCATGACAGGTATGCTCCTTTGTCCCCGTCTTCACAGAAGATGACAAAATGTGTTGGGTAACATAAACCCGCTATTATAGATGAACTCCCTCCCTCTCTATTTTGAATCTCTTTTAACTGTTCATAAAAGCAAACATTAAACCAGATGGTTGGAAAGCATGGCAATCACTACAGGTTACAACAAGACCAAGAATATTAGTTGTTACATGCTCTAGCCAGATCTCTATGTTGTTTAACATATAATAGTACATCTATACTTACCTTTAATAAAATCCGTAACCATAATGGTATTTAAAAAGGGCATGTTCACATGTCAGGGCTTAATTTCAGGAAAGAATATGAGTAAAATAATTGTTGACCCTCTCACCATCCTGTTAACTGCGGGATGCAGGTTTACACAAGGTGTTGTCCTGAGTAACAGCAGAGATAATCATTGACATCATGCAAAACAATGCTGCAATGTTAATGAATAGATTTATTTTTTAATTAAGTCTTTAGGGGATAACAGCAATGATTATAACTGTTAAAGCATTTGCAAGTAAATATACTGTATGTAACCAAAGCAAATCCAAAGCTCTGAACCACAGCAGAGAGAAGTACTAGAGATTCAATATAAAGATGCAGAGCATTACCGTAAAAGGGTAATCTTCCTAAAGTAGAGTACTGTTTCCATCAGCACCTCAGGGAAATCACAAATGTTAGATCACCATGCATCAGTCAGTACACCATTTATCAGATAAAGGTTTTGCCACTATCACACAAATTGTTTGCCCAATTGAGGGCAGCAGAAGAGCCATCAATCATCTTGCTCTGTGTGGTGGCTGTGCAGGTAATGTCCTCTGTCCACTGGCACGCAATCAACACCTCGCTCAGAAATAGGAAGGGAAGACATCATTAATTGAGACTGAGTGGATAGGGTACCCTGAAGTGTATCTGCTTTGTTCTAAAACTCACAGAGGACTGAATATGAGTTCCTGCTCTTTAAAAGAATCAAGGGAGAAAATCCTGAAAACGTTTCTGTACTATCTTCCATAAGGAGTAAGTCCAGCAACTACATTTAGATGTCTGTTATGCAGACAAGCAAGAGGGGAAAGTAGGATGTGAAGAATGGATTCTTTTGGCCCACAGAAGGATAGATCCTTTTTCTGAGTTATCTGCAACAGTTCAGTCCCAAGAGCATTGGGGCTGGGCTGTTCTAGAACCCCGTAACATGAAGGATGGATTAAATAATGGGAAAGAAAACAACCTGGGAGACTCATGTGCCATGCTGTCTCTTCCTCCCACCTTCCTCCAAGGATCTACATCTTCATCTGAGCAAAATGTCTGTGTTTATAGACTTAAATCACTTTGAATCCATTGCATAGCTGCCTTCATACCAGGAGTGTGTTTCTCTTCTCCAGAGAAATCTTGTTCTCCACTGCCTGATGCCAGAATAGAGCTCTGCAGTGCCATAGCTCCTGACCTGGCCCTGCTGAGGCGAGGGGGCGATGGTGGGTGCCTTCATGGTGCTGGTAGAGAAAACAAAAGAAACATTTTCTCCTCAGATTGGAAAAATTTGAAAAGGAAATTTGAAAGGTGCCATTTTAAAATGTGAAGTTTCTCTATTTTCCTTGAGGTCACAGTCTCTAGATTCCACCCATGGCATACTGAATGGCCTTTCAGTAATGGTTGCTCCAGTCCTTTCTAGCTTAGGATATTGCTTTCCTCATCCATCTCTCTCCATTGTCTACGTAATGGCAAAGCGTTGTGGTTTGACCCAGCAGGTGGCTTAAACAGCACACAGTCATTCACTCACTCCTCCCCTTCCCAGTGTGACTGGGTAGAATTGGAAGAAGTGGAACTTGTGGGTTGAGATAAAACTATTTACTAAGATAGAGAAAAGGAAAATGAATGTATATAACAATTGATGCACAAGCAATTGCTCACCACCCCCCAACCAATGCCCAGCTAGCCCCCGAGCAGCAGAAGAGAGCAAGATGCACTCCCACCCCTGTCAAAACTCCTTCCACATGATGTCATATGGCATGGAATATCCCTCTAGCCAGTGTAAGTCAGCTGTCCTCACTCTGTTCCCTCCCACCTCCTTGGGCCCTTTGCTGCAAATGGTCTTGGTTCTGTGCAGCACTGCTCAGAGGCAGCTATAAATACTGGTGTGTTATCAGCATTGGTTTTCTCCTAGAACACAGCATCATACCAGGCACTCTGAAGAAAACAATTCCATCCCAACTGATACTAAGACAATATTGACCCCCTATTTCTATATCATTTGCAATGTGTTCGGTTCCCACGGTCTCTATACACCCTAACTGATTACCACCATCTAACTTGTTTTTTTTTTTTTTTTTTAATGTATTTACACACATTATTTCCATTGTCTGTGGACCATCCTTTTAAATTATCCACAGTATTCATTTAGTTCATAACTTCAAGCTCCATCTCTCCTAGCAGTACTTCAGTGGAGGAGGGATGATTCACAGTGCTAGGTTACTGCATGCAGAGGCTAGTTCTGGTTCCATAAGAGTTTGTTCTTTAACCTGCGTAGTTCTTACTGTAACACTGTTAACAAGGCATACAACAACCTTAATAATGATGACACACAATATTATGTAGCAATTTAACATACACAATTTAAATTATTGGCTATTGTCACTTAGCATCAAATCATCTTGAGGTACACAACAAACATCCCCATCCTTCCACACTGCCTACCACCCAGGTCCCTGAGCAAAAGCAATACTATGAACAGACTTGCTTTTGCCTAAGGCAGAAATGACCCAGACTCTCTTGTCCAGTGCAGTAGAATTGCCAGGTTACAGCCTGAACTAATGGTTGAGCACCAGGTGAGAAGGCATAGCTAACCCAGGGAGCTCAGGTGCAAGCAATACACCCAAGTGACTGGAAGGGGTGGATCCAGGCTCCACCCCTCCTCACTCTCATTTAAGGGTTAGCAGCCCAGGGAGTAGCATCTCTCTGGATAGAGACTGCACTCCTCTTGAGCTGTCACCAGTCATTGGAAGGGATGAGACAATTTTCCTTCTTTATTGCCTGTTATTGCTCTGTAGTGTCTGTATCCTATTTGAAGGCACTGTTATCACCTTCTTTTGCCATACTCCCAGTATGTTCTTTATGTGTACCATTAGGGCTTTATCCTCTTCTACAATACGTAGGATGTTTGATTGGGTAGGACCTGCTCAATTGGTAAATCCCCAAGTGTTGATTAACTAGGCGGCTTTTGCTAAATGTGTCACAACATTTGAACACCCCAGCACCTGCTGCTCTTGATGTGTACCCCCTATACCCTCTTTCTTGAGTAGAGGAATGCTTATGTGTAATAGCTGAGATATTGGTTTGCACATGTGGAAAGTGAGACATTTCATCTTTGAATTGCTGGAATTTCTGGACAAGTTTCTCCACAGCCAAGATGCGGGCCCATGTGGAGGAACAGAGCCTATCTTCATATTGTCAAAGTAGGCTCGCCACTTCATCTGCCTTTGATTATTATTCCAGCTCATTCTAACCAGGGTGCTGGCATACTGTGGTAGTACATTCTGTACAACTCTCCACCACATCAACTGTGCACATGCCTCGTCATCTTGATCTTGAGAGTTGGTATTATTATTCAAGTTAATACTCTACACCATTTCTACTACAGCTAGTTCCCTTAAGTACTGGATACCTTTCTCTTGACTGATGCCTATTCCCCCGAGCAGTGGAAGAGAGCCAAATGAATCCCCACCCCCCTTCAAAACTCCTTCCTCATGATGTCATATGGTACTGAATATTCCTTTGGCCAATTACAGTCAGCTGTCCTAATTCTGTTCCCTCTCAGCTCCTTGGGCCCTTTTCTGCATGTGCTATCAACATTGTTTTTCTCCTAGAACCAAAATATAGCATCGTACCTGGCACTCTGAAGAAGACAATTCCATCCCAGCTGAAACTAACACACAAAGCTACTTGGCCCCTACGTCTGGCTGCAGCTTCATGCTGTCCCTGCTAATCTGCCTCTGTGGCACCCATATTGCACTCAGCCCCAGCCTCTCTCCACCTTAGGGGTGCCTGGTAGGCACCATTTTGTCAGAAGGCTGACATCTCCTGTATGCTTGTCACCAGCCAATGCAAGTGCAAACACTTCCCTCAGGGAAGGAGGGAGCAGAGAGACGGCTGCATGCCAAAGTGGACAAGGAAAAGCATTTTTGGGGAAAATCTGTTTGGTTGACCCTGGACAGATCAGAATGCAAAAACTGACAATGGTGCCAGAGGTGGGTTTAACTACTCAATGGGGGCTGCAGTGCTAAGGAATGTCTCTGGAACTAGGATTTCTGGTAGTCCCTCCACCCAAGAACAGCCTCTTGCCAAACTTAGGGTAAATTCATCATCATGATGCTTTTATTATGTTTAAACTTGAGCCAAACTACAAATTTTCAGGTGTGTGAGAAGAAACAGTGCTGCAGCTGCCATTTATGCCTCCATTGGTGGGGAGAGGTGTTTAAAAAATTAAAGAGCATAAAGCAACCCCTAGGTTGCTTTTAATTTCTAGTTGTACATTTTCAATTTTTAGAGGAAAGGGATCGGAAATATAAAGGGAAGCACAGTGTTTGTGATTCATGAGTTTGCGTCTCTCAGGCTGACACCAGAGACTTACCATAAGGGTGTGAATAATCATTTTGCTTTAGGGAGACCTACATCAGAAACCGGTTCTACAGCTAAGCTTTTCTGGACTGGGACCCTTGAAAACACTGTATGCTCACTAACAAAAGGCTCTTGAAAGAAAAAGTGAGATGGCAGAGCCGGTTCCTGACTCTAAGCAAACTTTCTACTTGTGAGAGAAAGAATTTTGGACCTAAAAACTTTCTGCCTTAACATTTTCAGTCTCATAAGGAGTTATTTAGAACAAAGCAGCAGGAGAAAGAAATGTCAGTCTGGACTAAAAGTACACAGCACAGTTCTTTATGATGGAAAAATGGATAACAGAGACTGTCTTATCATACCAACCCCACTTGTAATTGCATTATCTTTTTATCTTCTAGCATCCATATTCAAGAGTATACTTAAAATTAATTCTATTATATAAATTCAGGAAGCATAACACACACAATTTGATTAAGAGGTTGAGTTTGTTTCTTTTATCCTTGGTAAAACCAGCGAGAGGTGAAAGCTAAGGCATTCCAGTAGGGAGGGAAAGCAAGCCTGCTGAAATACAGCATAAAACGAACAGGGAATATGTAATGTATACAAACATGCAGAGCAATAGGAGAGGCCTCTGGAAATCATATGCATCTAGAAATATAAATATAAGCTAAACCTTAACACTGGAACTTGGTCATACCAGCTGCAGGCTTGCTAGAGTTTCTATTATAGCACGTTTTCATGTGTTTCACTTCTGGGCAGCAGCCCTGCATGACTTGTTGCTTCTTGAGGATCAGTATTTTGGAAAAACTGAAGGAAAATCCCTTTGCTACTTCTTTTAACCATTGCAGTAAAATAGAATAAATATACACTTGTATTGTAAAAACATTTTGATCTTAGTCCTTAAAGCACTGATGGAAATAAAGAAAGACAGAAATGAAAACCAAATGAACCACCACCAACATAAAAAAATGGGCAGAAAAGATAACATTGGAAATGTGAATGATTGTACAGGATTCCAGCCATAACCACAGAATGCTTATATTTGCTTTTGAAATTACTCATTCAATATCTAGAAATGTTTATTTTAACACTTCATCCTGCAGACATTTACAGGTATTAAATTCACACCTGTGAATGAATTTTGGAGGCAAAATTTAGCAAAGAGGAGCTGCATCAGTAGCAAAGATGCTTGTTTTGGTGGCCCTTCTTTTTTCCCTCTCAAATATTATCTTCTGTTGATAAAGAAACAACAAACATTAACGTCTCCTACAACATTTGAACACCCACCTGGTGTACTTACTGGAAGCATCTGCTAACCCTGTCTTCCCAAATGGACAGTGGAAGCTGAAAAAGCATCAGTCAGTTATTTAGCTGGATTCTGTCCTGTGGTGAAACAGTCAGTGGGAAATTGAATGTGTGCCTCATAATCAGTTTCCAGGGATGACCCAGATTCCAGCGGTTGTTCTTAATGCAAACAGAAGGCATGCAGGTATATCATCCCAGTGGTATGGTGGGGCATATAGTCTCTAGTAGGAAAGGAACCAGCTGAGGCTACTTAAAGGAGATTATAGTTTTGAAAGTTGAAAAAGGAATATATTAAATCAGGGAAATAAAATTTTTAAAAACTAAGACAGTGGTTGACACAAAATAGCCTGAGTACATTAGGAAGTGACAAACCAAATTTTTACATATTTATTGGTTTCTGCTTCACACGTAATCAGTTTCATGGTTGAGTTTTCCTATGACAGGAAAAACTCCTTCCCAGCCATTGGCATCTACCATCTGACTGTACCTGGTGACATTACCTCCGAGTCCTGGTGGGTACTAGTAACCTTGTTGAAATGGAGCACAGCGTTCCTTTGTTCTCTCAGCTTCACACCATAGATTTCCTCTACCCTCCCTTTTCAAAAGGCACCTTGGGGCCAGGAGGGATAGAAATCCTATCGGATTAGATCAGTGTCAGTGCATTAGCACTTAGTTGATGACAATTGTAAGGATTAATTCAAGCTGGTTAAATCCTTCTTTGCTAGAATAGGAACTGACAAGCCATCTGGTGGGAAGAGCACTATGACAGGGCTAAGACGAAATGCTGCCTGAGTAGACAAAGGAAAAATATACCTCTCCACAGACTTTTGGGAACTGCTGTGTTTCCAAAGCGTCTGGCTATAGCAAGGGACAGATTTGATCGCTGCAATTTAAAAAAATATTGTGTTTCCAGCTCAGAAAGAAAAAAAAAAAAAATCACCAGGCATTATGCTTTTAAATTTACTATAATAGTGAACAACTCTTGTATAGAGAGACTGCTTAAAAAATCATACATTCTATGAAAAAATATATCCCACAGTCTATTTTGCTGATAATTTCTCTGTGGTCAGACTACATTATTATATCCCTTAATTACTGAAGACATTTTTAAATGATTTTTACAGGTAAATCTCTTTTTTCCTGTGTCTTTCTCAGCAGCCGTTTCCTGCTTTCTTCCTTGAAGAGAGGTACTGATCTCCCCCCACAGGCTTTGCTTTTCCATGAAGCATATAAATGAAGTGTGTGTAATCACATAGACAAAATACAAATGACCCAAATTTACAGGTGATTGTTGGATCACCTGGGGCTAGTAAAGACAGCTTGGCCTACAAAGACAGCCTGGTAAACTGCTTTCAGGTTACCTCTCCTGGAATTAAGGGTGTTTGTCTCCGGAGAAGATCAGACAGTATAAATTGGATCTACGGTGAAGTCTCACCTCTGCGATGTCACTTCATTGATGTTTACACTAGGAATAAGATCTTGTTTCTGATGGGTTTAATCTTGCTTCACTTGTCTCACTCATCTATTTGTAAATGAAGGAAACCGATGGAACCTTCTAAGAATTAAATTTACAGCCTCTGCTTTATGAGGTGTGAGCTGCTGCCATTGAATTGTACGTAACAGTAATTGGCTTACAGCAAATTATTGGTAGTGACTCAGCATGCAGTCTCACAGGAAGGAAGCTTCCAAAGTGCATTCAGGAAATACATTTTTCATCCCTTTTTATCTGTTTATTTTTCCCTTTTTTAATTCTAGAAATTCTGTTGTTTGCTTCTCACAGTCTTGAAATGCAAAAATACTTATGCAGTTTATGTTGTTCTTCTGTGGGAAAGTTTTACTGCCTTCTTGGTTATTCATAGCTTGTCTGTCCTTGGAAAAAATTTTCTTCATAGTGCTCCCCAAATATTGCCATCTGAAAGAATTTTTAAATGCAGCAGAATGGCATGTACGCTAACTTAGCGAATTGCTTTGCAAATAGAAGAACTGAGCAAAAGAGTTTGATATTCAGTAAAAAAACCTTGAATATTAGTCCACTTTTCTTTCAAATATGGGAATTCTCAGTATGTAAATGGCAGAGTAAATCTGAACAGTGGAGCTCTAAGATCTGTGAGGCTGTCTTGCATCTGCAATGAACTTGTTCTGTGCAGGGCTAGAGGAAATAAACGTGCTTTGAACCTATGTTGTTACAACAGGGAACCACATTTTCTATAAAAATGCCAGCACGGACAGTAGCAGTCCTGTTGTTGAGCCCAGCCTTGCCATTTGAATGCTGTTGCTACGTTTCAAAAATTACATACAGAATACATTGTGTCACCACTGTTCAGAAGTTTCAAGGACTATAAAAGATTGTATTTGTTCACTAAAGTAGCCTAAAATGAAGATAAAGAGTTTTGGGATGCAGATTTGAAATAAGAGGATCAAGAGAATCAAAGTAACAGGGTAGATAAGAGTTGTTTGTCAGTGTCAGGCAAATGCTGATACCGGATGTAATGGGCTCTTTCAATCCATGGCAGTATCAAGCAGGAAGCAATTGTGTGTGCTTGTCAGCTATTTTGAAAATCAGAATCACGCGTTACTAGCCTTTGCCTTATGAAAAATAGGGAATAAGATATTTCTTAACAACTTCCACATGTCATATCTCAAAATCTGGAGTAATCTGGTTTATATCTTCTAGATCAATTTATGGGCCATTTGTATAGTAACATGAAAACTGTGTGAGAGTTTGAAGCTGTCCATCCTGTTTTGTTTTGACCTTGATGATAATTCATCAGTATTGTCAATTGTTCTCATGAAACAGCTGTACCCTTTTCATGAAGAACAAATAACAGGAATGAGTCATCAGGGTAGGCTTATGGTTGTCCTGAGGGAAAAATTATCCTGGGAAACTGAGTCGTGAAAATGCACCCTGACAAAGCATCTTGATAAATCATAAACAGTACAGCAAGATTCCCAATGCTATCCATTTTTTATCAATTGTTTCTTGTTAGTTATTGTTACCTCTAAGCACAGTGCTCCAAGCATATCAGCCAAGACAGAACAGTAAATGCTATATAATTATTTGAGTAAAAGTACATGCAAAATGTTTTTTAACATCAACAGGATTATAGCCATCAGAAAAGTGGACGTGTTGGTTCAAACCGAGGATTCATGTGGTCCACTGCCTTGACTCCAACACTGAGCAAAAGTGGATGGCTGCCATGAAAAGAGTAAAAATAGGGTAAATATATGACCCTTCTCCCTCTTGCTCCCTTCTTCCTATGTATCTCCATGTGCTCTCCCATCCTCAGCTGTTTTCAGGTTCCTGAGTCTGATGTGATTTGTCAGTTATGTAATGACAGCTGCAGCCATTTCTAAACACTTTTCTTGCTGCCTTTTGGTCTTACTGGGTGTATGGGAACTGTTGAATTCTAGCCCGAACCACTGATGGAGCACCTTGAGAAAGGACCGGGTCAGCCCTGGGAGCACAGGTGAAGGCAATTTACCTGTGTGACAGGAAGGGGTGGAGCCTGGCTGCACCTCTCTTAGACCTTATTTGAGGGCTGACTGGTGTCAGGGAAGGATCTCTGGTTGGAGATTTCTCCCTTGTGATGTTTTCCCTGTTCAGAGATGGGTGTGCACTTTCCTTTTTTCTTTGTAACATCTTTCCATCATGCTAGTCCCTTTGTCATTGCAACTCATATATCACCTTTCCACCACATTGATTGATCTTTCTGATTATTATGCTAGGAAAGGCAACAAATTGAAAGAACAACAAAGGACAACTTCCTTGTGAGGTTTGCTTGAGAAGAACTCTACAGCTGAAACATAGGAGGAGGCAGTCCTTTACACAGTTTGTGGTAGGTCTTTACCAAAAGATGCTGTGGCTGCAGAAAATTGACAGCAGCTAGAAAGACAAGTAAGAAGTGCTTTAGAGAGAATTAACGGCATTGGTTTGTTCTCAACCTGACTCCTGCAAGATTCACTTTTTTCTGCATTGTGAAAACTAGTGCATAGGGTGAACGATTGATTCTTTGTTATATCCTTCAGGCTATTCAAGAGTACTTACACCTCCCAGTTTACCTTTAAAATCAACCTTTAAGTCAAGTCGTTTCTGTGCTGTAGAGTTTTGACTTGATTATTCCTCGTATGGGAGTTGTTTTATACATTTGAACATCTTCATTGCTTTCTCTTAAGAACCTTTTTCATTTTTTAGGTTTTGCATTTGACCGAAGATTCATAGAACATGTGGCGTGAAAGGATCGTGAGTATTTGTGATATTTGTAATAACTCTTGAGATTTGGTTATCCTTTTCAATAACTACCAAGCACTGAGTTGATGATTTTATGAAATTTTGTGTTAAACCTGGATCCTGATATGTTCCTTTCCCTGTAGCTGATATTGTTTTAGTAAAACTAAAACTGAGTAATATTTTTCATAATAGCTATTTGCAATATCATACTTGCAGTATGCATATTGAATTTAATTATCTTTGATAGTTTGAGTTATTTCAATCTGCACCTTTAGGCATATTAATAATTTTATTTGAATTTTGCCTGAAATGAGGGTTAAATATCTTGCAGTCTGGGGACACTGTAATGCAGAATATGTGAAACAGCTATGGTGAGTGCTAGTTACACATGCTTCATAATGGATAATTAATGAGATACCTTCAAGTTACTAAAAATGTTCTCATATGGTTGCAATTAATTATAGAAATCTGAGACTGAAAAGCAATGCTAATGTTTGCTTTCCTGTCATTCTGTCACTACAGAATTGGTCCTAACTTCATTTCCCTCAAGTCTAACTCCTGAGATCTGGGTCTCTTTTCCTACAGGAAAAAAAACATACTTAGGGAAGAGGCTTTTGTCTTTAAGTAGGGAGAGCTATTTGGTTTTCGATGTTTCAAGAATGCATTCTGAGAATGCTGCAGATTCATTGAGAACCATCTAGAGGAGAGCAATGAGAGTTTTCTTGGAAATGGAAAATAAGGTGTATGAGGCATTCAGAAAGCATGAAGCTCATGTAGCTTAAGGAACAGGAGACCAAAGAAGGATGTAAAGTTTCACAGACTAAAAGCTACTGTAAAGGCAAAGGCACTAATCTGTTTCTCATCTCCATGAAATCTCTAATACACAATCTCAAGAAAAATTGAGTTAGGACCAGTTTTTTCTAGGAAGCAGCCACATCTCCACCACTGGAATCTTGAATGAGAGGCCTGAGGAGTGGGAGATGTAGTTACAATCTCAGCAAGGCCTGGGAGTCAGGAATAGCTACCTCTCCCAGAAATAATACCAAATAATACCCTATCAACACTTGAACTCAACAGGCATTTGTGTAGTCGCTAAGTCCTTGCCACTGTTGTCACTATCAACCTGTCATGTCCTGTATATGTGGAAGGCAAGGACTAACCTGATTGTGAAGAGATTCTTGCAGCCTGGAGAGCTGTGCATACATTTATAGTGCCTGAAGGAATTCTGTGGAAATTATGACTTCAGGGCTGCTGGTGCTTTAGGTAAATCTTTCTCTCTAAAAGAGCTATGGTACGCTCTTTGTAGTGAGAGAGTTTTAAAATGTATTTGATATTATGGCATGCTTCTGCAGGCTTTCCGTGTCAAATACTATGTGAGTTGAACCTATCTTGAGTATGAAAACATCCTTCCAGAGATTCTTCCCAGTACTAACTGTGGCTGACAAAAATAGTCAAATAATAGTTTGCGATGACATTCTTACAGAGAAAGATCAATGATATATCTAGATTTACTTTTTGGTATGAATATTATTTTTGGCAATCGTGTCTTACTTTTTTCTTGCATCGTGATTCCTTTATTTCAAACAAATACAATTCTCTGCACTTTTATTGTCTATGCAATTACAGATCATTCTACAAATCTGGGCATACATTGTTATTTACCAGCTTGATTCTGTTTCTGTTAAATCCAGTAGCAAAATCTCTTGAAGCTGGAAAAAAAAAAAAAGGGCAAGCCAGCTCAAATAAGTTTCACTGTCTAGAACACAATGTTCTTAAACATGTAAATAATCTAATGCTTAGAAAATCTGAGATCTTCACGGTTCGTCAGCCTCTATTAAAATATGCCTATGAAAAAGTTCTCAAGAATTTAATAAAGATGAAACACTTATGACTTCTGTGATAATCAAAGCACTTAAGTTTAGTGAAAAGCGATGTGCTTTTAAATGGGCATGTTAACGAAGCCCTCTAGTTTTGCAGTAGATACAGAAGCATATGTCAGTATCACTGTCTGCTAGGCTGTAAAAATGCAAAGACTATGAAATGCATACTGAGGAAAGGAAAATACTGTAAGAATTTATGTAAGCTCTAAAAATTTCTTAATGATTTAACTCTTCTATTAGTTGTTGAAGTGAGATTTTTCTGAAATTTGTGCAGGTGGTGCAGCCAGAAATGCAGTCCAAAAAATAAAGATGCACAGTAACTCCATACAGCCTAAATTTGAAAAAAGTCACTCTAAGTAAACTGATACTTTTTAATACTTGTGTTTATAACCACATTATTTGTTTCTTAAGCAAACTTTTTCTACACTTTGCTCAAGTCCAGAGAAGTTGGCTTATACTTAATCCAGCACCTCATAACATTTTGTGGGACTTCAAAAAAGAGTATAATGACAGGAAAATCAGAAAGCAAATGTTTGATGTTGGCTTATGTTCCCACCTGAATTATGTACTGAATATTGCTGCTGTGCGTGTATCTGAGGTTGTTTCTCCAGCAGCCTTTCCTCTTCCAGAAACAGAAGCAAAATACAAAAATCCTGTTTGACAGGCAAGTATTTTGATGCAGCTGTGGAAATGATGAGAAAAGACAGGGATCTCTTGGAAAGAGTCCAGTGGAGGGCCACAAAGATGGTGAAGGGCCTGGAGCATCTGCCTTATGAAGAAAGGGTAAGTGAACCGGGTCTGTTTCTTCTTGAGAAAAGAAGACTGGGAGGGGACCTGATCCAGGTCTATAAATATCTAAGGTGTGGGGAGGCGAAGCAGCGAGGCCAGATTCTTTTCAGCAGTGTGTGGAGACAGGACAAGGAGTAACAACAAGAAACTAGAACATAGGAACTTCTTTACAGTGAAGGTGACGAAGCACTGGAACAGGCTGCCCAGGGAGGTTGTGGAGTCTCCTTCTCTGGAGATATTCAAGACCCGCCTGGACACGTACCTGTGCGACCTGGTGTAGGGAACCTGCTTTGGCAGGGGGGTTGGACTCGATGATCTCTGGAGGTCCCTTCCAACCCCTACAATTCTGTAATTCTTTACTGATTGGAGGTTGTAATTGTGGCCTTATGACTCGCTACAAAAGCAAGAGAAGGACGCTGGACATTTTGAAAGACACCAGAACAACAGTAGATACTTATGTATACTACCAGTAGGGGAGCCTTCAAAGTTTAGAGGTGGTCCCTAAGGGAGGGGTCAGTGAGCAGTAGCTGAAGCCTATGGAGGAGGTATAACTGTGGAACATACTGGACAAAGCAGATGGTACCATAAGGAAAAACTGTTCTGAGGGGAAGATTCACAGTGGTAGATAGTGCAAGGGAAGTTGCTAGGTGGAGGAATGGCCCTTCTGGAGATTTCAGCAGGGATGGGAAAAGGGACAGATCCATGTCACGTCCTGAGAGGTGCAGCAGCACAGAAAGAGAAGCTGTAGTGCCAGGCTAGTGGGCCAGGCACAGTCCTAGGATTGAGTGTGCAGGCTGATGGCCTTTTTACTCTGCTTTATTGAGGGAAAATAACAGGTAGTTTAGCAATCAAAGAATCTCATGCTACCAGTTGATCGAGTTTGCATGCAAAGAGCTTGCTCCTGTCAGCATGGGTGAAGAATTAACTGACTTTGGTCTGTCAGAGAGTTCTTTGGAAAACAGGTTACACTGCAGGCAGGAAGTTCTTCTAATCTTCCATTGTATTTTAGAGTCTTTTCTGTTTCTTAAATTGCCTTGTTTCAAAAACTAAGTGGTCACAGATACCAAACACTATATTCCCTTCTCTCTTCTCATTTTTGCTTTCTTTTTTTCCCCTTTCTATGCAAAAATCAGCATTAGAGACTCAGTGGCACTAATTGGATAGTTTAGTGACCTGAGAATAGAACCAGAAACTAGATTTTTGGTGAGTTTTGACCTATTGGCAACCTAGACTTCTATCACATCATCAGCTGAGGTCAAAGTTAAAATGGTTTGTAGAGCTCCAGACTGAACAGCGGCTTATTTCTGGTGCTTCAGCGTAGGTAAGCATTAGTTCTTAGTTCTACACTTGTTTTGCATATCTGTAACACGTGGTCAGTAATGCTCCATACCCCCTACAGGATTATTGAGTACACTGTTTACTGGGTATGTTGCACAATTCAGAGTCAAAACGTTGCCTACCTGTTGCACAGAAGTGATATTCTGATAGCTGGTCATGATATTGGTTTTAACTCTTGATTCTGATCTCGTGCTTTGTCTAAGATATTTGCAGTTCTCCTGTAGTCAGTAGCATTAAAAAACTGAAGTGTGGTATCAGAATCAGGCTCCAGGATTGCTTCCTATATAGTGTGATTCTTCATTTGATTTCCAAACTACCATTACTGTCGTTTCCTTAAAGTACAAATGCTGCAGAGAAATCAGTGTTTTATGCTTAAAGTACCTCAGTAAGATGACTACAGAAATAAAATTTGCCAACTTCTGTTTAAGGCAAAGTTTCTGACAGTGGCTGCAGATGTAGCTGCTACAGAGAAATGCAAGATAGCATGTTTAGCACACCTCAGAGCAGTAGAGGAAAGAAACAGCACTTCCAGCCTGAAGAAAATGAATTGGAATAAAAAACTGAATTGCAGCATGAAGACAACTTAATTTCTCAGCTATAAGATTATTTCACCAAGTCGAGCAGCAGAGATTGTTTCTATGGCTATTTCCTTCTAAGATCATTGCAGTGAGGTTGAAGAGAAGTTCAATACACTGTTTATTTTCCATAGTTAAAGTCTGTCTTGCGATTTTTACTTCATAACCCTACATGTAAACAGCGGTAGTGTTCCTTGCAAGTCTGCAAAACTCCAGCAGTGATGCCCTTTAATACCCGCAGTGGAAATGCTTCGTTCGTTGCTGCATCTTCATGACTGATGGCTGTAGTTCACAACCAATCAGTCCTACTATAAGCCAGTGCTGTGAGACTCACTGATGGTTGAATCAGATGGGACATCAGTAGAAATGCACTTCTGCCAGAAAGGCTGAAACTTTGGGCTATATGAGAATGTAATGAGAAGAATGCTTTAAAAAGAAGGCGATATTTAGCCTCTTCAAAGAACTCCTCAACAAGGCTTGATCCAGGTCCAGATGCAGAACAGCAATGTGCTTTCATCTGAGACCTTTCGTATCTTTAACAAACGAAGACAGCATATACACGTCTGTAAAATTTAAGGGTAATTGATATATCGCATTCAGTGAGTCAGTTGCATTTTGAATTTCTGCTTAGGTTAAAACTTCTGTTACTCTCTACAAGAGCAAAGCCCTGCCTCTGCTTCTCACTCTCTGCTGGTGCTGCCTGGCCAGCGTCTCTTCCGTGCTCACAATAGGTGTAAATTAGTTTGCTTGCATGGTCATATGAGTGTTGTAATGATACTTCGGCATGCTTTTTTGATCAATAAGCATTCTCTTGGTAGACAAAATGAATTTGTGTTCTCTGTGTACTAGTCATAAAATTTGATTCTATAGAAAACTGATAGTAAGTTTAGTATATCAATCCATGTTTACATCTCCTAATGTGCCTTTTTTAATTGTGTAAACTCAGTATTTAGTTACAGCTTTTTTTTGTTAGTCTCTTGTTGAGGAAATACCTCTTATGCCATACTGCTTAGAAATGCCATTTTATTGTGAACAGAATCAGTGATGCACTCTTACTTTGGTAAGCTTATTAAGGGATGACAGAGAAAATACAGGCTTTGCATTTGAAAGTATGGCAGAAGCTGATAAAAGCTCTTCTCCTGAGATTAATTTCTCAGTGTGTTTTGGTAATTATTTTTCCCTGGAAGATTCTTATCCCTGTGCCCAGACTATTAATCGGCTGCTCTCTAGGCTTGGTTTGTTTTCTTAGTGTGTTAAGGCTTGCTCTGTGCTATGCAGCACATATAGCTAGGGTGTAATTTTCTTTGCACCTCTGTTCCCTTTGGAATTTTGGAAAACTAACAAAGAAAAAATGCAGCTAAGACTTCACTGTGGTGCTGCTATTTGGTCAGTTTATGCAACAGAGTCAATAAAAGCTAATTAAGATAGACTTTTTGTTGCCTCACTTTTTTTCCTATCTGTACTGACAGATGTAGGTTACATTCATGTCTAATTGTCGATGCTGGTTTGTCACAGCTGCCTATAAATCAATGAAAATGCACTAATATTTTCTGTCTGTGTCTTCTGGGGCACTGTAGGGCTGGCTGATTGTCATGCCAGGAGCTGTAATGAGGGACCATACAAAAAGTGTGCCCTGTTCAGTGTATGAATGCTATTCTGTAGCAGAGAGTAGCAGACTGATTTATGCTACCTGAAGTCGTAGCTCTATGGGTTAAAGTAAGGGCTTTGCATAATCATGAAATAAAAAATATTCCTGTCTCTCTGAAAGCACATTTAAAAGGGAATTTTCATTAGTTATTCCCAAATGAAAAAGCAACAGAATACTTTCTAAGTGAATCTGGCTAAAATCTTGGAAAAAGAGAGAGGTTGAAGCAGTAATGTCTGAAGCAAAACTACAATAGTCTTATTCTCCATTTAAGGTACTTAGACCCAAATAGTATTTGCAGGTTTACAGAAAGATTTTGAAATTATAGGAGATTATCTGCACACATATCTACTCTTTCTGCTTTTAATATGAAACACAAGTTAATCATCATTATTCTGCACTAATAACACCTCTTAACCATTAGCTTTCCAAATATTTCAAAGGAGTGATGAATTAAGCCTCATGGAGTAATGGGAGTGTGTGATAACATCAGTTTGATTCATTCATTTAAAAATAGTATTTCCAGGACTTTGATTTTTGGAGACTGGAGATTCTGTAACTCTTCCTGAAAATATGTTCATTTGCCATCCACTTGGAAATAAACCATGTGAGAGCTAGAGAAGTGTAATGAAATGGAAAAATATAAAATGTATTAAGGGAGTGCTATGTACTTACAGGCAAATATATTTCTCAGAGAGTAATGGTCAATGTTTCAGTGTCTCAATGGAGATCGGTGATGAGTGGTGTCCCCCAGGAGTCAGTACTGGGACCAGTGCTCTTCAATACCTTCGTCAATCCCATTGACAGTGGGATCAAGCCCCAGTATGTACCCATCATGTGGTACTGGGGAGTATTGAGGAGTGTACCTTTTATAAAAAGGGCAGTGAAGCACTGTCACAGATTGCCCAGAGGTGGTGGGTGCCTCATCCTTGAAGACATCCAAGGTCAGGCTGGATGGGGCTCTGAGCTGTGGATGTCCCTGTTCATTGCTGGGAAGTTGGACTAGATGACATTTAAAAGTCTCTTCCAATTCAAACAATTCTGATTCTATGACAGAAGATAAACAGAACAGACCATGGTGTTTTGGAAGGAGTCTTAGGCTGTTCCTCAACCATGTCTACTAAACTGGTACCACAGAAAACACTGTTCGCAACCACTTAAACTAGAAATGTTGACATATTTCAGGTCTTTCTGCTGCAAATAGAAATACAGTCACTGTCATCCACAAATTGCTTCCATGTGTTGGGTCAGATTCAGTGTTCAATTCAGAGTTAAACCAGTGTGAAAATCTGTGGAGCTGCTGTGGAACAAGATTAAGTATGGGGTTTTCTCACTGTCTACATTCATAAGGTTATTAACAGGAAGTGAGGGGCAGCACAAAAGATGAATACAATACAAAATATCAAAAACTGCTTGTTGCATCCAGCAGTTGAAAATTGCCAACTGTCTTCTTTCCTAAAACTGATTTCTGAAGATTTGGATGTTCATATTTATCATTTTTTTCTGTGTTACTCTTTTAAGCATGGATGAAGTGTAAGAATTAAAGAATTTTATCAGTTTCACCTACTGATACCAACTATTCTGAGGGTATTAAAAAAAGCCTGCTGTTACATCAGAGCGTAACTCTTGTGTCTTTGCTTGTAGTATACTATAAGTATACAAGGGAGAGGGAAGTGATGACCTGGTTAAAAAAATTAATCTTTGCCTGTGTTTCCAAGACAACGCAAATAAGGGAAGTAGTAGCTGCCGTGCTTAGAAAGCAAGTTCATCATGTACAAGGGGAAAACTGCTCTAGCAAAATCAAGAGAGATACCATTTGCCTTTTATAAAACCAAGTGAAATTACCTATGTAGAGAAAAGTAAGCCTAGTGAAACTCAGCACTTGCTTGCGTGGGTATGTTATTCTGGAGCAAGCCAGATAATTTACCACATCTATGCTCTTAATCATGTGTGAGTTAGTTTGCTTTTAGTACAGAGGAAAGCGCTTTGTATTTACTGTGAACAAGGACTGTGTCCTCATGGAAATTTAGGTGAACTTACCAACATATAAAATTTGTTGTTTGAGTATATTTTTAAAAAATTAACATCTACAATAACATTTTTCATCTTTTTACAAGTTCACAGTATTTTAAAATCTAAGTGAAAAAGACAATTTCAAAAATCTTTCTGTTGTAGCTTAATGTTTATCTCAGAAATAGGAGTCTTGATTAGATTACTTATTTAGTGTGTGTGTATATATATAAATATTCACAAATTCTAGTTAGCAGATTGGCTTTCATAGTGCATAAGAGCTTATTTAGGAAAAGCTGCACCGTTGCTAATATCAGCTCACCACAAGCTATAATTGTTATCACTTTTGCAGCAGTGCTGCTAGCAGCAGATCACCACTTAAAATCCACTGGTAAGCTCTTGCTGATCTGGTTTTTAAGGTAAGCTCGTGGTTTTAAGATTTTTGTTGGTTTGTTGCAGTTGTTTGTTTCTGACCTTCCTAGGGTTGTTTTATTTTTGTTGTTGTGTGTTTCTCGACCAAGATAAGCTTCTGATCTTTATTCTTTTTCAAAAGTCTGTATCATAAAATAGGTACATGTAGGATGCAATACCTAAAGTTTTAAGTAGAAGTGAAAAATTTGAAAAGGATCTTGTTATAAAACTTAAGTTTTTTTGTGTTTCTAGGCTACTCTTCTTGTTCTCCAGAAGTTTTCTTCAAAGATACAATCTGAGCCAACGTCCCTAACTTTCTTCAAGTGAGGTTTTTTTATTGCTCTCCTGGATCAATTGCTGTTTTTTTTTTTTTTTCCTTGGTTTCTTATAACAGAAAGATAAGGTTAGCTAATAGTAGTTCCTATTGATAAGATTGTGCAACAGAATGCTGGCAATAGCAGTGATGCATGATTTGGCAGCTCAGAAGGAAAAATAAGGGAATTTTTCTTGTGTCTGATTGAGTAAGATGTACAAATAAAACAGTTTCTATTATATGTAGTCTTTTCCTGGACAGTGGCTTGTGGTTACTGGTCCCTGAAAAATCCTGAAAAATCAATTTTCTTTTGCTGAAGTATGATTGAAGGTCTCCTATTGGCAGAAAAGAAGATTTAAATACAAGTCTGAATATCTTTCAGTTTTTGCTCAGTGCAAAGCTTAGGGTATTTTGAAAAGCCTAGAAGCCTGCTTTCTATTGGAAAGCTTTCAGCTGAAGAGTCTTTAGAAGCTCTTTTTTATTTATACTACTTTTTTATTCTCTGCTTTGGCAACTGGATAAAACTCAAAGTCATTGAATCACAGAATGTTTTGGGCTGAAAGGGACCTTAAATCCACCCCGTTTCAAACCCCTGCCATGGGTGGGAACACCTCCCACCAGAGCAGATTGCTCAAAGCTACATCCAGCCTGATCTGGAGCATCTCCAGGGATGGGTCATTTCTTGGGGGATATGGATGGCTTTCCATCTGCTAAGTAGAGACTTAGAGATATCAGGTCAGTGGAGCTCAACAGTGGCTTACCAGAAAGCTGTCCTTATTCCAGCCTTCTATCTCCTGTTCTATTAACATTCAACTTTGTCCTCTCAATAACAAATTAGTAGTTTCCTCAAGGTGACAGCACTTGAATTGCACTTTTACCTGTAAAATGTTGTACCATCACAACAAAGTAATGTGGAAATGCTAATGGTCATTTCTGTAGATAAAGATAAGATCAGAATCCTGTGTGTATTGTCACATTTCAAAAGCATCTGTAATAACAGAAATAGATTTTAAGCAGGAAAAAAGTGAAAGCCTGACTTGGGATATTCTGTATGCTTGTTTATTTATGACTGAATAGAAATCCTATCTGTAGTGGGATTGTAGTATTTGCCAAGAATGTCTGTAGGCTTTTAAACATTGGTTTATTGATATCACTGAAAATGGGACTCTAGCTTTCTATGGCTTGTCAACATAAGGCAGAATGTTTCATATTTCATAAAGATTCAGTAATCTTTAATGTACTGGTCTTACTGTCTGTGGCTGGTAACAAATATGGCAGAGATGGAAGGAGGGACCTGTAGGGATCAAAGGAGAGGCCAGCTGTACAAAGGTCTTCCTGAAAGATCAGAGAGGAGAGGTTGCTGGCTGCAGCAAGGTGACATATTGATTGAAGCAAGTTCCTTGGTAAGCAGAGTGACACTGATTCAAAACAGGTCAGGATTAGTCTGGTTTATGCAGAGGCTTGAGGGAATTGTCATTCACACAGAAGATGCTATGAGTGTACTGGGTACAGTCTTCCCTTTGGCAAACTAACCCCACATTGCAATGATGAGTCCCCTTGGGTAAAACAGCCAGCTCTTCCCACTTCCTTGTACCCAAAAAGTATCGGTATTTGCCCTTCTACTAAACTGTCACAACTATACCACCAGCCAAGTTTATAACCACTTGTGGAATTGTAGGCTTCTGACTAGCCATTAACTTCTAGTTTGACCACACATACTGAGGAGGCTGTTCGGCAGCAAGGAAATGGAGGCCAGCAGAGGGAATCACAAATCAGATCATAAATACAGCAGTGACCAGATCACTATTCAGCAGTGTTCTACTCTTATGGAGAAGGTAAATATTGTATGAGAGTGTGAGATGAGTGTTATTTCAATAGGTGTGCTAAGATATCTACAACAGAGAGCACCAGGAGGAGAGCAGTGTGATTGGAGATACAAAGAGTATCATTTTTAGGGAAAGATTGAAACAAACCCATTTCCTCCAGGAAGGAGTGTGGGGAGGCATAACTGCAGGAAGGAGGCAAAGATCTGTAAGCTCTTGAAAGATAGCTGATGGAAGAAAGGAAAACAGCATGTTCTCTGTGTCTACAGTAGACAAGACAATAGCAAAGAAACCCTCCGATTAAATTAGGGGAGAGTTGGGTTGGTTTTTGGTAAGCTCTTCTAGCAGTGTGGTAAAAATAAATATGGAACATGTGGAATCTTTCTCTAGTAGAGGAATTTAAGAATAAATTTGACCAAAAAAATTTGAAGGAGTTGAATTAGCAGATCTCATTCTCTGAGTCAGAAGGTAGATGACCTTATCTCTTTATGGGGCCTGTCTCTTTTCTTTTTGACGTACTTTTCAACTTGTCATACCAACTTTGAGTTTTTATCTCATCTTCCAAAGCATCTACAATTGCTTTGCAAGTGTTGTAATCAAACTTTCTCTATTCTCATCCAAGTTACTGCATTAATATATGAATTCTAGACGCAGCCTAAACCTGATATGGTCCCACTTGCAATTCCTCACCCCAGATCTGATAAAAATCTCCCATTGATGGCTACATGTGGAGAGGAATTTTTTCAGCATCTTGCACACCCATGGTTCCATAGGCACATGCTGAGTGATGGCTCACCCTGAGAATGTCCTCTGGGAGTGTCCCTTTCTAACATGAGGGAAGAAACTGTTTGCCTCTTGACAACTTGCCTCATCAAAAAAGGATGTTGCCTTTGCATAACTAGTTGCCTTATTTTAATGAGCCTGTATTCTTGTTTCACGTTTGTTTGTGCATGACTTTGCAAGGGATTACAGGTTGGCTGACTGCGTGCTGCTCAGATTCTCCTTTCACCTCTAAGACAGTGGTATATCTGCTCAATATGCATCAGGGCAAATCCTGTTTTAGCAGGCTTAGGTAAACAGCCCATATCTCTGCAAGGACACAGCACATACTGTGTTTTATTGGAGAGGCCCAATCTAGTGATCTTTGTATGCCCAGATCTTTGTAGAAAGCACTGCACGGAGCAGTGTCCTAGTTGGTTGTGAGGTGAGTCCATGATTGCATGCATGTTGTATAGCTGTACAGTAGTCATATACACTTTTGGGGTAAAGTGACCAAAATTTGCTTTCTGTTCTGCTGCAAATATTCAAAAGAAGATGTGAGTCATTAAAAATTTTGGGAGTGGGTCTGACACTTTCAAGAGCGCAGTCTTGATTCAGAAGTGAAAACAACACACATGGAGGGGTTGTTCTTTCAGCTCTCCTCCTGACTGTGGGAGAAAGGACCCTGAAGTCTCTGCCTGCCTTGCCCTTTTCCCCAGGCAGGTAGCCCAGCTGATAGCAGGCTTTCAAATATGTATGGCAGAAATGTGTCTGCTCAGCTTTCTGTGAGCAATATGCAGCCATTGCTCCCTGGAAGCTGGCCAGCACAACCCTAAGCCAGGAAAAGCAGAAATGCCTACCTTTGAACTTGTACCTTCTGTTTCCCAGTGGTTTTATGATTGTAATTATTTTTGTGGCCAGGTTGACATCAGGATATTGGTCGTTAAAACAAATATATTTCAGTTGATTAAAATCATCAACACAATGTTAGTAGGTTAAGTGTGAAGCCGAGGGAACACTCTGCAGCCTTGAGAGGGGAAATGGAGATAAACTATTCCCATAGTGACTGCACAGAACTGTTTGTGCTGTTTGTTTATTGTATACAAAACAAGTGGTGGTAGGTAGCACAGGTCAACTGGCATTGAAGTAGGTCCAATTTTATTGAGTATTCCAGATTTTTGCCATGTTTGGGACACTTTGAAAGTAGCTCACAGAAGGCTGGCTAAAAACACGGAAATGTAGGTTTCCACCCATCTTGCTAGTTAGCTGTAGAAAGTAGCCTTGTATAATTCCCCAGTGCACTAACAGGTTTTTTGGGTCACTGGAGGTTATCTCCAGTAAACACAGTAAAACATATTTCTGTTGAGTCTGTATTTGAGACAGAAACATTACAACAATGTCCAGGAAAAGCTGCAGGATAATCTACGATAGCTGCAGAACAGGCAGTCTTGATTTATTTTGAGGGAGCCTATGTTTGCATTTTCCGTTGCCTTTGTGTAGATCTCTCTGTATTACTCATTTTAATAACACTTCTTGCTGTAACGTGGGTGCTTTGATTATACAGTCTGTATGCCTAGCTGCTTCTCCCTTTCCCCCCAGAGCACAACCACCAAAGGATAGACCAGACAGCTGTTTCCCTGCAAGGTGCACAAGGTGTCCTTAGGACCACTCGGTTCTAGCTCCAAGGCTGCCAAAGGGAGTTAATTCCAAGTGCTGTGGAAAGTTCCTCCTTCTTCTGCACTGGAGGTGGTGCTGTGTATCATGCTGCCTGGCATATCTCTCTGCCTTTCCTTCAGTGCTACACCCACGGCCGTTCCTCGGCTTTCCTACATTTCAAGATGCAGGAACTGAGGAGGGATCTGCTAACAGATCTACCTGTGCTGTATACACGGGTTGGTTGCCTGCTGTGTCACTACACAGTAGATCCCACTCGTACTAAAGATATTGTCTGCTGCCAGGTGCCTAAGGAGCTATGCAGCATTTGGAGTTGGGAGGGTTTCACTGATTCCCCATGTTTTGGAAAGTGAAGCTGACTACAAACAAGCACGTCTACAGAAAGCTGTGGAACGGGAAATCTGTGTGCAGGCATGCCTGAAATACCTCTAAGGGGAAACAGTGACTGGACTTAGCCTGGATCCAAGGAAATGATGCGAGACTCAGCTAAATCTCCTTGCAATAGAGTGATGACTGTCCAAAGGGAGACTGAGCCAGGCTCAGCTAGAAGTTAGTTAGCATGAGTGCTCAAGATGACCTTCAGTATAATCAGCTGTTGTACAAGTTTCACATGAAACACTTCCATGGCTGACCGATCTTGTTCGGGAGTGACCTGTCAATGTGTAAAGCAAGACTGGATAGTACCTTGAATTCTCCAGAGGAGGTCACTAAGGCTGAAGTTGATTAAAAAAGGCATAATACGTTATATACATCATGTGTACAAGCAGATAAGGCACAGAAAGAAAACACGTGGGGCTTTCAGCCTTAGGAATTTTACCAATATTTGTTGGTTTTGTTGTTGATTTCATAAGCAGAAGTGAACAGCTGCAAAATGTAAGGTGGTATTCTTTTTACTACATAAGTACAAATCTAGAGCCATCTGAGGTTTATAGAGGAAGTTTTTTTAATTTGCAAATTGAACCGCTAGCAAGCTGCTTTTTATCTGCTATACAAATTATCGGGGAGCAGATTAATATTAACACCAACTTCTGAAAAGCATCCTCCAACCATCAGGAGCTCAGTTTGTATCAAGTCCCTGCTAATCCCAAACTGGTTTCTCTACAAACTGACTTCTTGAGGTGGAAGAGGCCCTGCTGGAAATATGTTCCTTGTAAAAACAGGAGTAAAATGTTACAAGGCCTACTCTGTCTGCATTCCTTGAGACTGAAAATTAAGTCTGAGGCTGGCAGTCGGAATCCTGAAATGGGACTGCTTCATGGCGTTTGTGCATCTACTTTCTGCAGAGATGCATGAAAATCTCATTGAAAAGCCTGCATTTACTTTCAAAGGGAGAAAGAGATGCAGATGTAGATCTGAAATAAGTATCAAAATTACTACTGACTTGAATCATATTTGCAGCTTTATCTTCTTAGGAATTGTCTGTCACTGAAGAGCTTGATAATGGGAGGAAGGCCAACACTGAGAACTGGGCACTCCTGGTCTTAGGGGCAGCTGAGATCTCGCTCTCCAATTGGTAACTCAGGGCCTTTTCCTATTTGTAATGGGTAAACAGAAGTAGGTATGTGTGGGAGTTTTAGCTTTTGTGGTGTTTGTGTCCTCAGAGAAAGAGCAAATACTTAGAGATAAGGCAAATTAAATGTTTATGGATTGATTTTAGTGGGCTAAATGAAGCTAGAATTACAAATATCTGGCCTTTATTAATTATATTCAGAATTTTCTCACAGCAATCACTTGTTATAGGGATATAAATGAGTATATTGTTACCAGAAGGAAAATATTTTCAGAATCTGATGCTTTCTTTTAGAATTGTGCACTGAAATTTCTCATAAGGTTGCTCTGTTGATAAGCCATGCTATGTTTGGGAACAAATTATTATTTCATCAGAAGCACTAATCCAGAAAGATAGTCTATTTACATTTTCTTTGAACCAATTTTAGCTGAATTTAAATATTATTGGCAGAGGAAGAGAAAATATTGTGGTCACTTTTCCACCAATTACACTGACCTGAAACAATGTGTTTGCGGATGACACCACGCTGTGTGGCGTGATCAACACAACTATGGGATGGAATGCCATTCAGAGAGACCTAGACAGGTATATGGGAACTGTTGAGTCCTGGCCTGAATCACTGATCAATCACCTGGGGAAAGGACCTGGTCAGCCCTGGGAGTGCAGGTGAAGGCAATTCAGCTGTGTGACTGGAAGGGGTGGAGCCTGGCTGCACCTCTCTTAGACCTCATTGAAGGGCTGACTGCCACTGTGGAAGGATCTCTGGTTGGAGATCCCTCCCTTGTGGAGTCTTTCCTGGGAGGTTAGATGTTCAGAGATCGGTGAGCACATTCACTTTCCCTTTGAAATACCACCCTATCTGTGCTAGTCCCTTTGCTGTTATGCTCCTGTGTCACCCTTCCACCACGTTAATCTTTCCGATTGTAACAATAGGCTTGAGCAGTGTGCCAGGTGAGCCACATGAGGTTCAATCACTCTAAGTGTAAGGTCTTGCACCTAGGTTGAGGTAACCCCCACTATCAGTACAAGCTGGTGGATGAAAGGACTGAGAACAGCCTTGCTGAAAAGCACCTGGGGGTACTGGTGGGTGGCAGCCAGAACATGAGCCATAAATGTGCCCAGAAAGCCAACTGTATACTGGGCTGCATCAAAAGCAGCATGGCCAGCAGGATGCTGTCTCTCTGCTCTGTGAGACCTCACCTGGAGTACTGTGTTCAGATGTGGAGTCCTTAGTATAGGAGAGGTGTGGACCTGTTGGAGTGCATGCAGAGAAGGGCCACAAAAATGATCCATGGAATGGAACACCTGCCTATGGCGTTCCTGGTGAAGAGAAGGCTGAGGGGTGACCTGGGAGAAGCCTGTCAGTATCTAAAGGGGAGCTACAGGAAAGAAGGGGCAGACTCTTTAGCAGGATCTGTGGCAGTAGAACAAGGGGAAACAGTTTCAAACTAAAATAGGGTAGATTTAGACAGGATATAAGGAAAAAGTTTTTTACAATAAAGGGTGGTAAGGCACTGGAACAAGTTGCTCAGAGATGTGGTGGATGCACTGTCCCTGAAGACTTTCAAGGCCAGGCTGGACCAGGCTCTGAGCACCTGATGGATGTCCTTGTTCATTGCAGGGGAGTTGGATGAGGTGACCTTTAAGAGTACCATCCAAATCAAACAATTCCATGATTCTAAGTGTCACAGATGTCAGGAGATTCATTGTCCTGCTGTTTTCCTTCCTACAGTGAGGCTATTGGCAATTTTCAGAGAAATTCAGGCTTGGAAAGATGGTATTTTTGTAGGGAACCTTTTCATTCTGGGTTGCATTTTCCTAAGCACAAATAAAAGCAACTCAAAATAGAAAGAAATAATTTAATGTTTAAAGATTGCATTTTGTTCTAAATGATTAGATTTTGCCCTGATAAGGTCTCTGTTTTGCTGTTGATGATTTATTTTATTGTGGATTGCAGTGTTAATATTTTGCAAGATTATCTGGTAACAAGAATGGATGTTTTAAACATAACATACTGAAAACAAATCAAAAACAAATCAACATTTGAGACTTTGATATACAAGGTCCATCAATTCATCTGACAATAAACAAGTGACTCATGCAGAAATGCAATAGGTTGCTTCAAACATTTGGCCAACTGCTCATTTAGTGCTGCTGTGCATATAGGTGTCCCTAAATGAACAGTGTACATGTTGCGCTGTTCCTTGAGTCCCAAAGCTATCACCAAAGGTATTGTTTTAAACCTCTTTGTTGATCATTAACCTGTATCCTGGTGGAAAAGAAGGTACTTTACAACTTGTGCTATGAAATATTTTTCCACATTTACTTTCTGGTGCTTTTTTTTCATTTTTCATTTTTCATTTACAAGTATTGTCATCTGGGAACAAATTATATCTCTTAACACTTAAAAAAAAAAAAAAAAACCCACCACCAAAAATAAAATCAAACTCTCAGCAGATGAGAAAGTAAACTTGAGAGCTTTTGACCTTTATGCTGTCATATTCTGTGGCGCTAATCAAATTGCTTAAAGGACTGGGGGACTTTTGGGGTTTACAGGTTGTGTAAGTATAAGTCACGACTTCCCATCTTATTACAAAAATCCACCTTCGGACCACATGGGAAAAATAGAAATTGTTCATTTTCCTGCTTCTCCGCACCTCCACCTTTGGCCCAAGAGGTGGGAGAGTGTATTATCTCCAAGAGAAAAGTGAAACGTGTGTTTCCTAACAAATAGGCACAGCTGGGATACTTTACTAGAAGGACTCCAGCTCTTACATTGTGGTTTTTTTGGTTGTTTTTTTTTTTTTTTTTTCTGTGATGAAAAGCTGAAAAGTTCTAGGGGAACATCAGTGGTCTATATTCAGAAGTGTAGACCATAGGATCAAACATACCTTCAGCAAGTTTGTTGATGACACCGAGTGGTTCAGACACTACATTAAGAAGGAAGGGATGCCATCTGGAGGGACCTGGACAGGCTTGATAAATGGACTCATGAGAACCTAATGAGGTTCAACAAATCCAAGTGCAATATGTTAGATATGAGTACAGACTGGGAGAAGAACTCATTGAGCAGCTCTCTAGATAAGGACTTGGGGTCCCAGTAGATGAAAAGCTGGACATGAGCCAACAGGTCAGTGGTACCTTTCATGCAGCCCATTGGCATGAAAGAGGCGTGGCCAGCAGGGAGAGGGAAGGGACTGTCCCCCTCTGCTCTGCCCTTGTGGAGCCTCATCTGGAGTACTGTGTCCAAGCCTGAGGACATGAATACAAGAAGGATGTGGAGCTGTTGGGGAAGGCCCACAGGAGGGCCACAGTGATGCTCGGAGAGCTGGAGCACCTAAAAGAGGGGAGATTTAGGTTAAAGTTTGGAGGAAGTTCTTTACTCAGAGAGTGGTAAGGCCCTGGCACAGGTTGCCCAGAGATCTATCTGTGTATGCCCCATCTCTGGAGGCATTCGAAGTTAGGTTGGATGGGGCAGCTTGATTTAATGAGTGGCAAACCTGTCCATGGCAAGGGAGTTGGAACTAGATGATCTTTAATGTCCCATCAAACCCAAGCAATTCTATGATTCTAAGATGGTGGTAGTACTGCTTTACTGTTCTCAGGAGTAATGCTTTGTAAAGCACAAGGTGAATCTGAGCCTCAGCAGAGATACTTGTTTTGCAGAAGTTCTGCATCCCATAACTGCACATGAGGTGTCTTATGATGCGTTCTGGGCAAGGTGACTTTTTTCCCTCTCTAAACCTATTAAAAGTCTGATATTTTTGGTCCCATGTTCTCCACTCTGATACAAACACATACCTTGAGTTTAGCTTTAATATCAAACCCTATGACTTCCTGTTCAGCAGTCTGAAAGGTGTAGATTGTAGGTACATGAAAATCTCATCTGTTTAGCAAGTGACTTTTTAAATGAAAACCAGGATCTCAGCATGAGAGCTTGTTTCCAGTTTTACAGTTAGATCTCTATTTGTATTTTCTTGAGCTAAGAAAAAAATGCTAAATGGTCTACGTTGTTGAACATGGATAATTGATGTTCCCCTGGAAGTTTCCAGCTTTTCATGCTAAATATATGTGTAGTCCCTTAAAAAGGTACAGTACAAAAATCTGGAGTCAGAATCCTCTTCAGTGTAATACTTCCAGAACAGTGGAATTTTCCTGCAGTGCAGTGTCTGCATACATGTTAAGTCTAAAATGAATGTTAAATATAGTAAAACTGAGATTATTTCTAACTGCAGATCTGGGGTTTGTATCTTTGTCACTTTCACCTGAGTTTCTCTGTTGCAAGCTGAAATTGTATCAGTCCTGTAGTCAGTGCTAATCTGGAAAGCAGAGTGGTTTCTATCAGAACAACCGTTTTTTGTGTGGCCATGGGAATGATGGAATGTGACTTACCAGTTAAAACATGCTTTTCTTGTTTTCTTCTCTTTGTATCAAGATAAAAACAAAAAAGACCCCTAAAGGCCATTCCCTGCTTCCTTCTCTGCCTCCTCTGTGGCCATGCAAGGTGAGGTCTGGAAGAACAAACAGAGCAGAAGGTCTCTTTTCCATGCTTTAGAACTAGCTGTGGCAGTACTTCTGCCTGTCCTGAAGGTACACCAGTCTTATTCAGAGCTGTTTGCAGTAAATAAAAGGGCATGTAACCTAATTTGTAGCCTGTGGAAATGTTCTGATTTTGTGTAGACAGAGGTGTTGTCACCATGGTACCTTCCTTGTGCTCTCATGGCTTTGGGAACCTGTGGTCCTGGCTTTGGGACTCAGTGGTCCTTACGGGTCCCTTCCAACTTGGAGTATTGTATGATTCTATGACTACGATTTTTCTCCTCAAAGGAAACTGCTGCAGAAAAGATTGCTCTGGCTTTTACTATGGTGTAGATTTTCTGTTCAGGGTTGAGTCTAGGCTCAGCTATTAAAGTAAAAAGAAGTAACAACTGTTTCTTTTTGGAAACCAACTTATCTTCTTGCAAATCAGTGAATCACTCAGTGTTGCAGGTTGTACAAGAAACAACATGCTCTTGTCTTTTGATGAAATGAAAGTTATGTGAGAGTAATCAGTTGCTCCATACAAGCTCTCAGCTCTCTGTGCCACTGGATTCTGGTTCTGTCATCATTTAACATGTTCCATTACTGTTCTTATTGACACTAGTTAATCAACAGGTGTAATCTACCGCCATTGCCCCCTTGTGTTTGAATAACTAATACATAGGAAGAGAGGTTGGTTTTCTTTGGACTTCGTTAGCAGAAAGCCTTTGAAGTCCCATCTCACTCATAGCAACTGCAGCAAAGGGTGGACTCAGCTGAAAGAACTGATAAGCTGAATGTTATGGTAGGTGACTTCATGTTTGAATGTAGATCATTATGTGATTTGTTAGTGCTTAGGTTGCTATGTAACAAAAGCTGCTGTCTTTGCCAAGCGTTGTGTTGCATGTTGCCATGTACATCCTGTCCTTCCTATGAATGGACAGCAGGTCAAGGGAGGTGATCCTGCCCCTCTAACAATGCAGTACAATGAGCCCTCACCTGGAGTACTGTGTCCAGATGTGGAGTCCTCTGTATAGGAGAGACGTGGACCTGTTGGAGCGTGTCCAGAGGAGGGCCACAAAAATGATCCAAGGGATGGAACTTGTTTCTGCAAGGACAGGCTGAGAGAGAGCTGGTGCTTTTCAGCATGGAGAGGAGAAGGCTCTGAGGTTACCTGAGAGTGGCCTTTCAATATCTAGTGGGGGACAGACTTTTCAGCAGTATCTGTTGTGATAGCACAAGGAGAAATGGTTTCAAACTAAAACAGGGTAGATTTAGACAGGATATAAGAAAAAAGCTTTTTATGATAAGGGCGATGAGGCACTGGAACAGGTTGCCCGGAGATATGGTGGAATCTCTGCTCTTGGAGACGAAATTCAAGGCCAGGCTGGACCAGGTTCTGAGCACCTGATCTAATTGTGGATGTCCCTGTTTTCACTGCAGGGGAGTTGGACTAGATGACCTTTAAGTGTACCTTCTAACTCAAATGATTCTAGGATTCTATGCTGGGAAAACCTCTGGACCTTCACAGAAACCCTTCACAATGACTTTGCATCAGGAAATAAAATCAACAGCTCTCTTTGTCCTGAAGAGCCCCTTGCTGACTTAAGCCTATTAAAAGGGGAAGAAAATATTCAGAGTGGGATTTATAGCTGCTTTCCCCACATTCTTAGCTGTTCTATCAATTCTTGCCTGTGCCAGCAGTTGTTAAGTCACTACTGCATTGTCTTTTCCCTTGTCACTTAGGGCTCACCTCTCCCTGGCGCAGAGTGTGCTGGGTATGCCTATTGCCTGCACAGGCTCTGAGAGTCAGAAGTCCACTGTGTTCTCAGTGCAAGGAGCACCTGCCACCTGACACTTGGCCAGGAATTGCAATGTGTCCTGTCTGCATGCGCAGCTAGCCAGCTGCCCGCTGGGCTGCCATCAGGGGAGAGGAGAAGGCACTCAGCCCCTGCTCTGTCTCCTAAAGAAATAATTTGTGCAATGAGAACAGCTCTATAGGGTGCCTCCAGCTGCCCAACACCAGCAGGAGCCAACCTTGGTTCCTGCTCTGCTGTGCAGGCAGAGTTCAGGTGAACCCTGGGCCATAACTTTTCTCTTTGATAACAGAGCTGCTCATAAGTAGCAAACTATTGCTTATGGTTTCCTCGGTTATTTTTCTTTCTGAAGATAAGCAACAACTCTGAAGAGTTGTTACCTGAATGTGTCATCTTGGTTTTCTGTAGAAAAAGGATGCAAGCTGAGCAAGATAAAGCATATATTGTACTGATACACTAAGTTGCAGCCCTGACTTTATTTCTAACCTATTTAGTTAAAATTGTTCAAGTCCAGCACTGGCAGGAACCCCATTTGGATTTTTTTCTTTTAAAAATCTGATTCACTGAACTACAGTGGTATTTATTTTCATAACTATAATAACTAAATTTATTTGTTAGAGCTACAACGACCTTGAACTTCATTTTTAAAGAGTAACAAAAGTCAACAAGATACTAGCTCTTGATAATCACTGTAAGTCATTAAAAAAAAAAAAAAAGGTTGAGAAAGGTACATAAAAGCAACTAATAATCACTGAAGGACTCCTGTTACCATTTATATTACTACTGGGAGCTAAACAAAGTCAATATAGCCTTTCAGTCTTTTTATCAATGAAGTTTTGTGAGGTTTCTTTGTGGGTTGTTTTTTTTTTTTTTTTTTTTAACTTTTTAACAAGGGATGACAAAGATAATCAAAATGAAAAAAAGTCAAATCAAGGTCAGAGTTCTAGTTCACTATGAAGAGAACATCGCTGTGTAGTATATTGAACAGCACGTGTTGAGGCAAAGGAACAGGACCTGTGTCCACACAGAAATTAATAAAAATGTGAAAACGTGATCAGAATTGTTTTTTTTAAAAGCTTGTTTTAATATGCATGCCCATTCCTTGCTTCCTTTCCATCCTCCAGATCTAACTGGTTAGCTACCATACATGCTGGTTGCCTGTGGCTTTGTTCTTACGATCGGTTGCATTTCTAATTGTCAAGGGCACCTACAACACTGCCAGGGGACCATTTTGGTCTGCTTTTTTTTTTTTTTTTTTTTTTTTTTTTTTAACAAATCTTGCTTTTGAGTAAGTCTGAGTAATTAACTCCAAATTTGCATTCCACAGCGTGTTTAGCAAGTTACTTCTATCAGAAAGCAGAGCTTGTAACCAAACTTGCTTAAATTGTTAGCGATAAATACATTTTGACTAGTAAGCCAGTAGCTAAAACAAGCTATTCAGAAAACAAAAATGAATCTCTCTCCATATTACTATTTTTAGGAAAATCCAAGAAGCGCACAGCAGAGAAGCATGGTGCAGGATCTCCACTGTGTATGAGGACAGCATAGCAATGTGCTGATTCATGCGTACATATGCTGTGCACTCCCTCTTCTGGATAGTTTTGTAGTGGCTGTGTTGGTGGAACTTCCCCTTCGGGGCTGAGTCTTAAAAATTCTTCAGGGCTGAAATATGCTGCATATGTGCTGTTACTACACTGTGCCTGTTAGAAATGGGTCTGGGAGGTCTTACAGCCCGGTCACAATCATATGGGTCGTTACCACCTGTTTGGAGGGCTTGTGTCTCTTGAAGGCAATGTGTCATGACAAGCTCCTCATCCAGCTGTGGTAGATGCTGTCAGAACAAGTGTTCTGACATGACTCATGACTGTGAAAACATGATTTTCATTTTCAGGAAAGCAATAGTGATCTTGCAGTTATGGCATCTAAGAGAGGGAGGAGTCTGGCCCTTTCCTACCTCCACCATGGACTTCCAGGCCGATCTGGGTATTGTTGTCTGGTCTCTTTTTTCTTCCTTTTTCTTCTTTTTTTTTTTAATTCCAATAATTCCGTTTCTGTAAAACAAAGCTTGCATTTCTGGTTATCTTGTGATGAAAACAGATAAATGAATTTGAGGTGAATTGATCTACGGCATTATTGTGAGCCATAAACATTCTTGGTTAGACTGCCAGGTGGAAAAATGAAAACCCACATGAGAAATTTTTATCCACCACTTTCATGTCTTTTGATCTTGACTATTCCCTTTGATGAAAGAGGGGCTGTGCAGTATTCTTCATGCAATCTTAGTGCTGCTCCCCCACTAAGCAAAAGGCCCTATCTCCTCGTGGCTTTCACCTGGAGCACGCTGATAAAGTTTGCCTAATTAATTCTTTAGGGGTGGGGAATATCCAAACCAGTTTCTTCTGCACTCAGGTATTTTGTACCCGCTGCCCCAGCACTTTTATCTTCTGAGCTCTGAGACCTCTTGAAATTTTCAGTCTGAAGAAAACATGGTGTCTTCTGATCATTGGTTCCTTGCTTCCCAGATCCCTTATTGGGAGTGGATGTATTAAGGCTCTTATATCTTACATACTTCTCAAAGTAACAAAAATTATTAATAACTATCTATTTTTAATTATAATTAAGGCATAAAAGCCCTACTTGGGCCCTGGAATTTCTTTGCTAAGCATTGTGCTGCTGGCAGAAGAGAATGCATCAATTTGAAGCCAGTGAGATTTGCAGGAATAAAGTGAAGCTTTGCTTTAGGTTTTCAGAAGCTCAGACTACGCCTATGCTTCCATTATACGTGACAGAATGATTTTACTACACACAAAAAAAGAAAAAAAAATACACATCCAATCTTTTGCATTTTGGCTGCAGGCAGTTCAGCTCTGTCTGGTTGAGCACACGTTGTGTGTTATTCCTTTTGATGCACAAACAACTCTAGGTTAGAAATGAAAGGGATGGGGGTCTCAAATCCCATTTGCCTCTTTTCTTGCTGTGTTTAGACAATGCAATATGCGCTGCATAAAGGGGAATTTCTGTGGATCATCAGTTGCTGTTGGCAAACTCAGTCTCCCATTGTTCTGATGTGAAACTCAAAATATTGGTCCATAATGTCTTGAAAACACGCTGAAAAGAATGAGCAGTGCATCTATCATATGAACTTGCCTTTAACTGAGGCATGGAGGCATGCTTTTAATGGGAGATGCATCTCCATCCCCTGTAATTGTGTATCCGACCTAGCTGAATCCATCCGATTTCAATTTTCAGTTGTTTGGGGAGGATTACACTGATGAAATCAAACTGTTACTTACCTGCCTGCCGCATGATTTTACCTGGAATAAGTGTTTATATTCAAGTAGGTGAATTGTCCAGTATTTTCAACATGATGAGTCCTTCTGCTAACAATTAAAACACACACCTTGGAGGAGCCAGCCACCTCTTTCTCTCCATTTCAGTGATACATTACTGGTATTTGAAATGCTTCCTGCTCTCCAGATGTAACCAACACCTAGTAATGCTGATCCTTAACACACTGATGAGCCATTCTGCAGTCTTCCCGAAGTTCTTCACTCTCAACCTTCTTTCACATACCAGTCTTACACACAAATGTTCATAGGTGACATGTTTGTCTCCTGTGTCTTGTATCCATGTCCCCAGCAAAGCTGCTTGTCTGCAAGCTTCAAAGTCCCAGATGGACTCATACAGGTATGTAGGGTTTTCTGTCATTTGTTTCAGCCAGCTGCTTCTGTCAAAGTATTTAATGATGGCCTGCACCCATGGTAAATGGAGGACAAGTGTAACACATTGTAGCCTTGGTGGGTGTGAAATATTTTCCAAGAGTGAGCTTTTTTTTTCCACATCTATGGTTATTTCTTGTTTACGTTGCTGCATATTATTTAACTATATCAAAACACACTACATTCATTTCTTTTCCTCCTTCCCTGAGCTGGATTTAGCATGTGCAGGGGTAACAAAATAAAATAAAAGAATAACTACAATTCCTGTTAGTTTAATGTAGTATGTATGCTACAAATCACACATCCTGTGATCCCAGCTGCACAGGTAACATAGTGAACTCCTTTCTCTCTATTTTGTCACCTGAAATCCTATATTTTTTTTTAAACCTTCTTCCCTTTCCTATCCTTCCACACTCCCTTACCCCGAAGGCTCTCGACTTCCTTAGCTCTGCTCTGCCTATGGGGTCTGTCCCATTTTCTGCTGAGCCAAACCAGTCCTCAGGTAAGAAACTGCAGAAAAGAATATAAAACTTTTCTGAATACAGCCTTTGTCGACTGAAATCAATTGGAGATTACTACTGACACCAGTAGAACCAATTCTAGACCTCCTTGGGCTCTCAGCATCTGATTTCTCATTCATGAAACTGAGCCTGAAGAAAGATGCTGTTTCCTAACACGGAGGTGAGTAGTGAGCTACTTCTCTCTCCCCTAGCTGCCTGAGAACTCAGGTGATACACTGCTGCCTTTTTGACCTCTCATAACATCGAGTGGTGAGTGGAAAAACAAAGCCCTGTGCTAAGGAAGGAGGAGGAAGTTCAGGCTGCTTAAGTGTCATTATGGTTTCCTTTGTTTTTTCCAATTTTGCGTTAATGTAATTTTTTTTTTCCCAAGTTTCATAAAGCAGACTTCACAGTGCTGGCAATAATATTCATGAGATATTCTGGGACCTATTTTTAACTTATTTTTTAGGAATAGAAGGCTGTGCTTACCTGTTTCTGAAACCTGGGAGGTCCTGAGGTGTATTATAAAACAGAAATCGATGTAAGAGAATTTTATAGAACATAAGATATGATTTCAGGGCTTCAGTGGATAATTTCAGCCCTCAACAGCTCATCTCAGTCTGAGTTAGGTGAATAAGTCAATTAGGCTGTGTGGGAGTGTGAGGTGCTCTCTTACAAGGACAGTACTTTTCTATCCAGCATGCACTTACTTTGGTAGGTCCAGTTTCAGATGTTTTTCTTTCCTGGTACCTTCTGTTTATCTCTTTTGTGCCTGTGTTCGAAGGCCTCTTATCTCACTTTGCTGTTAAGTTCATGCCGCATTTGGTCTAATTTCTGGATATATCCTGGCACAGTATCTCCAAATGACATGCACAAAACCCCAAATGTTAATGCTGGTCTTCAGAATTTTTTTTTTTTTTCAGGGTTCCTCTTTTTGAGAGGGACACTAAAGGTTTCTTTCTGGACTCTTCAAGCAAAACTTAAGCGAAATAGTCACTTTGATCTTCTGAGACACACTGAAGGTACATTTTTATAATTGTTCTAAGGACTGAAGCTTTTTTTCTCTAAAAATACTAGTCATGCCCCTCATGTTAGCAGCACAAATAACTACATGAGTTCATTGCCAGCCGGATGAATGAGTTGATCTAACTGCAAAACTACTTGTATACTTTTTTTCCTCTGTTAATTATCAAATGGATCTAATGACTCAACCCAACTCTGAGGACAGGAATTGGGAAAAGTGAGTGCATGCTTTTCTGTAGCACAGAATTTAAGTTCATTTAATTCATTTTTTTTGAAATACACCTCTTCTCAGTCTTAAGGTTCCCTTTTTAAAAGAAAAGGATGACCATAGGAAATTGTCTGCTTGCAGGCACAATCAGATTGCTTAGGACATGTTTATCCCCTGCATGGAGGAGGACTTGTGTGTTCCATTCCTGAAAGTTAGTGAGTTATGGCTGTCAAGTCAATGATAAAGTGAGTCCTTTATCTTCCCATATTGTTATTTTCAGTCTTGTATCCTGAGCAGTGAGGCTACAATATACTTTTGTTCAATGAAAATTGAGATTCTGTGTTGTTCCAAATGCTGGGAGCAGAAAAGAGGGAAGTTTTCAGTAGTTGGAACATGTAGTAACACAGAGATGCTGTAATGTTTTTTGTAGTGTGTGAGGAGGAGGATGTTGTGACACAGGAGCAGAAGAGAGAGACTTGATTTGATGAAAACAAAAGCGGTAGGCTGGGTAAATGGTATAGCCAGCACTTCTGAGCAGCCTTGTCAGGGCAGCAAAAGGCTGCCTCTTTCGATCTTTTGTAATTGCATGTGCTTCATATCCCACTGCGCGTTGGTAAGAAGGAGTTTGATAAACAGTTCAGCACTTATGTGAGCAATCTGATGGATATTACAAAATAATTTAAATGCAAAAATGCTGCGTGTGTGAAACACCAGGGGATGTACTTGGTTCTTTTTACCTTTCCCTAAACTTGTCTTGAGAAATTCAGTGAGTTGTGCCACAACTTTCTGAAGTTTTGTGAGCCAGAGGCTGAGTAATAACGGCTTAGAGAATGGCTTTGAGCCCCTACTCACTGGCATGACGTCAATGGGGAGGAGTGCCAGATGGAGATCTGCAAAGGTCTCAGAAGAGCTATTGCTTCTCGCAATGCATTTGACTCTCTGCTGACCTAAAGCTATTGTCCACCCATCTATGAAGTAATTTGCCTCTGAGTTATTTGCTTGGATGTCATTTAAAGTAAGTAATGCCTCAGTGGTCTATTTCCCTCCTTTTTGTGACCAGTAACAAGTTAGGATATTTGCTGAGGTAACTCAAAAAGATTTTATTAGCACAATGCTCAGAGTATATGCTCACAGTAAAGCATTTTAACAGAAATGGAAGGAGTTTACCTAAGTCAGAACTGCACCAGGATCACAGAACTCATTTTCTCTTGAGGTTACAATATACAGTGTTAACAGCTGTGTTTTCTGCCTATTAGTCCAATTTTTCATGTTTTAGGCTATCATTTTTTAAGGTGCAATAAACACATGCCTGGAAAAGTGTTTTCAGTGGATCTAGGCATCTTCTAGGTACTGAGTAGGCATATTTAGAACATCTTCTAATAATAATGTCTATCACTTTGTTTTAGGAGAGCTTAATACAGTTCACCCTCTTTTGTCTTGTGTTTTCAGTGTGTTCCTAGTGGTGGTTATGTGCTTGTCACACACTGTGCAATTAGAACATAATATGTCATTGTATAAAAAGTCAGTGACCTAGAGCACTACAAAGCATTACTGTACTCCTTAAAATTAATCTGCAGGCTCCAAAGACTATTCCTACAACACTAACTGTCCTCTTTCTATTGCCTGTCCATGCTCTGAAACAGGGTCTCTATTTAGTCTTGGAGCTACAAAGCGATCTCCCACCATTTTGAGGTATAGTGTGATTGTACTATCATTAGTATAAGTCATGGATGAAAATAAAAGCAGAAGTAAATCTGTAACTCTCAAAGCTGTGCAAAAGCGAAACTTCTATTTTCCCCTAATGATAATCTGAAAGAAAAGAAATGTTTATATTGGCTCTGAAATGTTTCAGTCCAGTCCCAAACCACTGATGTCCTAAAAATGAAATGGACATATGCCAACACCTCACTGAAGAAAGGCCATTCCCGAAGCACATGGTAACACTAGCCAGTTTACTTGCATATTCTCAAATAATAAATAAAAAGAGCCAGAAGTCTGGTTGAACCAGAGAGCACTTAGTAGCCTTGAATGTAAGGAATGCAAGGTTCCAGATGCTGACTTTCCAACTTGCAGTTTGCACATCCTGTTCCATCGTTTCTAAAATACTAAGTGAGAGTGTTAGATCAGTGAGGGCTGTCAGCATAACCTAATTGCTCTAACATCCTTAATGTTAGCTCTTAATGATATTTTCCACAAGTTTTATTTCAAGTGCATTTGAATAGAGAAGAAGAGAAATTTCATTACTTGTTGAATCACTAAAGCCTCAACTTGTTTTGTTTTGTTTTTATCCAGTTATTTAGGGGTAGTGTTGCCTTATCCCCAAACACTTCACTCTTGGATCTTGTAAATTCAGCTAAGTGTCATGCAAGACAAAAAAAAGTCTTGATATGATTTACAAAAGCCCCTGCTGGAGGCAGAAACTTCTAGTTTTAGACTTATATTGTCTATATAACTTTGTTATCTTTTCCTCTTGCTTCCATTGCCTTTGTTCTTCTCTTTCTGACCTGACCTAGTATTTTTCTTCTTTCCCTCTGTTCTGAAGGCTGCTGGACAGCAAATGCGCTCTTGCTTGTAGATGCTTGTAGAAGCGTCTGACTTCCATGTGCTACACACCATGGCAACTTCTCCTGTAAGTCTACATGTTATAGCTAACAATCAGCCATGAATCTTTGTTCTGCCTTAACAGATTGGGTTAAATAGAGGCCCAAGGAAATGTTAACTGATGTACTGAGAGCTTATTGGAAAGGAATAGAGTTGAAAAGCAATGGAGAATTGTTCTCTAAAACTTGTTTTCTCTTAATATGGGTGGAAAGAAATTGAGGATGTCTATTGCCTACAGCGTGTGGTGACTACCGGTGTGCTGAGGAAGGCAAGGAGGACTTTGAATTGGGCTTTCAATTGGATGCCTCCCTGCTGTACACTGAAGGAAGTGTCAAACCAAGGAACAGGAAAAAGGACACAGACCTGAGAAGTGTGTGGCTTTTGCCCACCCACAGAATGCCATATTGTTGCTGGACAAACCTCGGCGCAAGTAAAACTCCTTAACACCAATGTAGTATTAAGAAGCAGGCATTACTTGTTGTTACAACACTGGACACATGGGGGATATTTCCACCAAACGTGTACGTCAGTGGAAGAAAGGTACGTCCTCTATATACATTTGGGTAAACCATGTCTAAGTGTTTGGAAAGAGGTCTGCAGTCGTCTTGTGATCGTGACCCCACCTGTCCCAGTCACACATACTTGCTTAGTTAAGGATAGGGCTAATCTCCCTTCCAGCAGCTTAGATAGGTATGCTAGTTTTCAAAATGCTCCTAAAAGACAAGATTAGCCATTCCAGCAACAGTATCACTTCTGTTGTATCTAAATGGTGCAATATAAAAGTGTAAAGATGCAGTATATGTGGATAAGTCCTTGATGTTTAATAACTAAATATCTGCTTTCACAAAGTTATCTTTTTCCCTCTGATGTTAATAACAGAAATCTTTGAATTCAGCTCAGTATTATGAGCCTCAGTAGCTTCACTCTGACTGGAAAAATTCCATCCAGGTTTCCCTCTGAAGCTTTAGGCACAGGCAGAGCATTTCATCACATAAAGCAGCAGCTGACTAAGCAGCGTGTTTGCTGTGTTCTCAGTTGTTACTTTACAGGATTGTTGCTGTGCTGCCAAAGGAGGATGTGTCTGTGTAGGGTACGATCTGGCTCTTGGTGGGAATCAAACTGGCCCTTGCAAGAGGCACAGTATGAAAAAAATAAACAAAAGTACGAGAAACCCTTGCAAGCCAATAACTTAGGCTCAGGCAAGGACCTCAATGACCAGTATTTTATTTCACGATTGTAATGGTGGATGTTCTGCAAGCAGAAGCACATGCTGCAAAGAAAACAGGATCTTATATTTCCTAGTTCCTGACACTGAGCCATTCCCCTGGTTCTCACTGAGTACTCAGGTTCACATTCTTCCCAATTCACGTACAAGTCACACATCTCTTCTTTGTCAGGTAAGCAGGTAGTTGACAAAAGTCCATCTCTGTCTCTCCAAGTGAGCAGAATCCACAAAATAGTTGCCAAGCCAGCATCTCCTGCCATATATCTACTGGATAAGTTTGTTTTTTCTTATGCAGTTTTGGGTGAAGATGCATGTCTTAAAGCCATTACTTTTTGCTGCTTGCTCCTCCGGCGATCTCTCCAAGGGAGAAGAGCACATAAATTAACATGGCAGCCAAACTCTCCCAGTAGCTCTGAATAGAACATTCTTTCACAGCCTAGTACTATCCCTATTCCTTAGCCACAGACAAAAACTTATCTTGTATCACGTCATGAGTTCTGAGTATGTCCCTTTGGTACAACATTCTATTACTTACGTAAAAACAGTATTTCATTCTATTAGTTATGCAAAAACAAGATTTTTGTCTCCCACAAAAGGAAAGAACGATGAATGTGATGTAGAAAGTAAGCATTAGCATTGCCAAGCAGCCCAATTTAATGCGGCAGGGGAAAAATTCCCACCATTAAAGAAATATTCCTTGTATTACTTTAGCAGATCTCCTGCACCCTGGCATTGTAAGAGTATGTTTTTGTCTATATTTTTATCCTACTACACTAAATCACAGCTTTTTATTTGCTTTTTTTTTTTTTCTTTTCTTGCTATAAGTATTTAAATCTGTCATTTACGCTTGATGAGTGTGAGCAGGGGGTGGAAAGAAGAAGGCTTCCGGCAAAGGGCCTAAAGCACAAAGAACCCCAGTGGGAATGGATGTAAACCTGTTAAGTGTGGCTCCAAGCCCCAGAGTGATCCAGTCATGTATTGAACAAGAGCTCTGCCACTGGAAAGCAAGCTAGTTCTTCAGATGAGCTGAATCTGCATGTGTAAATTGTTCATGTGCACATTTTTGCATAACCTCACATGGTTCTTCTAGTAGAAGAGAGGGATCATCTGTGGGTGTAGGAGTTTTCTTTGAATCTCTGATCTGTGGGTGTAGGAGTTTTCTTTGAATCCCTGATCTTTTTGTACCTGCAAATCGAGATATAGCTCCAGATGTTGCTTGCCTAGCTATTTACAGGTTTCTTTTCTAACCTAATGTTTAACATACTTTCAGGGTGATCCAGCAGTATGCAAATATTTTAGCTTAATCCACTGAATACTAATTTAAAGGTCGAAAGGCACCACCTTCTGGGATTTTGTTCCTGCAGTTTTCCATGGAAAAGTGAATTGCTCTTTGGAACACAGAAGAGGATTCAGTACCCATTTGGCTGTCCATCCATTTAAAGAAACTAGTTGGAGGGTCAGGGTCAGAGTGACACGGTCAGTAGTTGGTTCTTTTTTTAGAGATTTCACCTACCTGTTGATGCACTGCAAGTGTCTTACTTGGGTCATCTTTATCCTAGTGGTCTTTCAGTATCTAATGGGGGGCTATAAGAAAGAAGCGGACAGACTCTTCAGCAGAGTCTGTGGTGACAGGACAAGGGGGAATGGTTTCAAGCTATAGGATGGGAGATTGAGGTTGGATAGAAGGAAAAAATCTTTCACATTGAGAGTTGTGAAGCACTGGAACAGGTTTCCCAGAGAGGTGGTGGATGCCCTGTCCCTGGAGACTTTCAAGGTCAGACTGGACCAGGCTCTGATCATCTGATCAAGCTGTGAATGTCCCTGCTCATTGCAGGGGAGTTGGACTGGATGACACTTAATGGTCCCTTTGGACTCTGAGGATTCTTTGATTCTATAATTTTACGATCACTGTTGAGGAGAAAGCAGGTTTTCAAGTGAGATCAAACTGGCAGAACCAGGTGACATCCTGAGAGTAGGTCTGCCACTCAGAGCGACCTAAATATGCGGAGGGGTGGGATGAGATGGAGCTTGGGGAATCGAAGCCCTGCCCCTTGGAAGGCTGTGGCTGCGATCCAGCCTGGGCCTACCTGGCTGAGGGGCAGCCCTCCAGGCAAGTCCCTTGGGCCAAGGATATGAGTGGAAGGGAGCCCACTGTGCCCTGACAGCAGCACCCTGGGCAGCATGAACAGGGCAAGGGCCAGGAAATCAAAATGCAGATTATCCATTTCCGCTTAGCACTTTTTAGATCACATCCAGGTACTGTATCCAGTTTTGGGATCCTGTTAAAATAAAGACTATGCTGAAGTGATTTCAGTGAAAGACTCAGGGCTAGAGCACTTGCTGAATGATGAGAGGCTGAGGAAATGGACGTTGTTCAGCCTGTTGAAGATACAACTTTTGGAGGATGTCACAGCAATCTCACAGTACTTATGCGGACATTATTGAGAAGATGGAGCTCTTTACTGTAGTGAAGGGTGAGAGGTATTTAAGTTAAAACATAAGAACTTCAGACTGGATATGAGAAGTAACTTTTTCACCATTAGGACAATGAAACCTGGGAGATTGTACAGACTCCGCCATTTGACATTTCCAAGACTTCACCATATGAAACAGTCTGGTCTGATCTCAGAGCTGATCCTGCTTTGAATAGAGGCTTGAAACCAGAAGTACTCTGAGATCCTTTCCAACCTGAAAGATCCTGGAGGTCATCTGGTCAAAGCAAGAGAAGGTTCAGTCAAATTATGAATATCTCCAGGTATGGATACTCCATAACCTTTCCAGGTAACTTGTGCCATTATTAGACTACTCTCAACAGACTTGAAAGGTGGGCCTGGGAGAATCTAATGAAGTTCAACACAGCAAAGTGCAAGGTTTTGCACTTGGGCCAGAGGAATCTCAGGCATATATACAGACTGGAAGGAGCAGTCCTTGAGAGTAGCCCTGCAGAGAAGGACCTGGGAGTCCTGGTGGATGAAAAACTTAACATGAGCCAGCAGTGTGCTCTTGCAGCTCAGAAAGCAAATGGTATCCTGGGCTCTATCAGAAGAGGGGTGCAGCAGCGGGGACAGGGAGGCGATTGTCTCTACTCTGCCCTCGTGAGGTCCCATCTGGAGTACTGTGTCTAGGTCTGGGGCTCCCAGTACAAGAAAGACAGGGAGATGTTGGAGAGGGTCCAGAGGAGGGCCACAAAGATGATCAGAGTCCTGGAGCATCTCCTCTATGAAGACAGTCTGAGGGAGCTGGGCTTGTTCAGCCTGGAGAAAAGAAGGCTGTGGGGCGACCTCATGGCAGCCTTCCAGGACTTAAAAGAGGACGGGAGTCAACTCTTTGAAAGGGTAGATAATAGCAGGACAAGGGGAAATGCTTTTAAGTTGAAGGAGGGAAGATTTAGGTTGGATATCAGGGGGAAGAGAGTGATGACGTGCTGGAACAGTCTGCCCAGAGAGGTTGTGGATGTCCCGTCCCTGTAGGCGTTCAAGGCCATGTTGGATGGGGCCCTGGGCAGCTTGGTCTAGTATTAAGTGCGGAGGTTGGTGGCCCTGCCTGTGGCGGGGGAGTTGGAGCTTCATGATCCTTGAGGTCCCTTCCAACCCAAGTCATTCTATGATTCTATGATATAATTCAGTATGTCAAGACTCTGGAAAAATAATTGGGATTTGATACATGCTTCATGTCTCTAAAGAAAAGTTTTGTAATATAGAAAAAATGAAGTCAATTTATATAGGTAAAGTAGGTAGAATCAATGTAGAAGGCATGGTATGAAACTTTAAGGCACTCTTAAAGACTCAAATAAGATACATTTGCACGTTGTTGACGTTTCTGTTACTGATCTGACAAGTTAAATTGTCTTTCTTTTATGTGTTTAATGAATTATCATAGTATACTAATTTTATTTTCTCTGTCTTTATTTTCTACCATCTCTCTGGTTAGATGAAGCTGGTGACACAATGGATTTGTGCTAGATTTTCAACTCAAGAGGGAGGCCAGAACTGAGTACAGTCTGTACAAGCAAATACTCTCTTCAGCTAGTGCAAATTGTGTCCCAGTAGATGAACATTATGTTTGGAATTGATATACATTTATTGAGTATGGGGAAAGGGTGGAGGAACTTGTATTACCTCAAGTGGTGCTACAGTAGTCCAGGTCAGTAGGTCTGAATGTCAAGGGTGTTGGACTGGCACTTCAAGGAAAATTTTACATAGGAAGCAGTATGTACATCTGGAAGATGGTATTGCCCACTCTGCATTGCACTAAAGAAGTCTTTTCTGCAGTAAGGCTAATGCACAGTTTAAGAAGTCACTATGTAGTATCTAGGGGAAAAACAGGTCCGTGGAAATTGGGGGGATCATTTCCATAATCTTCATTAATCCTTTCCTTCGAAGTAAAAATATTCCAAATGCTAATAGATGTCTTTAAAGCATTTTGCTGCTAGCAGCCAGCCTGTAGTGTCTTGAAAGTCATTTCTGCATATGAATTGATGTGGGTTGATAATTTAAAGCAGGGGTTTATAGTTCCATAGGGATAGCAAACAAGAAAGTGAAACAATGGCTTTGCATGAGAGCCCATTACAACCCTGTTAGAGTTTTTCTATAAATAGTGTGTTGTTTTTCTCAGTCATCTTTGAGAGCAATATTAAATCCAGAAGGGTTGGCACTTAAAATCCTGACTTATGAGAACTATAAATGCTGAGGGTTTTTTTCTAAAGAGATGCTAGAAGGGCACAATTAGTAATTAGGATTGTTTAAGGGTGGTCATTGATCTGGGAGATATGAGAAGTAATGCTTTGTGATGGATAGTTTGCATGTTTTGAATGACACCATGAGAATCCAGCGTGGGAGAGGAAGCACAGCAGGAGTGTCAGCCTTTTTGCTGCAACTGACGTGTTCACGATTTAGCCACAGTGCTGTCACACCTGCAAGGACAAGCAAGCAAGGTGTGAAGGTAGAGTCAATATCCCCTAGTGTCATGGTTTTATGATTTTTGATTATCAGTATTCCACATCATAACATCATGTAGTGCACTGGGAGTTAAAGTATTAATGCTCCAGTTCTGGGTACCTGTCCCCGAAGAGAAGAACTACATTCCCCAGAAGACCATTCGCTGTGTTGTTATCATTTCTGCTCAGGGGGAACAGATATAAGGCCTTGGTAGGTCATCTCTTCTTTGTCAGGCTCTCCTCCCTGCTGCTCAACCACACCGCGCATCTCACCTCAGCGTTATGGTGAGGCCTATCCACCTTTTGGACACTTTCTCTCATTATATTTGATTTATTAGCTTCAGTTCTAATTGCATTATAGTGTGCTATCTTGTATTCTGATACTATATTTAGTAAATTAGTTTGTTTCTCCTCAGATTGTTGCTGCTGTTTTTAATTATTTTGGGGTCCCCTGTTTCCCTTTTTCGGAGGCGTGGATTTTGTGAAATCCCTCTGCCCCGCTAATCGTGGAACCAGGCCAAACCAGCCCATAAACTGTTACCACCTAGGACACCAATTACTGTAATTTGGGAAAAATAGAAAAAGGTTTGTTGAGACAAGCTGTCCTTGAGGTTTTGATGAGACAGATCTGCGGACTGCTTTTAGATCATTAAAAGTGTTAGCTGTCAAGAGGTGTCCAGAGTTGAGCAATTTTAGTCCAGGTTTGACAGTCTGGGCATCTGGCAAATGCAAAAAGCTATATCTGAAGTGCATGAAATAAGTGGGAAGTAAGTAGGTGTGTATATCTCATATATGTTCAGTTTGGCATATATGAGGTTTATGAGTGCTACTGCTTGTAAGCTGGAAGAGAAGGCTCTTGGAGACAGTATAGGAATCCCTTGCTAAGATAGCTAACACAGGGAAGACTTGAGTGGAAGACTTGTATGAGTATCTAGACGTTTGCCCTGGAACGGGTAAAAAAAAGACAAACGAACATACAGAAAAAACAACCCTCAGTGGTTGAGACTGAATGGAAATTCAGACATTCTTTTTTAGTAAGAAGCTGTGGAAGAAACAAGAAATGGGGAATTTTCCTTCACCCTCTCATTACAGATCAGAATTGATCCACTTGTCTGTATCCTCACCTCATGTATGTTCAGGCTGTCTGCAGAGGTCCTTCAACAAGATGTGAGTGCCAACTAGATCTGAAAATACCTTCCCTTTGTACTATTTTTAGTAACTTTACAAAGAACAACAGGATTTTGCCCATTATGGCCTAAAAATGTTAATTTGAGCTTCAACACGCTGAATCAAACAGTCTTCAGAGCTAAGATAGAAAAATGGAGAAAAACAAGTGAAATGAAAGGCCACCCTTCCTTTGGCCAATTAACATTAGTGAGATTTAGGACTTGCTTTTGCAAGAACACTTAAGCAATAATCTGAATTACCGAAAAATGTGAATTTAATGTGGATTAGTCAAACGGCATTAATCTTCTGGGTGATTAGTCATGGTGAGAATTAAAGAGACCTTAATTTGATATTCATTTCCAGAGCCAAATTAAAGTTACCAGACTTACGGTCTTCAGAGATTTTTATTTACTCAGCTTTAAAAGTTAATTTCTTGAATGTCCTTGTTTACAGAAGCTCTTGATAAATAGAGCCACTTTAATAAGAGTCACTTCTGTCCTAAATTGATTGACACACCAGCAGCAGTTATCCCCAGCTTCTGTAGTGTGCTGCCTGGTTCACTAGATGTAGAGCTATTGGCCGCTTCCTTTTAGGGCGAAAGGACTGGGGATTTTTATAGGCAAATTTTCCCCATTTGCTAAGAAAAAGAATGTTACAGACTGGTGCTCAAAGTGTTTTCTTTCTTGTCTTATGGATCCTGTGTTCTTTGAGACTGGATAATTACTAATAGTCCTACTCTGAAGAGATTTATAAACTCTGATCTATTTTTCCTGAGCCTCTTGGTAATCTCTACAGTATCACTTGTTTCGTAACTTCCTATCGTGATCTATTTAATACTTTTGTATTTGGCTTTGGGAAGGCTGTGCCTTATCGCTGCTCTCTTCAAGGTGCAGGCTGCTTCTAGGATGTACTCAAGGTAGTGCTGGAGAGTGAACCTCAAAACTTGTGGATTCTCAAAGAGGTCTGAATAATTGTCAGAAGGGTCTGGATGTTTATTTGAACCTTGTTTAAACCGTTTGAGTCCCTTGGGTCTGTAATTTTGGGTTAGTAACCTTTTAAGTATGACTCCTGGTATTTCCGTTTTCTGACAAGGCCGGATACACTCACATGTCTCTTTGAGGTGATATTTGTCTCCTGTTTTTACTACTGCTAGGGGTTTATCAGGTCACCAGTTTTTGGATTCTGGTTTAGGAAAGGCCTTAAACATGTTCCTAGTCTTGAGTATAAAGCAAAACAACAAAGACTGGAGAACGTGCTTTGAAGAAATGAGGTAGACATTAGGAAAAAATATCAGAGACAGAAAAGTTACGACAGCTGGTGTGTATGTGACTGATTTGAGACAGCAAACATCTGTAGGTCATAAGCCCTTGGTTAGTTTGTTGGGAAAAGAGGGAAGTTGCGTGAAAGAGACAAGTTACATGAAAAGGTAAAAGTGCAAATGAAAATGAGAGTGCATTTCTCTTTGGTTTACATTCAGCTTTACCAAGAAAGGGGGAATACAAATATTGTATGCAAAGCCACCAGAATGTAATAAAAATACAAATATGTGCACTGTAAGGGCTACGTATCACACTCACTTTCCTCTCACATGAGCTTGTTTTCTTAATCAAGCCTCAAAATTCAGGCTTTTGGGTACTGAAAATATGTGTTTTCTGGAATTTCTAGCATTAGGGGCCTACAGTTTGAGATGTAATTTATGTAGCAGTAGCCGTAGGACTGAACTGCTAAAGAGCCAGAACTGGAAGCACGTCTGATCGTCCTCCAAATTTTGCAGATTTTGGGAATGCCTTGAGCAAGGACGTTGGCATCTGAGCTCCCAGTGCAGCCTGGCTGAGGCTTTGTGGCAGAAAGATGCAGGTGCAATGAGACAGTCATCTCAGTCAAACAAAGAACAATGCTTGTTGGTATGGAAAGCAGTTTTTTTTGTAAATCTAATCGGCTTTGAAAAACAAATTAATGCTGAAGTATCTGAAAGTTGCCTTTGAAGTAGAACAGCTTTCATGTAAACTCATCTTCTATGTGATAAAGTAAATAACTTTTTAAAGAATATATATTATTTTAATCTTTGTCCTTGAAATAAACAGATTAACTTTCTCTGTGATTTCCCAATAAGTGTGACTGCCTCTGGCTGTGTTTTTACTGTCGTAACAGCCTCTGGCAGACTGCGCGTCTCTCACATTCACTACAAAGTAAACAGGAATTCTTTCCAAGGGTAACTGGCCGGGTTCCAGTGGAAGAATGCAAGTCATAAGTTCTGGTAGGCTCATTTCTGCTTAATGCGGTCTGTTTTTATTAAGGGCTTTGTGAAGAAAAAAAAGTAATGAAAAATTTTAAATCCCCTTGGATTATTTTCTTCAAACGTGGGAAATAACCCTCTCCACACCCTCCCCAGCACACAGCCACACTGCTGTTTGTCCTGGCTGTGTTCACCTCTTTTCTACCTTTAGTCACAAGAAGCTGAGCTGGCAGAAGGGTACCAATATGTGGCTAGGACGTGTCATTCTCCTTCTGAGAACCTAGCTAGTGTTGCAGACAAGCACAGCAATCCATCACAGCTCTGGTGAAGGCCTGCTGGAGTGCCAACACCATCCACCATTTGCCCAGCAGATTCCCCTTCCCAAGCACTGGCAGAAGCAGTTGGAATTTCTTTGTCTTGCACCACCTTCATAGAAAAGGAAGAAAAGTCCTCGAGGGACTCAAGCAGATTCAGTATTATCAGAGCAGACCAGGGCCAGGTGAATCATGCTCAGATCCCGTGTCCTTCGTGGCTCCAGCAGGTCTCCTGTACCCATGCAGCACCTCTCAATCATTGTGCCTTTCCTGCTTTTGTCTGGTCTGCTCTCTAGGGCTTCTGAGTTTACTTTGTGGTTCTTTCTGTTCTGACAAACTGAGCAGCCCTTTGGTGCCTTCCTGGGACTTGTGGGAATATGTGGCATCATTCCTGTTTGCAAATACAGCTCTGGTATGTATCAGCAGAAGAAAGGCTATAGAGCTGCAGGGAGATATCAACATAAGAACAAAAGGATATGCATTGTCTGCGTAATCTGGAAATTGGATGGAAGCTTCTAAGGAGAGTAATGAGGCTCATGGAAGAGTTAGGACGAGGAGTGAGGTTTTAAGAAGGGAATTTGAGGCATTATGAAAGGGATTATGCAATACTTACATAGAAATATTGTTTCTGGCAAAAGGAGGCTGGATTGGATGGCTCTGAAGTGATGAAGTCACTTTCTGAGACTAATTTCCTAATCTTTTCTGGGTACACAAGAACAACTCTAGAACTGGAATATACCTGAGAACTATCAGAACTTTACTCTACAAAATGAGTGGATTGCTAAACCAAGTAAAAGGGTTTTCATGACTAGCCTATATACTGGATACATCAGCAGGTTATAATTGGAAACATTGCTACACTCAGTGGACCTTGCATGCGTACGGGTGTAGAATTCAGGACAACATTTCATCAAAACTAGTATTAATTTGTGTATTCTGTTTTAATATTGCTACTTAAGAAACAGTGTTATTCTTAAATTCATGTTTGAGTGGATATGCACTTTTTTAAAGTGCTATTAAATATTAAGTGAGTATTCCTGGCAAAGGACATACTGTCTTATAATAGCTTTTAGTATGAAATTCTAAGCTGCTTCACCATAAAAAAACTGACTTAAGTTTAGCAAAACTCATTTGATAAAATGTGGATTTCTCCAAGGTACCACCAGAAGAGCTATATTGAGGCAAGCCACAGAACCCTTTAACACTGGATTTTTAAGAAGACATTATGTAGCAAATTGCATGAGTTGAATGATGGGCATCTAAATGAGTGTGCAATTGGTCAGGACCTCCTGGTAAGCCTCATGCGATATTTTATGACTAACATCGATAGCAGCTGAGTAAAAAAGTGTTTTTCTTCAGCTGCCCTTTGGTTAGGGTTGAACAGACAGGTTAACTTGGTCCAATTTGTTCCGTTCACCTGTCTTTCCTTTTTTTTCGTTTTCCCTTTGACTATTCAAGTACCCATCTTTTGTTTCCGCTAATGCTCAAATAGGAGGTTTTAATTTCACATGAAAGAGCATATTGATATGTGATGCCAGGGATTTACACCAGAATTTCTGGCATACCCAACTCTGTGTTTTGGCTGCCTGTATGTATTTGGAAATGAGGGTATTAAAAAGGAAGGGGACATTATTCATTCTAATGCTTAGCATAATGCAGCTCTTCTAAATGTTCAAAGCACTGTCCAGACATCATCTTAATAAACTCATAATCTTTCCAGGAATGTAAACAGAGTTTACCTCCTTCTGATTCTGAAGCAAATTTCTCAAGGGCAGGAGTGGGAGAAGCTCCACTTCTCTTATCTTACAGAATTGCAGAATCACAGAATTTCAGGGGTTGGAAGGGACCTCAAGAGATCATCTAGTCCAACCCCCCTGCTAAAGCAGGTACCCTACAATAGGTTGCACAAGTAGGCATCCAGACTTGAGTATCTCCATAGAAGGAGACCCCATAACCTCTCTGGGCAACCTGTTCCAGTGCTCTATCACCCTTACCATAAGGAAGTTCTTTCACATGTTAATATGGAACTTCCTATGTACAAGTTTTAGGCCATTACTCCTTGTCCTATTGTTACACACCACCAAGAAGAACCTGGCCTCATCCATCCTCAACAGAACTGAGCATTGTCATTTCATGCTTTTAGTGCCCATGAATAAGATTTATGTTCATGAGATCACAGAATCACTAAGGTTGGAAAAGACCTATAAGATCATCCAGTCCAACCATCCACCTATCATCAATAGTACACGCTAAACCATATCCCTCAACACAACATCCAAATGTTACTTGAACACCTCCAGGGTCGGTGACTCCACTACCTCCCTGGGCAGCCCATTCCAGTGCCTGACCACTCTTTCAGAGAAGTAGTATTTCCTAATATCCAGCCTGAATCTTCCCTGGCGCAGCTTGAAACCATTCCCTCTAGTCCTATCTCCAGTTACACGAGAGAAGAGGCCGACCCCCAGCTCACTACAACCTCCCTTCAGGTAGTTATAGAGAGCAATAAGGTCTCCCCTGAGCCTCCTCTTCTCCAGACTGAACAATCTCAGCTCCCTCAGCCGCTCCTCATAAGGCCTGTGCTCCAGACCCCTCATCAGCTTTGTTGCCCTTCTTTGAACACGCTCCAGGGCCTCAATGTCTTTCTTGCAGTGAGGGGCCCAGAACTGGACACAGTACTCAAGGTGCAGCCTCACCAGAGCTGAGTACAGGGGGACAATTACTTCCCTGCTCCTGCTGGTCACACTACTTCTGATACAAGCCAGGATGCCATTGGCCTTCTTGGCCACCCAGTCACACTGCTGGCTCATGTTCAGCCGAGCGTCAACCAACACCCCCAGGTCCATTTCCTCTACACAGTCTGCCAGCCACTCCGCCCCAAGCCTGTAGCGTTGCTTGGGGTTGCTGTGGCCAAAGTGTAGGACCCGACATTTGGCCTTATTAAACCTCATCCCATTGGCTTCAGCCCAGCTATCCAGCCTGTCCAGATCCCTCTGTAGGGCCTCGCTACCCCCAGGCAGATCGACACTTCCAGCCAACTTGGTGTCATCTGCAAACTTACTGAGGGTGCACTCAATGCCCTCATCCAGGTCATCAATAGAGATATTGAAGAGGACAGGCCCCAGCACCGACCCCTGGGGAACACCACTCGTGACCGGTCGCCAGCTGGAATTAGCTCCATTGACCACCACTCTCTGGGCCCAGCCCTCCAGCCAGTTCCTTACCCAGCCAAGAGTGTACCTGTCCAAGCCACGGACTGCCAGCTTCTGCAGGAGAATACTGTGGGAGACAGTGTCAAAGGCTTTGCTGAAGTCTAGGTAGACTACAGCCTTTCCCTCATCCACCAGGCGGGTCACTAGATCATAGAAGGAGATCAGGTTGGTCAAGCAGGACCTGCCCTTCGTGAACCCATGCTGGCTACATGTAGATGTATGGCACAGTCCATCTGAGCTGTAAAACATCAACATATTCTGACCAGGAGCTCATCAAAAGCATTCAGAAGGAAGAAAACTGCTTGGAAATGTCATATACAGATCAAAATTGATAACTACATTTGGGCTGTATAAAATAGTTTTGTAATTCTTGCTATACATTATGCTATAAGATCAAGAATGTTCACAAAGCATTTATACACAACACCACGCTGACCAAATGAGATACATCAATACAATCTTAAATGGATTCTATGAAGCACTGTTTTTAAGGACACTTTCTTAACCTGGTTAAACCAAATTCTTTCGCTCCTCCAACTCTTTCCTGGTGAAAAGGAACAAGAATATTAAAAAAAACAAAAAAACAAAAAGACGAACAAAAAAAAAAAAACAGGAAAATGAAAATATGGCTCCACAGATGAAAAATAGCTTGTGTCATAGTCATAGTATCTCAGTCAAGTCATAGTATCTCAGCCTTCCTTCTCAAGCCACTGATATAAATACACGCTTTCAGCTTTGATATGGACAGCAGGATGCATGACAGATTTTTTTGACACGTTTCTTAATCAGAAAGTAAGTTTAAATAAAATAAGGTAGACGTGTTTCCATTTCACTGAATGACAGCAGTGTGACCAAGTATGTAAAATGCTTGTGATATACTGCTGGAGAAAAGCAGAAAGAGAGGAGGTGTACTCTTCCTATTGTCCTAAATGGAGGGCAACATTTCATTGCTTTTCAAAGAGTAAACCAGAGAAATCAACATTGTGGCACCACTGCATTATTTTTAAATAAAACTGCAAATGCTTTATCCCACGAAGCTGACAGGATTCCTTCTACAATGAAATTTTGAGAAGCCTGCATTTTTTATTGCAACTCAAAGTAGCTCAGCTAGTAGAAATTGCTTTGTCAGCCTACATATTTGAGACAGAATCAGCTGTTAAATTCTGAAGTGCCTTTAGGCTTAAGTTTTCAGGTAAGTTCAGACTGAGCCTTGAAGCAGTTGGCTGGGAAAACTGTCAAACCTTTCAGATGGACTCTGCTTTGCCTTTGGTCTGGTTCATCCATCTCACATCTGTGTCCCTAGGCAGTGCTCCCTGCTGGTCCTGGTATGCGTGAAGCCTCAGCAGGTGACTCACCTCAGATGACTTGAATGCTTTCCCCAGTCTGTGACGTTTTCTGAACTCTTTTTTTTCCTTTTCTCTTGATTTACTTGTCTTTTTTGCCCAAAGATCTTCACTGTTTTGCTCTCTTGCTAGACGTGAACCGTAGTCATATATGGGATAGGTGTAGTCCTTACTGCTGCTTGAATAGATCCTGCTAGGAAAATTTCTGCTCCAATAAGCTTTGTCAATCATCTTTCTGCCAAAAAGAGGCAGAGGAGAGACTTCAGCTTCCTTTATTCGAATAAAAAGAGTCCACTGAGGAATACTCCTGTGGGGTCTCTCAAAGCTCTGGAGGACACAGCCCCAGTTTTATCCCTGTACCCTGAATGTTAGTGAGCCCTTCCCCCTTTCCCTATCACTGAGGTCCTTGGCGTTCACATTCTTCTCAATTTGCCTATCAGTTACCCTCCCAGCCCCCCTTCATTTCCTTTGTTTATATATACTTTGTAATCTGGGTTCAAAGTTTGTTGTTTTGCTCAACTAGATCTTTGTATCCTGTAAATTCTATCACTTTTTGTTCTGCCCAGCAAGCAAGATTTACAGGCAGCTGCTAAGCTAACATCTCTTACTATATACCTGCAAGCTAAGTTTGTTTAACCAGATCCTTGTGAATGAAACTCTTCTTCTCCACTTTTTCTTTATCTTGTTTTGCAGGGACCCCCTGTCCTTCCTTTGTTCTTCCCAAATTTTATTCTGCATGGACATCTTCTCCATGTTTTTCCTTCAATCCCATCTCATTTTTCTTTAAGAAATCTAAACATTAATCTTAATTCTGTGGAAGTAATAGAAAAGGTCACAGAATTGCCCCTTATAACTCCTTGGCTGTCTGTAAGGTTAACAGGTTGTAAGGTTAACAGGTTGTAAAGTTTAACAGGTATATAGAGAAGTCAGGCTAGTAAGAATAGTCAAACAGAGGAAGGGTGCTCACCGGTGTTGTAGGCTCGCAAGACTCCAGAAGGAGCGATCTCCAGGAAGAGATCCTTCCTTCGTGGAAGTCAGCCCTTAAATGGGGTCTAGGAGAGGTGGAGCCTGGCTCCACCCCTTCCAGGCACACAGGTGAATTGCTTTCACCTGTGCTCCCATGGCTGACTCAGTGCTTGCCTCAGGTGGTCAATCAGAGGTTCAGGCCATGATTCAACAGTTCCCATACACTCCACCCCTTCATGGCATGAACCAATGATTGAGTTAACTAAGGGTGAGTCTTTCCTATTACAGAGATCCAACACATCGCGACGCTTATACAATTCCCCGTCGCGATGCATGTTATCATAATTTTAAGGCGAGTGATGATTGATGAATGTTCCTGTTCTTTCTTGGGCCAGTGCTTGATGATGTTACTGGAGGCATGCAGTTGTGAGGTGCAGGTCCATCTTATGCTCCATCAGTCCCATGTAAATCATCACCGGGTGTCGCACATGGTCTGGCAGCAACACTGGAACATTTCGATGATATTTTGTTCCTTCCGGTGGTCCTGGAGGCTCAAAGACTCATGGGGAGTAATACAGATGTTTCAAGGGTACCAGGAGGGGAAGGTCCGCCCTCCAGGGCAAGATACAGGCCGTATTTTTATCCTGGGTCAACACTTCAGCTTGTACTGGGGCATGCCCCGGCCGCCTGTACCACACCTTCTGGCCAGATGTATGTGGCTGCATAACTATATCAGGTACCAACGGGGGTGTCCTGATCTGCCACAGGGACATGATGGGGGTCCCTTTGGCAATAAAGATTGGAGTGTTGACCACAATATCTGTAGGCCATGTACCTATCACCGGAGGGACTACTGAGCCTCCCACCTCCAATAATCTCCCCCAAGGTGCAAGTAGGCCACACCATTTAGGTCCTACCTGCACCTTCCAAGGTCATTTTATTCTATGGGTACCTGGATCTAGATTCTCAGGGGAAGGGAGCAGAAGATTATTTTCATTGCCAATCAGGGGTCTTACCTGATTATCAGTGCCCGTAATTTGGATCCTAAGCGGGGAGGCCCATGTTGTTTGTAGCATTTTCAAGGCACTGGGTCTGCCGTCTCGAGGTCTTTCATTCAGGTCCCGCAAGGCTTCATACAGTCTCTTTGTCCACCCCTGCAGGGACTGGGAGTCTGTCTTCAGGGCAGCCTTGAGAATACCATTATAACGTTCAATGAGACCTGCCCCTGTTGGATTATATGGCAGGTGGAATCACCATTCAATGTTATTTTCTTCTGCCCAGCGCTGTATCGTTGCACCAGTAAAATGGGTCCCTTAGTCACTCTCGATGACTTGGGGTGTCCCGTAGGCAGACATCAGTTTAGTAAGTGCCTTGATGGTATATGCCTGGTTTGCTTTTGGTACCAGATAGGCCTGCAGTAGTCCACTTGCAGTATCAACGCAGGTCAGGGCATATCTCGCCCCCTCAGACCGAGGGAGGGGCCCGATGTAATCGACCTGCCATCGCTGGAGAGGATTGTGTCCTCTAGCAAGATGGGCTGTTTCAGGCAGCGATCTTGGTCTTGTCTTAGAGCAAGCGTCGCAGTCTCAACATGCCTGGGCGATGTCAGATAGCTGTATGGGCAGCCCCCATGCTTTAGCAGCTGCCCACATTGTCTTTTGACCAGCATGCCGTAGCTTCTGATGTAACCAACGGGCGATGTTCTCAGATGGTGAATTCTCAATCCATCGAACTTGGGCCAATGTGTCGGCTTCATCATTTCCCAGTGATTGTAAGGGTTGGTGACCAGAGACATGGTAGACACGTACAGTTTTGTGTTTTACTGTATTCCATATGTCTAACCACATATCTTTGCCCCAGATTGGTCGGGCGTGGATAGTCCATTCCTGGGCGGCCCACTGTGCAATCCAAAGAGTGAGCCCCCGGTACACAGCCCAACTATCTGTGCAGATGTTCAGGATGCCATCACCGGGTTCCTTGGTTATAACCATCCACACGGCTCGCACTTCTGCCCATTGGCTGCTCTGACCATCCCCCTCGTCAAACCAGATCGTCTCACTGGAGGGATGGTATGCTATTGCTTTTCACTGGCTCGGGTTGCCCCTGCTGGACATATCTGTGTACCAGGCATCTTTGGGAATAGGATATTTTCCCTCCTGAACGGGACTCTTCTCTGGTGGAGTAACCAGTGTTTCTTCTGGTGCATCACTGTGATACGTCACTGTGCCTAGGATCTTCTGAAGTTCTTCTTTTAATGGTGATGAAGACAGACTACTCCTCTGGCTGAGATAGGC
>JACDJE010000561.1:0-251331 GCA_016647715.1 Pavo muticus | reverse complement strand
TAGGCTCACAAGACTCCAGAAGGAGCAATCTCCAGGAAGAGATCCTTCCTTTGTGGAAGTCAGCCCTTAAATGGGGTCTAGGAGAGGTGGAGCCTGGCTCCACCCCTTCCAGGCACACAGGTGAATTGCTTTCACCTGTGCTCCCATGGCTGACTCAGTGCTTGCCTCAGGTGGTCAATCAGAGGTTCAGGCCATGATTCAACAGTTCCCATACAGCTGTCCCCCTCTCTGCTTCTCTTTCTCACCATCTTGGCTTTCTTTTCAAAGTATTATAAATTCCTGGTTCTGGGTGTTTTCATCCACTTGTAAAATTGACTAATTAATCTTTTATAAAGTTCATTGCTTGAACTTTCAAGCAATAAATGAGAACAGAAAAAACAACAAAGCCTCAGCTCAGGTTTTTGTGGTTCATACGCTTTCCTGTGCTGGCTGTACTGTGTGATTAAGTGAAACCCGAGCTCTGGAAGGAGTGGATGGCAGATGTTTTTCTCTACGGGAGCTTTGGGCAGGAGGGAGATGTAAGGCAAGGAGCAGCTTTGTAACCATCTATAGGTGTGTGTTAGTCACTTAGGTGAGGAAGCAGCGAGTCTCTCTGCTCATTTGTGCCCTTCATTTCAGCCACGTGGTGTGAACACCATTCCCACTTGCATGACTTTTAAAATGTAAGATTGGTGAAGTTATCCTTTCCTTACCCAGATGGACACTGCAACAGGATCCTGTTATACAGATGGCACAGTGCTGTCATAGTTAGAAAATTTTCGGTCACAGCAAGAGTTAAGGAAGATTTTTAAAGCTTCTCCCAGGTATTCTGGGAGGGCCTCGCATCCAGCAAGTGGCCATTTTCTATAGCTGTTGCCTTGGCTCTTAATCATTTTGATAATCCTTTCAGAAATAAACAACCACCACAAAAACTATTTCCCCTTTTGATAAATGACTTTGAATCCCTATAAAGCACTTTTTTTTTCTTTTCTGTTTGATGTATAGGAAGTGGTATTTCTTCTAAACAGTATCATGATCTATATGTTTAACACAGCAGAAAGTATTTGAAAAAGGACCTAGTGTCCAGGACAGACCTGGGCATCCAGGGCTGGCATACCTGCCCTCATATTTTCTTAATGTTAGCACCAGCAACTGCCTTAAAACCAGGTCAGGTGTGTCCATGTGTGCCACAGTTGTACCTCTGTTTGAAGCACAGATATGTCAGCAGAGTGGAGGACCTTGGCATAGCTGGTCTGTAGAGTGTATAAGATCTGGCCATTTTGGGGTGCCAACTATTATCCAATGCAAATTACAAAAAAATAACCTGTCTTTAAAATGACATTTTAATCTGTCTCATTGTACAGCAGAACAAATACAGTTTTCCTCTGTACATATTACCTGTTGTTATAGACTAGGTTTCTTCAACTATAGGAAAAGGCTTACGCTGTTGTTTTGTATGTTTCCCAAATACTTGCTAAAGGAGTGTAAATTGTACCATAGAATTTCCTGGGTATTCAAAGACAAATTTCTATTTCAAATTCCTCAATGACAAGAACAGTTTTGCTTGTTCTTGTTATTTAGACCAAGCTAGTTTAAAACAAAATCAACAATAAACCTCTCATGAACAGTATGAACAAACATCCTTGTTTAGTTTCCTGCATGAGTTTATGCAAAAGATAGCCAAAAAAGAAGATAGTGGTGTTTGTTTTTCAGAAGTTTTTGCACAGTTGCTAAATATTTCATTGCCTATTTCCCTGGGTATGCCATGAAGGAGCTGTTCCCAGAGAGAGTTCAGTTCCTGTTTGGCCTTTATTTCACTAATATTTATGTACACAAGCAGACTGACATGGAAAACAATAGATCTTCATGCATCACACTAATACACAGGCATAGTAGCTGCCAACATACTGTTTTCTGCATGGCAGGAAACAGTTGCTGAGCTCACTTTGCAGTTAGCTAGGAAAAAACAAGGGGTGATATATTCTTCTGCTTCAAATCTTATGGTGGGGTCAGGAAGACATTTCTTACTTGTTTAATTGGTTAAGTTCATCTCTGAGCATGGGGATTGTTGGGGAAAAGCGGTGGGACTTTGTTTTAGTGCTTGCTCCCAAAAGAAACAGATTTTCTAATAGGATTGGAGGCTGACCTATTTCCCTGTTCTGACAACAGCATTCCCTCCTGTTAATACCTTCTCGTATTGATACAGGCTGGTTTAGCAGTAGAGATCAAAATATTTATTTAAGGACCAATTATATTAGAAGGAATTTATGTGTGCTACGTTCTAAAACTTTCCAGTTTAGCTTTCCCTTGGTATGGTAACAGTCTTGTTTTTCTGAACGATCCTGCTTCACGGAGGCACTGAAGTCACAATACACTACTTTGATCTTTACATCCACCAGGTGCAAGGACTTTTTCTTGGGTTTCATATAAGTTTTTTTCGGTCACAAGATAGGAAGTTGCTCATTATGGCGTAACAAGAAATGGAAATTTGCCAAACTAGGGAAAAACAACTGGGGGTTGGACAGATGGCACCATGATGAAGAGGAAGATGAAGATGAAATAAAGGAGAAGATATAGGTGGTTGTAGACCATCATAGTCCCCAACTGCACATTCCCAGAGGGACACTAGCATATACTGATGATTTCTTAGAAAAGAATGAATTGAGCTCTTGCAAAAGAATGAATATGTATGCCAATGTATTTCATATATCTGTCTTAACTTTTTAAATGTAGAACCTGAACTCCAAGTCGCCCAGTAAATATTGTGAGAATAAAGGAATGCTGGCTTTCTAGCACCACACTGGAGTTGGACAGGATTTTTCTAATGACAATATGAGGAAGAACTGGAGTGACAGCAGCCAGAGTTCCCTCTGCCTTCCTCCTAGTGGTGTAAGTGCAGCTTTCTATAAGATAGTATTCTTCTTTTTAATGCAGAAATTAAATTCTAGATTTTGATAACTGACTGCTGTTCTGTCTTTGAGCCCTTAAAGGCAGAAGTTTCTCAAATGAAGTGATATGGTCAGCTTCTGTTACGTCTGATATGCTTGCCTTGCATCTTCTAACAGCACAAGTTTCAGTCTTGGCACCTTCTTCTAAAAATGTATCTTTGGGACCTATGTAGATCAGTTTTGCAGAGCTCTAGTGCCTCTGTTGAATTTCCACAGATTTGCCCATGTGTTGCCAAGGAGCTTGGGGAGTGGGAACATACTGCCTTCCTGGAGAGCTTCCAACGTCACACACTTCTGCACAGAGGGAAGATCTCAACTACTAGATGTGAAAAATAATAAATTAAAATACAAGATTGGGTAATCCTGTAAAGTCTTCCTACAAGTGGAAAACCTGTTGTAGCCCCATACACATTACTTTTCCTGAGCTCCTCAGAGATGGGCCCTAGGTTCAGCCCAGTGTCAGAGTTACTTTCCTGCAAGCAGGTGAAAGGCTTTGTCTCTCCCTCATAGCAGAGTTTAGTCCTCCGTTTCTTATATATTGATTTAATCAGTGTTCAAGAAGATTAAAAAACTTGTAGAATTTTTCCAGACGTGCACAGGGGAGAAAATAATGGAAATTTTTGATTCCCAGTTTGATGACAGCAATCAGTTCAGCTAGTAAGCAACAGGTGCTTGGTGTGTGAGAGCAGCTTTACTTCTTGCTCTGCCTAGCTGCTGCACCACTGTGAGCTTGAATTTGAGAAATGCAGTAGAAAATAAAATGTTGAGGACTTTGAAGGAAAAACATGCTTAGTTAAATGTGTGAAGGCAGTGAGAGGAGGTCCCTCCTGGGATGTAGGTAAGTTGTTAAAAGAATGCTTCTACTGTTGTGTTAGACTCGTCTCAGGAAGCAGTGCCTGGGGACCAGCAGCGCTGTGGAAAGGTCACTTGTGCTGGTTCTGCCCCATCAGCTGACCAGCATTTGGCATCTGTGTTAATATTCATAGCATGTTGTCTACGTGAGGTATTTCAACATTAACCCTTCCACCTTTGTGGCTTAGGAGGTAGACACAGACTAAGTGGGGAGAGCTAGAGGCTGTCATATGTGATTGAGAGATCTACTCGCTGCTGTGGTATTTCTCAAGTTCTCCTTTTTGGGGATTTCTGATTAGAAGGATGGGTGCTTCCTGTACACACCGGAAGTGCTGAATTTTCTCTGGACAGCTGCTGTGGGTGTGCACCATGACCATTCATCTGGGACTTCCAGGAAAAGTGGCCAGGTGGAGAAAGATGGTGGAAATGTTGTGGTGCTCAAGTAGGCCAGTTCTATTCAAAGACCCCCCCCCCCCTTTTTTTCCTCTTTCCTTCCATTCCTTCACTAAATTCTTTCCTTCATTCTCCTTCACTAAACCTAGGACTGGTTGGTTCATTCCTCTAAAGTGGATGTACTGTAGCATCAGTGTGTTTCAGCTTGACCTGCTGTATCAGTGGAATAGCTTTATCATTGAGAACTACTGAGACAGTAAACAGAGCTCTGAAGTTATTAAAAGTGATGTGTTTTTGTTTTTTTTTTTAAGCAGTAAAACTGTGTCACTGACTTGCGAGCCCATCTTCCTATAAAATGAAACTAAAATATCCTCCAACCTCAGGCAAAGTAGCTCTGACTGCAGACTGAGCTTTCAAGGACAGAGAAGCGCAGGAATTGGGAAGAGAAAATCTCTCTGTTAAGTCCCCTGGCGTTTGCCTTCAAAGTTTTTTGTCTTGTTTCACTGACCTGGCACAAATGGGGAGAAAAAAATTTGCTAGGCATGTTGATGACCATTGAAAGCAGATCCATGCCCTTCCTGTATGCAGAGCTCATGATGTAGATATGCATGAGAAATTTATCTTGTTTTGGAATGAAAAGAATTTAGTGAACTTTCAGGAATGCTCCAAGTTCTTCCTCTTCCCTATTACTCGTATCGCTGCTTTGAAAATAGCAGTGCAGGTAATGTCTTCATTAGCTACTGGTGATGATTATCGCAATCATTTGAATTCCACTGAGTTTCTCTTCCATTTTTTTGAGAACTATCTACTAGTTTACAGTATTTCTAGATGTTTTGTATTTTTCAGCGTACAGTGCACTTTAGAGTTGTAAAAAACAAATGTTGACCTTAGCAGCTGGAGTGGCATAGACATGCTGTGAAAGGATGGGATAGTTGTGGGAAACATTCTGCCTGCAAATGAGAGCAGATCACAAAACACTTTTGAGGTGCACGTCCATGAGCAAAGCTGCTCTGCTCTAGAAATAACTAACATTTTCTGAGAGTGCAGTTTGAAAAGCTGTATGACCCCTTGCAAATTGACAAAACTTGCTCATATTCCACTACCCTTCTACATCTGGAGTACTGCGTCCTGGCCCGAGGCTCCCAGTACAAGAAAGACACAGAGCTCTTGGAACAAGTACAGAGGAAGGCCACTAGGATGATCAGAGGGCTGGAGCACCTCTCCCGTGAAGAAAGATTGAGGGAACTGGGCTTGTTTAGCTTGGAGAAGAGAAGGCTCCAAGGAGACCTCATTGTGGTCTTCCAGTACTTGAAGGGAGCGTATAAATAGGAAAATGAAATGGCTGTTTACGAGGATGGATAGTGATAGGACAAGGGGGAATGATTTTAAACTGAGACAGGGAAGGTTTAGGTTAGATATTAGGAGGAAGTTTTTCACACAGAGGGTGGTGACACACTGGAACATGTTGCCTAGAGAGGTTGTGGATGACCCATCCCTGGAAGCATTCAAGGCCAGGCTGGATGTGGCTCTGGGCAGCCTGGTCTGGTGGTTGGCAACCCTGCACATAGGAGGGGGATTGAAACTGGGTGATGGTTGTGGTCCTTTTCAACCCAGGCCATTGATTCTATGGTTGACAAGAGCATCCAGAAGTTTTTCCTGACTGTTGAGGTGGGTACTCGTGTAAGAGGAGTGGGCTGAGCAGCAGGGAATTGGATGTTTGAAGTTTTGTTTTAAGAGTGAACTGCAGATTGTGCCACTGGCAAGCTCTTTGACTGCTTTTTTGCTCAGCGTCTTCATGAGTAAACTGTTTTGAGATCTCTAAATGAAACAGGTTACATAATAGATAAAAGTTCTTGAAAGAGAAAGAGAATTGTTTTAATGTAAATGCATCATTTGAAAGCAGTGAAACTGTTAGAAAATCAAATGAACAGCACACCTTGATCCACGTGAATGAACAAATCTGTCTTCTCTTATGTTTAAGGAAGTGAGTCCTGATAATTATTTGTGTTATTGTTTAACCAGGTCCAAAAGGTAATTAAAATGTCTCTATTGGTAATGATGCATGTACCAATAATGTGTGTGAGTTGGACTTCTTAACAGAAATGAGCGTAAATACAGTGTAAAAACACACAATGGCATAAGCCAAAGCATTTTGTACTGTATTTGGCTATCCTCAGAGCATCTTTGGGCCTACAACTTTCATATGGGCTGTTTGCAAAAAATAAAAAAGTCTGGATTCCCCTTAACTCAAGGCCTTATCCTGACTAGGGCTGATTATCTCCACTAATGTGGCTTTCACACACTCTAAGCCTGCACCATTTTGTTTGTGTGTAACTAGAATTTCCCATCTTTCAGCTTGTGTCCCTTGCCTCTTTCTGTTTCACTTTACACTTCCAGGTCTGGCTCAATGTCCTCACATTCCTCCTGCACATTCCCTTGAGGTGGCTGCAAACAATTCCTGTTAGACTGCTCATCTTAGGGCTGAACAAACCCAATACTTTCAACCTCTTATGTACCATAGGTACTGTACAGGGGAACATGACATCTAGAAACTCATTCTTGAAATGCTTCATTGGCGTTTGCATGGAGGTACAATACTGCAAATTTGGTTTATGAGATACCATGAAAATACTAATTAAAATTTCAAGTTTTTATGATCCTCAGCAAAGTGATAAGGAACCTGGAGCATGAAAGAGCTAAATATCTTGCTGAAGGTCCAGGGATAATAACAGTATGCAGAAATCTAGAATTGCAGACATTGGCCTATAGCCTGTCCTGGGAACTGCTTTGCAAAATAAGCTTTTATTTTAACAGAAAAGGTAACTTGTTTCCAAAGTGCCGGAACAGTTTTTAAGCCTGTCCTTACCAAAAAGATGTTCATGTCGATTGAGAACATTGATGTTAAGGCATATACTAATTCCACTAATATGAAATCTTCCTTAAGCAAACTAGGTTGAAGTACATGACATGCAGAGGCTGACTGCCTAGAGGTAGCAGCCGGGACAGTAAATGAGAGCCTTGTTAACTTGGACATGGCCTTTGGTTGGAGCACTGTGATGTTCCCACTTGGACAAAGCAGCGATGGATCCACCCTCAGTCAGTGTGTACCATGAAAAGAACTGCTATGTTGTGTAGTAAGCTTTTGAAACAAGATGAGCCATGCAAAAATTCAGAAGCTTTATGGATTTAACAGTCTCTGTGGGTATTAAAGTGGGTCAACTGACAAAGCAGAGGAACAGATATTCAGATATTCTATTCAGATAGCTCTGAATGGAATTACTGAAGTTTGAATAATGGGGCTACATACCATTGGGTTTAGTCCACAGTGGATGGGTATGAGTCACACTTTTCAAATTTATTTAGATTTGTGTTGCATAAGGGAGATAACTGGATAATAAAGAGGAAAGTTGTATGATTGTAATTATCCAGTAATCCTGGTGATATGCTTAAGTCCTATGTCAGGCCATTGCTCCTGCCAGGGTATTTAATTGCATGAAATTCCTGGCATATTTTTTTCTACAGAAAAGTCTTTGAGAATAAAAGCATATGTTTTCTTTCTTAAAAGGGGATTCTGTTTTACTCTGTGCTTGTTCTGTTTAACCTGATAAATATGTACTGAGAAATCTTCATGCTTCTTGCATTAAAGTTGAAAATGCCTGAAATATTCTAACTGGCAGGACCTAGCAAAGGAGAGATGAGGGAAAAAATATTAACTGTTTTGTTTTTTGATTTTTTTCTTTCTTTAAATGTCACAGTGTCTGTGCAAAGAAAACTCTCCTACCTGATACTGATACGTGAGTGAACAGAGGATTCTTCCTTCTGGTCTCTCAGGTACACTGGTCAAAAACTATGCTTTAGAAATTCTTCTGCTGAAATGCTTGGAGTCTAGAGTTTTGAGCTGTTTGCATGCCTTGACTTCCAGTCTAGGTCCAAGTTATAGACTTTTTCAGATTCAAATATATGTTACAAATTGGAACATAAAATTTTTAAAAAATTATGCCAGAGATTATCTCCAGAGCTTAAGAAGTCCACTGAATGACCAGTCCCATTCGTACCAAACTAGGACCAGCTGGTTGGCTTCCTAGTAACTTTTCCAGTGTAAAAGTCTTAGTTTCAGCTGGGGTTTAATTTTTCTTCAGAGTGTCTGGTATGATGCTATGTTTTGGTTCTAGGACAAAAACAGTGCGGATAACATTGGTATGTTGACCTCTTTTACAATCTTTCTTATGTGCTTGCTTTCATTTTGACACTTTTTATGAGTTTAGATGATAAAAATTGCACTCAAATGAATTCTCACAGTGTCAGTACAATGGTACTAGTACTTGCATGGTTCTAATGGAAAGCTTCTAGCATGCCAAAGATTGGGTTTGCATTTATCTTTTTTTCATTGGATCACACTATCAATTTATGAACATCTTGTTTCAGATTAATACATTCAATATCCCCAAGTACACATGACTGTATTTTGAAATAATTCCATTTCTGCTATGATATCTCAAACTGTACTATTCTTTTCAGAGATACTGTGAACCTCCTAGTTGCTATAAATTTAATACATCTTTGCTCCATCTATGTCATCACTTTCTATTGCTAACTGAGGAAAAATACTCATTTATTTTTGGAGGATCTATCTACACCACCATAAACCTACCTCAGTTCCATCCTCATGCAGTAGAAGGAGTTGCTAAACCTTCTAAAAGGAACTATCTAGCCATTTCAGGGAAAAAAGCAAACAAACATGAATGCGTTTCATGCAGCGTTTCTGTACTTACGAACAGCTAAAAATTAACATAAAGAATTCCGTTTGTTTCTCTGCTTACCTCCACTGTACTTCTTAGTTTGCTTACAAGTTTGGGAATGTGCTTGGGAGTTTGTTGTCCTGTGTAGCTGTTTTGAGACTGTTGATGTCCTGGGGACCACTGGTGGATCACAGGTTAAGAAGCAGTGATAGAACAGATAGTCTGCATTTCTTCTAACAATATTTGAGTATGGGGTTTTTTTTGGATTTTTATTTTAAAACTTTATTTTAAACCTTTCATTTTCGTTTTATTTGCGAGATCTAACTCGACCTCAGCTAAGAGGTTTGTAATGTACCATACATCTGGCCTCCAAGATGTTTATTATCCCTGTCTCTTTTCTTTTATGCTTCCATCTAATATTCAGTCTTTTGTCTGTACTAAGCTTTGTATGTACTAGAGCTCTTCACTTTCCCAGTTCCTGATTTCAATACATGGTATGTGTATGAAACCAGATACTGAGAAAGCTGTGTTTAGAATACAAGAGCGTGTTGTATGTAACGTTCCTTTTTAAGAGAAGTTGTGTGGAAACATGTGCCGATACAAGGCAGGCTTTTGAAGAGTAAGGTTTGCCTTTGGTTTATTAAATGCATACACAGCATTCAAGAATATACTAGTTTACCTGTTGCAGAAGGCCACCTGCCTAATTGCACAGGCAGCTTTGTCTACGGCCACCCATTATTCTTTATTAACAATTTCCCTGTTCATTTGTTTGGTATTTATGTAAGAAGATGTGCGTAGGAGTGGATGTATAAAGCCCACAAGAGAGCTCATGAATCCAAAAACTACGCAGCATCAACATATGTCTTAATTTGTGAAACGTCACAAGGCAGCACTGGAAACTGAAGCCCTTTCTCAGCTGGATGTGCTCAGTCAAGACAATACACACACAGTCAGATTCCTCATTTGCTTGCTCTGTCTTAGAGAGCTTTAATGTCTGTCAAGCTGATTCTGTAGGGGCATCCACAAAATTGAGATATTTCAGATCAGCCAGTCACAGAGTGCTTTATGAAGACCATGCTTCAACATAAGCTGTATACAATAGTGTTTGGTTTTTGATGCAAAACACACCCATCTGGGGCTTAGCTGAATTTATGGATTCATTTTCTGCTTGCTGGCAAAACAGTCACATGAGAGTCTTTGCTTCCGTAGAGCAAGTAAGTAAGGATTTGTGAGTTTATGAACACAGATTCAGTGCAACCTCTGTTAAGAACTTGATCCTTTGCAATTGTTGTACTGGTACAACACACATATTTGGAGGTCAGTGAATGCTTAGGTAGTTTATAAGAATGAATATTTTATGCTCAGAAACACTTAGGCTAAATGAACACAAGACATAAATCCAAAGTTACTTCTTTAAAGAGGTGAGTAACTTTCTCGCAGTTATTCTTATTGTAATATCCGTCATAGTGGAAGTGTTTGTGCCTTTCAGTAATACAAGAGATGTTCCATCAATTAAGTGTGTATTATTATGGTTCCAGTGCAAGTTCATAGAATCATAAAATAATAGAATTGCTCAGGTTGGAAAAGACCTTAAAGATCATCGAGTCCAAACACAACCTAACCAAACTACCCTAGCTAACAACCCTCCGCTAAATCATGTCCCTGAGCACCACATCCAAACAGTTGTTAAACACATCCAGGAATGGTGACTCAACCACCTTCCTGGGCAGCCTATTCCAGTGCTTAACAACCCTTTCCGTAAAGAAGTTTTTCCTGATATCCAACCTAAACTTACCCTAGCACAACTTGAGTCCATTTCCCCTTATCAAGTCACCTGTCACCAGTGAGAAGAGACCAACCCCGCTCTCGCTGTAAGTACCTTTCAGATATTGGAAGAGAGCAATAAGGTCTCCTGTCAGCCTCCTCTTCCCCAGACTAAACAGCCCCAGTTCCTTCAATTACTCCTCATAGGGCAAATTCTCCAAGCCCTCCACAAGCCTTGTTGCCCTTCTTTGGACCTGTTCCAGCACCTCCGTGTCCTTTCCGTACTGAGGTGCCCAAAACTGAACACAGTACTTGAGGTGAGGTCTCACCAGTGCTGAGTACAGGGGCAGGATTACTTCCCTAGTCTTGCACACCATACCATTCCTGATCAAAGCCAGGATGCCACTGGCCTTCTTGGCCACCTGGGCACACTGCTGGCTCATATTCAGTCGACTGTCCATCAGTACACCAAGGTCCCTTTCCATCAGGCATCTTTCCAGCCACTCCTGCCCAAGCCTGTAGGGTTGCCTGGGGTTGTTGTGACCAAAATGCAGGACCCGACACTTGGCCCTATTGAAATGTTTAGATTCTTGTGGCTACTGTTTGTAAGCATGTTTGGCCTGACTTTAAAATTAGAAATGGCAGCCTCTGCTAGGGAAATACAACAAAATGAACTGAAATAAACATTCTTTGTTGTTTTCTGCTGCAGGTGCCTTGAAGATAACCTGGAAAGATGGAGGACTATGACTTGGTGAGGGAGCAATTGCATTTGTGCCCCATGATTTATCAATTTTAACTATTCACGTAACAAGTGAGAGATACAGATGTTAAAATTGTTTTTAAAAATTGTGACTGCTTTTTTTCATAGCTGGAAAGGGAGGGTATTTTTTTGTAGGACTGCTTTTTTCAGAGCAATGCAGATGTTCTTGGGGTAGGTGGTTTTCACAGTTTTGGCTTTTCTGTTCATGAAAGTTTTGATTCTTATGCAATCATCTAACTCTGAAATCCAAGACTTAGAATCAGTTAGTCTAAGTTAGAATCAGTAAGTCTAAGATTTCTAAGATATAATGAGAGTTCATAACTCTGAGTGCTTGGTCAGCTCCCAGGTGTGTTAAATAGCACCAGGCGATGGTGAAGTTTATTCATGGAGAACAGTGTGTCGTAGGCAGGAGATTGTCCTTGTGGGCATGATGGCTGAAATGCCAATAGATAGCACTGAAGAATCTGCAGCACCATTTCTAGAGTCTGTAGCATAATAATGCCTCTTGTGTGTTACACGTAATATATATTTCATAGACCCTTACGGTCAACTTGTTATAGTTACATATTTTGACAGCTGATTTCTAGACCACTGCATAAAGAAGATTATTTTTAAAAATTTCATGCGCTTAATCTTTAGCCCTACAAAGCCCTGTACATTTTCCCAGATGCTGGGGAAAATATTAAGTATAACATACTTATTATACTTAAGCATTATACTTAAGCATTAATATACTTAATACTAAATTTTACAGTTAGAACCATCTCCTGCTGCTTCCTATATATAGACTATTTGTAATCCTTGTTAGTTCAATCCTTGTTGCCTCAATGTCAAAGCAAAAAATTAAGCACAAGTGTATCAAATCCATCTTTTTACCCTTCATGAAGTTCTTCTGCTAAGACCAAAATACAATGTAACTCAAAACGTAGGCAAAAAAGTGGGACAATTGAAACAATTCTAAGTTGAAGTCAGCAGCTTTTAATTTCACTAGCTGCCTTCTCAAATTCCTCAGAGCTGTTGGTGTTAACTTTTAACAAAATCTGAAGAAAATTGGAAGATTATTAATGGTTTGGGGGTTTGCCAGTATGCTTTCAATATTTAAAAAGAGTAAAAAGGTGACCCAGAAAGCTACTGGACTGTTTGCTTGGTGTCACACCTGCTAGAAGTCATAGGACAGTAAATTATGACTCCACCAACAAAGAATTAGAGGCTAAAAATATAGTCGGTGCCTGTCAGTAGGGTTTCACAGAAGGTAGGTTTTGCTGAAAAAACACTGCATCTCTTTTTGGCTGAATGATAGGAATCATTGACTTGATGTCACTTGGCATTGTGACTGAGAAAATGTGCGCTTGCTGGAATGAAGAGGTTGAGTACTAGATGAACTAACAGCAGGCTTACGGATGGTGTTTGATGATTATCAAGGCACAGTCTCTCAGGATCACATTTCTTTCCTACATTCTGCTATAGTGGTCAAAGTTCAGATGCATCTCTGCAGTCAGTACCTCAGGCAATGACCTGCATAGAGTCTCAAATTCTGCAGAGATCTTGGAAGAGGACAACTCAGAACAAAAAAGTCTTGTGTCTAGTTGGCTATCTTTGACCAACTGGATTTGGTGGAAGAGCTGAGTAACCAACTGCTGGTGTTTGTTGGGTCCTGATGGGTCTGTGCTAATGTCTGTTGTAGGGAGAACAGGAGTGTGCCAGTGTAGTGTCTTCCATAAGCACCGAATTTATATTTTACCATTCAGTGTTGTTAATACTGCTTCTACATTTTGTAATGTTCCTTTTAAATTTCTATAAACAGGGCTGGTCAAATTCATAACTGGATTGTGCAAGGGCTGCTCTGAAAGTAATTCCCCCTATGTCATTATGTTGACTCACAATGTTAGAGGCAGATGTTGGTGGGATGGCAGCAGAGGCTGAACCTTCCCACCAATATCCCATTTCCTGTTGCTGCCATGTGACACATGGCAGCAGAGGGGCAGTCTGACAGAATGGTGTCTGACATGGAAGTGCGTGTGGAACAATGGCATGTCATTGAATTCCTCCACGTGAAAAAAATGCCACATTGATATTTGTTGATGCTTGCTGAACATTTATGGAGGCCAAACAGTGGATGTGAGCACAGTGAGGGGCGAGTGGTGTGTTTCAGCAGTGGCAATGTGAAAGACAAGCTACGTTCCAAATGGCCGTGCAGATTTCTACAAGTGTGGCATTTAGGCTCTTGTTCATTGCTGGCAAAAATAGACAGGTAGTGGTGGTGATTGTGTTGAAAAATAATGCTTTGTACCTGAGAATTTGCTGTATCAAAGTTTTATTGTGCTCTTTTTATCTGTTGTAGTTTCTATAAAAATAAATAGGAATTATTTTTGGAGCAACCAACATATTTTAGAGAGTTCATGGAGGGTCAAAAGAAAGGAAGTTTGGGCAGAGATAAGTGACATCTTATGGTATGTTTTATTGCTTCCATTCAGGATTAGGTAAAGAAAATAGCAATATTATTAATAATTATTAATCTTTGAAGGAAAAATGAAAATTCTTTAAAATAACCTGTAAAGTAGCAAAATAAAGCATAATCTCTGTTTTACCACTGGGGAAACACAAGTTTAAATGTATTATTTTTTCAAAGCCACAAATGAATCTATTTTGGGTGCAGGAGTTTCTGGCTAACAGTTCTGTTTTATACTAATTTGCACCCTTCCCCATGTTTTTTTTTTTTTTTTTTTTTTTTTTTTTTTTTTTTTTTAATAATAGGAATAAAGACATGCTGGAACAGGTTGGGGATGCCTCATCCCTGGAGGCATTCAAGGCCAGGCAGGATGTGGCTCTGGGCAGCCTGGTCTGGTGGTTGGCGACCCTGCACACAGCAGGGGGGTTGAAACGATCATTGTGGTCCTTTTCAACCCAGGCCATTCTATGATTCTATGACCTACACAGTAGAATAGTAATGGATATTTTCAAAAGCATGTCTTTCAGCTCCAAGACACAAATATCAGATTAAGCATCCTTATGAAAAAGTGTAACTAGATTCCAGCAGCAGAGATGTTTCTGACAGGAAAGTGCTGTTGATGTACTGTGAGTGATTTTATACGTAGGAAGCAGCACCAGGTGTGGCACTTCCTGGTGCTGATCTCCATCACCAGCATGGCGGTGGAACCAGTTTGCAGGTGAGGCCTTGACCATCCAGCTCGGGTGCACAAGTGTGCCCCGTCCCAGCTGCCATCACTGCAGACCAATCTGTTGTGAAGGCCTCCACCTGGTGGCTGATCGTGCCCAGCGTGCCGCTTATTGTACTGGTACGGACTACAGCAGCCTGTTATTAAAAGCCTTCAGAAGCCAAGCTGCATGTTTTACGATTGCTTTCTAACTTAACAAAGTTCACTCTGAGATTCTGGAAAAATAGACAGAAATGTTAAAGAGGGTCAGCTTCTGGGCTCTGCTGCGACTCAGCCCTGGGATTCTCCCGAGTAACAAAATACGGGTCCTCATATAATGAGATAAGATTTGCTGAAGTTCCCCACCATTCTGAGCATCAAAACCAAACGTTCAGTTGGTGCTGCAGTGCAGCAGCCGATTAGTTTCACATCCACTGATCGCCCTAAAACAGCAGAGTCTAAGTGCGATCCCATGAGAGCTGCATGCCCTTATCTCTAGGATGACATGCAAGAAGGAAAGATCCAGCCTAAGTTTGAGCTGGTAGTTAGGCAGGCTGTGTGTAAGCATATTTGGGACCCAGTGAGAGACAATACACAAGCTGTTTATGAAGTTAATGAGGAAGTCACTCTTCAGAGTGGATCCTGAGTGAGAAATTACACATAAAAGGAGAGCCCTTCTATGCAGAAACTGGCACTGTCAGAGCTAATCCTATTTCAAATTAATCCCATTCTAGTGTGTCTGTGGCAGCTGCTGGTGGGTGCTGCCACTGGGATTCATGCTGCAGTGAGTTATTTCCAGATGGTGTGTGTGGAGCTGTGTGTGGACAATGCTGTACCCAGAACCTGCTGTCGGTGTCCTGGTCTGCTGTCACGTGCCTGTTCTTTGGAGATCAGGAAGGAGTTCAGTTGGGGCTGAATGGCAAGCCGTGCCACTGTAGAGTTGGTAGATCATCCACCCTCGTAAGAAAATAAAAATACCCACCATACACCATGTAGGAACCTCCTTTTGATTTTCTCTGAATACATAGGTCACTTAATGTGAATAGGATTTAGAAGCCATTTTTACAGCACTTGGATTTTTATTTGCCACAAAATGCCCATGGTGGATGCTATAAAAAACAAAAGCTTTAGATAGACCTAAGCTTTTATCTCCATTTGTGTATCATATGGAATACCTTACTTGTACTGATAGGTTTTTGTTCAAGATCTCCCTGTGTTGGGAATTTTTTTGTTCCGACAGACTTCGCTCAATTATCTTCAACCCAAAAAGAGACAGAGCATGTGTAATTAACTCCAACTTTATGCTGCCCAGGGAGGAGAAGTTAATATTAATGAGCCTATAAGGCCTGCACAGTAAGTCCAAAGTTCATTTCACATCAGCGTTTTCTCTGGTACCAAATGATGCACTACAACATTGGTGCCTTTTGTACACCTGAAAACAGAAAAAAAAATCCCTACATTGCTCTTTAATGGACAAGGCAGGGCTGTTTTTAAGCACTGGATTGCCAAAGCACTCAGTGTGCAACTGAATGGAAACTCAGCTGAACTTCTTGCTGAAAAATGTCAGTGATATTTCTAGAGTTTGGCATTTGGAATCTCTAGACACAATAAGCACATCTCTCTGTGACTCAGATCTATGTCTTGGTTCCATAGCAGGTTAAAATGGAGAGTGTATTATGTGAAATCAAGAAAAGTTATAAGTGTAACTAAAGCTCTAGACACCTTTAAAAAACACATACAACTCTATGATTTGGAGCAGCGTTTTTAGCAAAGTGATGGCCACCTCAGGTGACAGATAGAGCATCCTGAGAGCATGACTGAGTCTTTGCATCCTCTCCCACACAGATTGGCCTGACCCTCTGGAGCAGCTGTACATTCATAAAGTCTTCATAAAGTCTCAAATACGTGCTGAAGAGAGCCTTGCTCATAAACAAAGCAAAGCAAAAGGACCAGTTTTGGTCTTTGGGAAGCTCCCCACATACCCTGGTCACACTGGTATTTTGCCCTCTAAAAGACTAGATTAACTACTTTTAGCTACATCAAAGCAATCAGATTCTCTTTTGCTGTTTATATATGTAAGTGTGACCTTCACTATTCTGCTTACTTTTGTCTTGGTTATAACAAATATTTTAATCTTCACCCATTTTTAGTGTTCCTTTAAAAAATCTTCGGTAATAAAAACAGCACATGAAAAAGCAAAGTGTCTTTGAAGAACTAACAGCTGAACTTCAAGCAGAAGTGGTGTAATCATACTGAAGACAGACTAAGGAACACCAATAGCAGGGTGAATTTGTGCCTCTCTTTCTTTGGTCAGGATCCTTCCCTGAGGAGCTGGAGCTCCTTCCTGAAGAGCACACAAGCAACCAAAGACAACTCCTACGATATTTCTCCCATCTTGTATTTACTGTGGCTTTGATGAGTACATTTAGAAACACTTTACCAAGAACAAAAGATAATAAAATAAAAACTTTAACTGCAAGAAACAGTAGCTTGAAGGACTGAAAGAAGCCCCCAAAAAAGGCAGAGGAGCTCTGATCACAAAACAAATCACAATCTCTGTCACTACCATCAGTGATATTAAGCAGGAATAACTTTTGTCACAGCATTCAAGAAATATAACTGGAAAATCCACTGCATGGAATTCACTGTGTGAATTTTTTACAGCATGAAGATCTTAATTTTTACAACAGTTCAGGAAGACTGTGCAAATAGAATGTGTGTTTTACAGACGGCTGAAACGTGTCATAAGCTGCAATTAAAAAATTTCCCCTAGATTAAAAAACAACAACAACAACAACAACAAAGAAAAACTAACAAAAAAAAAACTACAAAAGAATAAGTGAAAGTTTATTAGCAGGAGCAAGTGTTCTTAAGAGTAAAATGTTTTCTGTAACTGATAATTCCATTTAATTTAGACAAAATTTTGCTGACAAACAAGTAAAGGATGTTCTCCCTCAGTTTCTGCTAGTCTTCAAGTCCTGGAGAGAAGAGAGGCCATGTTTTACTGACAGGATTCTAAAACCCATGAAAATGATTGCATTCGTCAGTGGGCACAGACAGAGGCTGGAATAAGCTGCACAGGGCTCTTAAAAAAATTATTATGTATGGCAATATATGTGACATCCTCACCATTAGATGCAGAAAACATGGAGATTAATACATAATTAGGTGCTGTGAAGAAGTTTAGCTGATTATTGTTGGGTAGACTAAAGCAGACTCATACTGAGCCTCAGTTTATTCTGGCCTATGGTCACACTGCCTGTATAAAAAGCAGATGATCCAAAGGTTGCTGAGAATGGAAGGGATCTGTTAATCTCAGAGAGCTTCAGTTCAGGCAGAACTGAAGTGAGTTGCTGTTTATATTTAGTGGCTTATTTCTGGCTCCTTTCTGCACAACAGACAGCTTTTTGCTTTTAGATTCTTCAACTCAGGAACCTGAGGGCAGTGGTTAACTCTTACTTGAGCAAATGGTGAGAATGGAGCATCTCAGTAGCAAAGGAGTTTGCCTTGCTCAGTACAGCCATGATGCTCTTCTTATGGGAACTCAAAACATTTCCTTGTGTGCAGGCCAGCAGCTGTCATTGCAGAACAATTAATTCTCCCAGCCCTGCTGATATTAGTGATTGAGGATGTAAAGTTATAAAGAGCCACTGAGGTTCTTCAGAAAGAGATTGTCATCACGTTACACAAAGTAATGAGAACATGCAGTGATCTCTTCTGGATCAGAGAAACACCACAAGCAATAACCAAAGCATCACTTGATGCTCCACCAACCATGGGGAGAGTGGGCTTGCTTGTCTCATGTGCCACTGTGATGTGGCCTTATGTCACGGTTTTGTGATTTTTAGTTTTCAGTCTTCCACATCATAACATCATGTAGTGCACATCATAACATCGTGTAGTGCACTGGGAGTTAAAGTGTTAATACTCTGTCCGGGTACCTGTCTGCACGTCACAGAGGGACGGGCTTGTGCTCCGCTCTTCCACTCCGACTCATTCTCTCTCTCTCTCCTCCATTTTGAGGAGGAGAGAGAATTTCAATTAGATTGTATTATATCATAGTTAGTAAAGTAAGTTTACCTCCCTAGACGGTCTATTCATTTGTTTCCTTTCCCTTTCCCTTCCCGTTTTTTTTTTTGGGGGGGGGGGGGCAGGGAGGAGGGACCTTGGGACCACTATCCGTGTCATGGGCATAGACTGGTCCGAATAACCCCGTGACACCTTACACCAAATTTCTCTCTCGCAAGTTCATCTTCATAGGAGAAATTTGGCCTGTAATCTGGCATTGGCAAGTTTCACTTTAGTCCGAAGGCCTGAACCAGTGACAGCATTGCTGTGCTCTGATTGCAGCTGGGAAGCCTGGTGACCGTGACAACGTGCCTGTCACACTGCTGCTCCACAGCTGTTTGCTGTGCTGCACTGACAGCATTCTAGCGCTGCGGGGGGCCTCAATTCATGCCTGTGAAGTTGCCAATGGTGTCAATGTGCTTTCTGTAAGGTAACTCTGAAGGGCCTGCAGCGTCCACCTAGAAGCTTGGCTGCAGCTGTGGGTATCAGTGCATATGATTCCATTGCCTTCAGGCTCAGCTTGAAACCTTCTCAAGTTTGAAATCTTGTCAATGTAAATGAGTTCATAACTTTTCAGGTAACTTCTGTTAATTGGGAGGTGTTACATGGACAGAGCTTTCTGAGGACTCTGGGGCTGTAGCTGGACTCTCACCAGACTCAGGGCCCTGCAAAGCATGTGGAGGGGCAAGGAGGTGGAGGAAGGGCAATAATGGTCAGTCCCGGCAGCCCACAAAGTGTGTCTCCTGGCCCTGTGCCTGAGACACAGCCTGATTACTTTGCTAGCCAAGCAGCTCTCATTCAGCGGGAGGTGGGTAAGACCCGTTGCTTTTGGCTTTACCTAGGAGACACCACCTTGTTCCTTCCTGAATCCTTGCCATAGGCTTTTCAGGGGACTGCCAGACCCACAGCAGGACAGACTCTTGCATCCTTAGCTCTGAAGTGGCAAAAAAGAAAGAAAAAACAAAACAACAACCCTAATCTTTCTCATGCCAATGGGCTTTACAGCTTTACATATCTAGTCACTGAAAACACTACATGAAACCATGCTTTCTTTTCTCTCCTTATTTGTTCAAAGAGTTGCGTTTTGTGGAAAAAACAAAAACAAAAACAAAAAACATAAAAAGCAGTTACATAAGTTTTGTTTTGTTTTTAGGGGAGTAGGACACTGTTAAGTGACTACTAAATAATAAAGTCTGATCTTTAATGCATTATTGATTATGAATGTTAAACCAGATTCCCGTATATTTTTTGTTTGAATCTGTTATCCATAATGAATATTTATTTCAACTAATTAAAGCAGATTTGATTGGTTAGCTAGAAGAAATAGGATGGGTTTTAGTTTAACTGCAGTTTGTTCAACTTTTGCTGGAACAGTTGCTCTAAAAGATTCTTGCAAGCTGAGATAGTGTGGATCTAAGAAGGACAGCGGTGTGAATACATCATAGTGCCCCAGTAAGGGTGTTGCCTGGTATCTGCACTGCCTGAACAACAGAGAATGAAGTGCTGCTGTCAGAACTTACCATAGAATCACAGAATATTCCGAGTTGGAAGGGACCCACAAAGGTCATCAAGTCCACACAGGACCACCCAAAATTCAAACCCTATGGTGTCCAAATGCTCCAGCAGCTTAGGGCTGTGCCCAGTTCCCACTCCTTGGGCATGGGAGCCTGTTCCATGCACATCACCTTCTGGTGCAGAACCTTTTCTTCATACTCACCTGATCCTCCCCTGGCAGCTCCATGCCATTCCCTTGGCTCCTGTGGCAGTCACCAGAAAGCACAGCTCAGTGCTGCTCTTCTGCTCTCATTGAGGAAGCTGTAGGCTGCCATCAGGCAGCCTCCTCTTCTCTGGGCTAAACAAACCAAGTGAATACGGTGTTATTTGGGAAGACAGTACAATCCCTGTTTACTTTCAGTAGCCATACTCCATGCTCTCTTTATCAAGAGCAGTTAGACCAATAGATAAATAACCTTGGAAGTGGTAAAACTAAAAAGCAGGAAATCAAAGTCAGCATATAGGACCATAGCGTTACTTCAGGCTATGCTGAGTAATGTAGTAATATGATTTAACTTCATACATAGAGATCAGAAGTGCAATTAATTAACCAGATGTGAAGGCAAGTTACCCATATGAAATCATAGAATCATAGCATCATTAAGGTTGGAAAAGACCACTAAGATCATAGAACCACAGAATCATAGAATGGCTTAGAATCATAAAATAATAGAATTGCTCAGGTTGGAAAAGACCTTAAAGATCATCGAGTCCAAACACAACCTAACCAAACTACCCTAGCTAACAACCCTCCGCTAAATCATGTCCCTGAGCACCACATCCAAACAGTTGTTAAACACATCCAGGAATGGTGACTCAACCACCTTCCTGGGCAGCCTATTCCAGTGCTTAACAACCCTTTCCGTAAAGAAGTTTTTCCTGATATCCAACCTAAACTTACCCTAGCACAACTTGAGTCCATTTCCCCTTATCAAGTCACCTGTCACCAGTGAGAAGAGACCAACCCCGCTCTCGCTGTAAGTACCTTTCAGATATTGGAAGAGAGCAATAAGGTCTCCTGTCAGCCTCCTCTTCCCCAGACTAAACAGCCCCAGTTCCTTCAATTACTCCTCATAGGGCAAATTCTCCAAGCCCTCCACAAGCCTTGTTGCCCTTCTTTGGACCTGTTCCAGCACCTCCGTGTCCTTTCCGTACTGAGGTGCCCAAAACTGAACACAGTACTTGAGGTGAGGCCTCACCAGTGCTGAGTACAGGGGCAGGATTACTTCCCTAGGACCTTAAGGATCATCTTGTTCCAACCCCTTTTCCATATACAGGTCTGCCACTCACCAGATCAGGTTGTCTAGGGCCTCATCCACCTGGCTTTGAATGCCTCCAGGGATTGGGGTGTCCACATCTTCTCTGGGCAACATCTTCCTGTGCCTAACCACACTCTAATTAAAAAATGTCTCCCTAACATCTAACCTAAATTTCCACTCTTTTAGTTTAAAGCCATTCCCTCTTGTCCTATCGCTATTAGACCATGTAAAAAGTCTGTCCACCTCCTGCTTGTACGCTCCCTTCAAGAACTGGAAGGCTGCAATGTGGCCTATCCAGAGCCTTCTCTCCTCCAAGCTAAAGAAGTCCAGCTCCCTCAACCTTACTTCGTAGGAGAGGTTCTCCAGTCCTCTGATCATCATCTAGCCCAACCATCGACCTATCACAAGCATGCCCACTAAACCATGTCCCTAAGTGCCACATCTACCCTTTGAAAACCTCCAGGGATGGTGACTCCATGACTTCTCTGGGCAGCCTGTTCCAATGCCTGACCACTCTTTCTGAGACTAAATTTTTCCAAATCTCCAGCCTGAATCTCTCTGGTGCAACTTGAGGCCATTACCTCCTGTCCTATCACTAGTTACTTGGGAGAACAGACCAACCCCCACCTCGCTACAACCTCCTTTCAGGTCATTGTAGAGAGCGATGAGGTCTCCCCTGAGCCTCCTCTTCTCCAAGCTGAACAATCCCAGCTCCCACAGCCACTCCCGAACAAGGCTTGTTCTCCAGACTCCTCAGCAGCTTTGTTGTCCTTCTCTGCACATGCTCCGGGGCCTCGATATCTTTCTTGTAGTGAGGGGCTCAAAACCGAACACAGCACTCAAGGTGCAGTTTCACCAGTACAGAGGTACAATCACCTCCCTAGTCCTGCGGACTACACTATTTCTGATAAAAGCCATGACAGTGGCCTTCTTGGCCACCAGGGCACACTGCTGGCTCTTGTTCAGCCAGTTGTCAACTAACATCCCCAGATCTTTTTCCACCACGCAGCTTTCCAGCCACTCTTCCCCAGGCCTGTAGCAGTTGTTGTGACCAAACTGCAGGACCCAGCACCTGGTCTTGTTGAAGCTCATCCCATTGGCCTCAGCCCAGTGACCCAGCCTGTCCAGATCCCTTCATAGGGCCTTCCTACCCTCAGGCAGATCAGCACTTTCTCCCAGCTTGGTGTCATCTGCAAACTTAGTGAAGGCACACTCAATACCCTCGTCCTGATCATTGTTGTGGTTTTGTGATTTTTTTGTTGTTACTATTCCACATAAGAACATCATGTGAACCAGTGGGAGTTAAAGAGTTAATGTTCTGGTTCCGTTTACTGCCTCTCACGGGCATTTGGAGTATCCTGATGGGAGGAGAGGGGCGGCATCCCTGGATGATTTGGCGCAAAGAGGAAGTGAGGTGGAGCTCCGGACAGGACCCTGGCATATGTCTTTCCCACTGCACCAGCTCAGCCTTCTCAGCTCGCCGCGGAGAAAAGCACGTGCTTCCCTCGCGCTATCGTGGTTTGACTCGCATTTTGGTTCCTCTTCTCTCTTTCATTTTGTTTGATTTAGTTAAATGTAGTAAATTACCGTTCCCCCTCAGATCGCTGCTGTTGTGTTTTCTCTTTGTTGAAACTATCTGCTAGCTCTCTGCCCTTCCCTCTCTCCCGGAGCACGCGGCCCGGGGCCGGCTGGATCGTGTGGCAAACTGTTAGTACCCCTTCCTTCTTTTTTCCTCACTCTTTTGTCTCTCCTTTTTTTCCCGGGGCCTGTGTCCCCCTGTCACGGACTTATATCTAGGGATAACCCCATGACAATCATCAATAAAGATATTAAACAGGGTCAGCCCCAGTACTGACTCCTGAGGAACACCCTCATGAGTCAGCTTTTTACCCAGAAAAAAGTATACCTCTCCAGGCCATGGGCTGCCAGCTTCTCCAACATAATACTGCGGAAGACAGTGTCAAAGGCTTTGCTGAAGTATAAGTAAACCGTATCCACACATACACGCTAGGGAGACCTGTGGCTTGTGGTCGCCAGCTTTTATAGCTAGAGGGCATGACCTAGCTTCCTCTGTTCAATCAGACATTTATCTTGTTTTCTGCAGTGCCTGAACAAACAAAAATCTGTGTGGCAGGACCCAGCTATCATCAGAGGGACTGGAAGACCTGCCCCGTGCTCTGCGCAGAACTTCTATTCACATCTGCTTAAGAAAGCATAGACTAGGGCAGTGAGTGCTCTTGGAAACACCAGAGTGGTTGAGCAACAACAAAATTAAGCTCAAAGCAGGCTACTTTTAATGGAAAATTTTGGACTGGACCATTAGCGTAATGAAACCATGGAGACCTGAAAACAGGATTGTGATGGAAGCTGCCAAGTAGTTTAATGGTAAATAATGAATTAGCCCAGCCAGTTTTGTGTAACAACTACATTTTATAAGAAGTCTTTTTTAACCCCTTCTCTTTGAAAGTCTTCTTTATTCTTATTACAAGAGCTCAGGCCCGTTCTTATTTAACTCATCTCTAACCCTCTGACCACAAGGACAAAGGTACTGTGAAGCACACTCTGAATGCTCAGAGTATCTCCATTACACCAACGAAGTGTGACTGTGGGAAATGCAGTCCCTGTTGGCAGTAAATCTAGCTCTCCATACACTCAGAGGATCTGGGAAGTTAGACTTGGTTACTATTGGAGAGGTGCCAACTTACAGCCTGGCAGGATTTTAAAGGATCTGTTGGTATTTATGGGTTTAAATGTGAAAACAGAAACTGCAGACTAAAAAAAATCAAAGATGATGAACTTATTAACGGAATGAACTTGGTTTCTTCAAGTGCCAGAAAAACACACTTCACATGCCTGACATAGTGCTGTCTTGGTCAAAAAAATTAAAGCAGGATATTTAATAATGCAAAAAATACTTAAATCAGCCAAGTCTACACAAAAATAAAATAAATTCATATCAGAACTGTGAGCTAATTCTTGTAACACTGTCATGAGGATGAAGATAGGTAGTGGGAGAAATGCTATGTAGCTTTCATCATAGACTTAGCCTGTATAGACAGATGCAGGAAACTTGGACTTGTATTTGTTTCTAAACAAAATAAATTCTTGAGTGGAGCAAAGCATATAACTCTGGAGAACTAAACATTTATTTTCATCTTTGTTAAGCAAATGGCATGAATCCCCAAACTGATTTATTGTTTAAGGGAGTATTTCTATTTCCTCATTTATGACTGAGGAAGATCTCTTTCAGAACGTCTTCATTAGACTACACCCATAGGGCAGCTCTGTGGACTGGGAGGCCTTTCTGCTGTGATGTGTCAACAGAATGTTATACCCTAATTAGCTTCTCCCAAGAAATTAAGAATAGAAGATTTCATTCCAAGGCATGAAATACAGTATTTAAACTAAGGGGATGCAAATTTGCAAACTGCATCCCATAGGATAGCTTTTGGAGTGAGAGGAAGGAAATGCTTGGTGATGACACCTGTAATGTTTCTGTCAGTGACTCCAAAACAAGCTTCAGTCCACAGACTGAAGTGGCAGTGCAGCTGCCCTTTGTAGGGGAGGATGATGATACTTCTTTTGGTTCTAAGCCAGGAAATATTGCTACTTGTCATCAAGATCAGAGACCGCAGAGCTATACTGCTAGACTAATTCTGTTAGAAGTGCATTAAATATCTGATCTAATATGTACAAATTGCTTACAGTATTAAGATAATTGGGAATAGTTCTTCATACTGAAAGCTACTATTTGCATGATTGTATAATCAATGAGCATATAGATGTATAATTGATAAGTATACAGAGAAATTAGGCTGGTCTTTAGAGAGCGTATAGCTGGAAAGATTATCATGTTGGAAAGGATAATCAGAAAAGAATAGAAAATGCTCACCAGTATCATAGGCTCACAAGAAAACTCCACAAGGAACAATCTTCAGAGAGAGATCCTTCCTCAGTGGCAGTCAGCCCTTAAATGGGGTCTAAGAGAGGTGGAGCCTGGCTCCACCCCTTCCGGTCACACAGGTGAATTTCCTTCACCTGTGCTCCTGCGGCTGACTCAGTGCTTGCCTCAGGTGATCAATCAGAGGTTCAGGCCGTGATTCAACAGTTCCCATACACATGATATAGGCTATAACGTAATGGAAGTTTTGTAGATTCTCAGAGTTTCAACATCCATTGTAAATAACTTAAAAGTATTAAGTCAGGCATGCCCAACCCATGGCCCACAGGCTGCATGCAGCCCAGCCCTGCCCATCCTGCAGTCCGTAGCCCCGCACCGTCACGGCAGTGGCTCTTCCCACTGAGCAGCCTGGCCCAGCTCCAGGTGCATGCCCATTGCTCAGAAGTGACCAAACATCGGTGTGCAGTCAGGACTGTGTTAGCTAAAACCAGGGCATGGGGAGGGCAGTGCAGTGCTATCTCAAGTTATGGCAAATAATTGTATGCATTTTGATACATTGGCTAAGCACAGTCCTGTGAACAGCAAAAAAATTTCAGCCTTGCTTTCCATTTTGATAATGGAATTTGAGAACAGGTTTCAAGAATGCAAAAAAAAATCCTGGTTTTGGTATATTTGTGACTCCATTTTCAGTCAACATAACTATATTACCTGCATATTTTCAGATGGAATGTATAGAGTTGCAATCAGATATTCAAATCAAAAATTGGATCATGTCTCTTTCCTAGTCTTTTGTAAGACCTATCTTACCAGAGAAAAATATCACTTGAATATCCTTCGCTTTACAATCACACCCTTTTCATGTCATCGCTTTTTGGCAGTAAGAACATTTGTGAACAACTGTTTTAAAGGATGAAGCACAGGAAGAGTAGACTAGATTTTCATCAGAAATCTCTGATAAACACCTTGAGACCTCTCTGAGAATTACAGCGACTCCCATTGAACCAGGCTGATGGATTAGGTTCACAAAAACTAGGTCAGATATCCACTACTTTTCTGCTTTTGTTAGCCTCTTTTTTAAATGTTTTAATTAAAAATATATATATTAAAAACAAGTTTTGTTACTTATATACTTTAACTGTGTTATACATTTTAAATGTGGCCCAGGACACTTCCTCTTCACTCAGTGTGGCCCAGGCAAGAGAAAAGGCTGGACACTCATGAGACAACATAAATCTGCTAACAAATGCTAGATTTTATTTGCTCTGGGACAATTTTGGAAAAGTATACTCTAAACAAATCTTTCTTTTTTTTCCTCCAAAATGTAGAAAGCACACTTTCTGAATTTTCTTATTATCAGAATCTCTCTGTAAAATATTTGGATATAGGGATTGTATCTCTGTGTGTTTGTGGAAAATTCTGCTTATAATCAAAAGTTAATTCAACCTTAACTATGTAAAAAGAAAAAATATACATATAATAATCTTTTCTAAAAATAATTTGTAATGCGTTTTCAAAACATGCCACTCTGGTTAGCCAGTAGAGGGAGCTAGCGTTCTTGCATTCTAGACTCAACTCGTTACTGTTACTTTCATAATAGGGCTTGGTTGCCTAATTGTGTCCAAACTCTCTTGAAAATCTTGACTTGAAGTTATTAAAAATAAAATAATTTTAAGCTATAAAAATTTTAAATATCTTTATAATTATAATGTAGGAGTTCTGCCCTTGTGAGGCCCCATCTGGAGTAATGCGTCCAGGTCTGGGGCCCCCAGTACAAAAAAGACAGGGAGATGTTGGAGAGGGTCCAGAGGAGGGCCACAAAGATGATCAGAAGGCTGGAGCATCTGCTCTACGAAGATGATAGACTGAGGGAGCTGGGCTTGTTCAGCCTGGACAATATAAGGCTGCGAGGTGACCTCATGGCAGCCTTCCAGGACCTAAGGGGAGCCTATAAACAGGAGGGGAGTCAACTCTTTGAAAGGGTAGATAATAGCAGGACAAGGGGAGATGGTTTTAAGTTGAAGGAGGGAAGATTTAGGTTGGATATCAGGGGGAAGTTCTTTACGAAGAGAGTGGTGAGGTGCTGGAACAGTCTGCCCAGAGAAGTTGTGGACATCCCGTCCCTGTAGGTGTTCAAGGCCATGTTGGATGGGGCCCTGGGCAGCCTGGTCTAGTATTAAATGTGGAGGTTGGTGGCCCTGCCTGTGGCGGGGGTTTGGAGCTTCATGATCCTTGAGGTCCCTTTCAACCCAAGCCATTCTATGATTCTGTGATTGTATGACTCTACAAAAATCCCTGCCCAGCAGTCATATTACTCAAGCGGTGACGGCAGTAGATGTGTTGTAACAGCAGATGTGTTGCAACATCTATTTCTCCATCTGGTTATGTTTGGTTAGTCCTCTATTCAAATACATCAGTGGAAGGTTTGTAAGTATGATTTAATGCACATTAATGGGCATTTCTTGGAGAAATCAAATGGCTGACTTGTAAGGCAGTTCTCCTCATCGATACAGGAGTGCTGTACAGTGTACCTCTGATGTGATAGCCTCTGCTTTCTCTCAGAACAGCAGTGAAACAATCTTGCAGTGCTTTATGCAACCCTAGCTCCTCTAGTCTTTGAAAAGTTTCAAAAAGGACTTTCAGACAACAATACTGAAGTCCTTTCTAAAATCCTAACTAAAAAATTCAGATTAAAACTCAGAACTGGTCACCTCTTACTCTCTTTCTTAGCAGCAAACTGAGCTGTTATTCAGTATATTGATCTGATCTCCATGACCTGGGAAAGGAGCTGAAGGTACTTGGGCTAGATGTGGCTGCCTATAGTCAGTGTAGATGTTTGTTTAAAATGTAGGTGTGATGAAGCCCACACTGTCTCATGCACCGTTTTTAATGTACAGACACAAGTTAATTTGCATGAGTACATGGCTATAGATAAAATATATGTAGATATGTATAGATAGATATATAATTCAGAATTAGTAGAGGATTAGCATGTATTTCTTCAGTGCAGAAATTTAAAAATTCAGGAAAAGGATCTGTTGAGGAGCTGGGCTTGAAGGATGACCTTATCTTGCTAATAATAAAGAAAAGTTTATTAACTGGTAGTACAAATTAAGATATAATACCTTTTATAGGATACTATAAAAACATAAGCAAATTTGCAATGGGAAAAAGTTACTGAATTACAGAATGTTTGTCATTTCAAGGTTATTTCTACAGCAAATAACAGGTGTTCTATATTTTGTGCTGTTTCCATCCCTACAAATATTCAGCAGAGAAAGATCTTGAGAGGAGAGAGAGGAGAATAATGATCCTAAGTGAAATTTAGATCTGTACTTGCACACTGTTTCTCCTGCAGACTGTGACCTTGAGCAAGTCATTTAGTCCTCTGCTTTCATTCCTCATTTGTAAGCTGGGAATTAAAGAGCTGAGAATTACAGATTTTGTAAGGACACACTGATTACATATGCATTGTATGTTGTGCTCAGAAACGCGTCCGCTTTAATGCAGAAAGTACAGATTGATAAAGAGATTGACTGCCTTGCCCATTAGGAACAGGCCCCATACTTTTGCTTATTCTGTTTCTCCATCCATTGCTTTATTTACTCTTTTTTTTTCCCATGTGAATGAGGAAATTGCACAGCAGGTTGTAGCTTGGTCCTACTCTTGATACATTATTGATAAAAGCAGGATGTCTGCTTCTGAGCTAGAAACAAAACTTTCAGCCCAACTTTTACTTCTATGTCCTGATCACAAGATGACCTGTTTTATAAAGCAAATGTTTTATAATCAAAAATGAAATAATTTCATCTTGTGGATGAAAGATGATTCAGTTCTGCAGCAGGGTGAAATGGTCTATTGACTGAGGCAGATAGTTTATTAAACAAAATATTCCAGTTGCTACTGCTATTTGCTCCTTGTGTCTATCTCTTTTGCTCTACCTCATGATATTCTGAAAGGTATCGAGCTGTGAACCAAATGGACATTTAAACTTCTGTAAAAGAGAAAGGAAATTGAAAATGGCAAGAAATTATCTCCATTTGACTTCTTGCTTCTTTACAAGATAGAACACGTGGCATCTTAAAAATCTCTGATTTTTACAACCTTTAAGTTAGAAGCTGACCATCATCTAGAAATGCTTGCAGAACATGTAGGATTGCTAGCACTCACCTGTCTGCTTTGATACTGCTGTAAAGCATTAATTATCCAAGTCATAAATAGTTCCAACATTTCTGGATGCAGACTGAGTTTTAAAAGAAAGCAGTAACCATGAGGTATTGGATGATGAGAATTCAATCAGTCATGAGTGTGAGCAGATCCAAACAGTTCTGGATCCAGCTTCTGTCTATTCCGATACCTGAAGGGCAGGAGTAAGGAATAAATACAGCCCGTAGCTTGATTTCACATTCAAGCAAATCTTTTGGAAAAGTGCAGATCTGAAACTTGCAGTTCCTGAAACTCTGGATTATTCAATACTCCATTCAAAAGCATCTATCCCTACAGACAGGTGGTCATACTAGAATCCTAAGGTTTGTTTTCTTAACAAAAGTAGGTGGTTTCTAGTCATGGATTTTGGAGAAAACCTACAATATATGACCCTTCTGAGGATTCAGAAGCCAGAAGTCAAACAAAACTTACACGTGCCCTTTTTATATTGTCATCGGTTTTATACTGTTGGCAAAGGTTCCATCTTAAAGGAATATGTAAATCTACTGTGATAAAACAGTAACATGGCAGGACCAAATGCCTTGGTTGCAGAGAGGAAAGACAAAAGGAGTGCTGACCATGTTCTCTTGGTGTGAGACCAGCTGCCTAGCTTGCAAAGCAGCGGTCACTGATTGGGAGAGATCAGCGTTTACTTTGTCACTTGGAGTCTGAACCCTCATCGTGTAATGCCATTCACATCACAAAATCTCCCCCAGCAGGCAGTGCTAGGCTTCTCATGGTCTTTGCGCACAAACGTGAAGATTTTGCCATGTATTACCACAGACATGATCTTTAGCATTAGCGGCAGCTCTAGGGAGCAGCTACCTGGTTTCTTGCATTTCTGCTAATTCCTTCAGTAGCATTCCTCTTTCTGGGATGGCATTTTAGTCCCATCCCTTCCCAAGGCAGCCTGAGTTCTGCCTGCACACTCTGTCAAAGCACAGAGCTGGAGACCCATACATTATTTTCAGTTTTAGAGCAGTGAGTATCTTTGACAAATACAACATTATATCTCTCATAGGTACGATTAGAGTGAATATACAAAAAATACAAAGCTGGGGTTAAAGACTGGCTAAGAAAACTGCCTGTGAACTAGAGAGCTCTTACTATACAGTATGTATACTTCTCACAGAGTGCCAACGCCATATACCCAAAACAAACAGCAAAGATTCTCTCCTTCTCCACAACAATTTAATGAAGTCCAAACAAAGCAAAAAGAAAAGGGGGGGAGGGGCATGGCGTGGAGTGGTATGACTTGGAGGAGGAGGGTAATAAAAGCTTTTGATGTGTATGGATATGCAGAGGAAATCTTGTCAAACACTTGTGATAAAACAACATGGAGTATCTAGGATACATGCAGAGCTCGCTGTCCAGAGAGATGTCATGAGAATGAGCTTGGGTGAGCACAGCCTTCTGAAAGTGATTCGTAGGATCCCAGCATCTGTCCTGGTGTCAGTAGCTCTGTAACTGGAGTAGCACCAGCATTAAAAATGCTGGTATTCTGATATTCTTCAGATGAAAACTTGTTTTTGAAATGCATGCTTGTTTACTACGCACTGGACTGAAACCAGCAACTCCCTCTCTGCAGCCATTAGATAGTGGCATTTGTCAGCTGTATATTGTAAAATGGAGCAGATTGAGACAAAGGCCCAAAAGGTGAGAAATGCTTTATTTCCTTCCCAGTCTTCTGAACTAGTGCATTTTTCCACAGCAAACAAATTTTAGGCTTTTTATACTTGAGACAGGCTAGAGAGAAAGGAGTTAAATTGCTGAGCGCTTCGTTCCACCTCACCTTATGCACTTATTCTGGACAATTATTTAGCTGCTTACCACATGCAAGCACTTTGCTCACAAAGCGACAGTGTGTCAGCGTAGGGGAAAGGAATTGGAAAATTGGGTTCAGATCTTCTGCACTGCTGCATTCTTCTGCACTACCAAACTGTGTAAACAAAATATTGAATTCCAGCCTCACATCAGGCATGAAAATACTGTTGAAGTTAAGTACACTGGAAATGCTCAAAGCTAAGAACCAAACACCACAGACATCCACGACAGCACTGCACACAAGGGGACATGCAGGGGCCGGGCTGCTGGCCCTGTGGCAGACCAGGGGGCACGGATGTCTGTCTGTCTGTCAGCCCCCACCCAGGGCCCTCACTCAGCCCCTCATGCGCAAGCACTGGTCGCAGTGTACTGCCATGATACAGCCTAAACCTGGCCTGCATGCTGCCAAGGCCTGGGCCACCAGGCAGAGGAGGACACAGTGATTTTCTTCTGTAGGTGGTTGTTTGGTGAGCTATGGAAATCATGTCATTGGAGAAGAAAAAAAAGAGAATAATTTCTCTCACTGCAGGGCTCTCTTCCTGCAAATTTTAAAGGCCTGCTGTGAATAATGGTGTCAGAGCTTCCAAGCTTCAAGAATACTTTATAGCGAAAAGTGTTAGGCAACTAAAATAAATATTAGTTTCCACCATTTCAAAAGTGAGGTTTATTGTTCTTTGTGCTGTACTTTAAAACTCACACTAAATGACATATTTTTAGAGACACAGCACTATGTGTCAAAGGGTTACTTTTTCATAGAGACACTATCTCAGTTTGTCCTAGACTGTTTACATCAAAATGAGAAATAATTTAAGACAGAAGAACACAAAAGCCTTCTTTATCAGGAAAAAAACGTAACAGGAATTCATCTTCAAGAAGGACTGAGTAAAATTTTTATACGTGAGTGCCGCCAGTCCCTGGGATGTTCAAAATACATACTCCTACTTTATGGCTCAGATGCATTTCTCCTCACAAGATTTGTGAATATTCTCACAAACCTGGTCTGAGTTTTTTTGTTAGCAGCGCTGCAGATGAGGCCAGTTTTCTATGGTTTGGGGTTTTATTGTGAACGCTTTGCACAGCTCCGGTTCTCTGCTTCCTTCTCATGACATCAGTGCTGAAGGGGAGAAAGAATGTAAACATCTGTTTTTTATAATTCAATTCCAGGCTTATAACTTGATGAGGATAAGCAACGTTTCGACATGATTAATTTTCCAGTCACAATACGATGGTCTGAGTGCGCAGTTTTAGCAGTAGTTTAAAGATTAGAGGGGAGCTAATGAGATAAATCCCGCTGTATCGCCTGACATTCCCCACCACATCAAACACAGTAGGAAGCCACCTGCCTTGCTCCATGAAGGCCAGAGATGTGATGTTCCTCCTGCTCTTTGCACTGCCCACAGCCTGCCTGGCTAGGGTGGCCATAGGGAGCTAGGTTGCAGCACCTGCTCACATGGTGCTGGGCTGCCACTGAGGAGCAGGTTTTCGGGAGAAGGTTATGTGCCTACTGGGACGAGGTCACATCTTCAAACAACTAAGCATCTCTGAAAAACCTGGCCTTAAGTCTCCTTGCTGCTGGCCAGCTGCAGAGTGGGGTTAAGCACTGTGCTACTTGCTTGCTTTCCTTCGTGTCCAGCCCAGTTGGTGCCTGGAGCACCCCTGTCCTGGGGTCTGTGCTGCCCTATTCACTCATTACTTCAACACAGCTTCCATACAGAAGGGGAAGGTGCGGCCTGGGAGGGACCACAAGGTCCAGGTGGCCAGGCAGCATCTGTGGAAACGTGACAGGCAGCAAGAAGCGACGGCGCACAGGGAAGAGCTTCCAGCCTAGCGTCGAGGCGTCCATACATCGCCTATATGTTCTTCCGCCCGCCTAGGGCCGGAGCCGAGGCACCTCGGCCGCCCGTGCCCCTCCCGCAGGCACAGGCACAGGCACAGGCACAGGCACAGGCACAGGCGCAGGCCAGGCCTGGAAGGCACCGTGCTACCCCGGCGGCCCCCCTCCCACTGGAGCCCTCCAGAACCTCCCGCCCGCTGACGGCGGCCCCGCGAGAGGCGTTGAGGTGAGGGCCAGGGCTGCGGCGGGCCGGGAGGCGGAGCCGGGTGCCGCTGCAGCCGGGGATCCAGAGGCGGCCGCCCCACTCCAATGTCGCACCCCGCGGTATAGCGGCGGCCCGGCCTTCTCCCTCGGGGCGGTGCTGCCCCAGCCCTGCCCGATAAAAGAAAGGCGGAGCGGGGCCGCCGCGGCACGCTTTCTGCGCTCCGCGCTTAGCGGAACCCCTTCCCGGCGGATCATGGCTCTCGGTGAGGCGCAGGGCGCGGGGCTGGGCGCCCTGCTGCTGCTGCTGCTGCTGCTGCTCGCCCTGAGCTCACGCGCTGCTCCGGAGTCCGGCTCCGAGGCGGTCCCGGAGGGAGCCTCCACGCTGGCCTTCGTGTTCGATGTGACCGGCTCCATGTACGACGACCTGGTGCAAGTCATCGAGGGGGCGTCAAAGATCCTGGAGACGTCGCTGAAGCGACCCCAGAGGCCGCTTTACAACTTCGCCCTGGTGCCCTTCCACGACCCAGGTAGGGGTCGGGCTCCGGCTCTGCGCGGCTGGAGGGGCCCCGGGAGCGCGGGAGGGTCCGCGGGCGGTTCCGAGGTACGAGCCCGGAGCCGGAACGCTCCTCGAGCAGCGCCGGTGCCGGTTGGAGCGGCTCAGAGCACCGAGCCCTCGTGGCGGGCATCTGCACTGGTGGGGCAGCCTCGGGGCTCCCGAGTGCCCTTCCATGGAAGTACGTCTGTGAACTTAAACACCGTGGTGGCACTTGTCTCCGCGTGCTCACAGCCCTTGTTCACGGGCAGCAGCTTGCACCGAAACGGCCCGGCAACAGGCGGGAGCTGTAGGGCTGGTTGTGGCACTGCCCTGTCCCACCCGTTGCCGTCCCCGTCCCGTGCCGAACGCCCGTGGTGATCCGCGGTGGAAGGCGGAGCGGTGTGCCCCGGCCTGGTGGCGGGTGCTGCGCTCGGCAAACGCCCTTTTTTCTTTCCTTGAGAAAGTGAATCAAAGAAAGGGGGGTGAGAAGGCCCCTGAAAGTAACCTTTTTGGTTCTAGTTTCCATGGTATTTATCAGAATCTGATATTCCAGACAGAAGTTCTTGAGAGTTCTGTGCAGGAATGTCATCGAATGAGAACAGATGCCCTCGTTCTCAGACGCTTCTGCCTGCTAAATATTTGTTTGCTATTGTTACATACATTTTAAACTAATTGTGTGGAAGACCGAGGAAAACTTGTCTTTGCAGACTTTACTGTTTTGTTATCCATGCGTTTGTATAGGTTCTCCTTCTGTCTTTTAACAGTTGTATCAAAAAAGGTCCATTTATGTATCTTAGCATTTGATGTCATGTCTTTATTGTTTTTTTTTGTTTTTTTTTTTGTTTTTTTTTAACCATGGATGCCCTACCAGAAGGGGATGTACTCCTTGTCTTAAAGCTGTTTGAAAGAGGTGTATTTAAACTTTTGTCTTACTTTCTGAAAATTGTTTCTGTATGTCTTAATTAGTAGAAAGCAGTCCAGCCTGGCAGCGTGAATGTTATGGTTGTGGCAGTTCAGAGTGTTGGTAGTCTGGTATCTTAGATCCACTGATGACCAAATCTAGGTTCTTCAATAGAAACTGAAGGACGTACTGTTGTGACCACTTCTTCAACATCTTTTACTTCCCTGTAGGTCCATAGCTTTTCTCAAAAATCTCAATCAGAAATCCTCCTGTATCTTACTGGAGTGTGATGTTACGAAAATGCTGCGTATTGGTGCTGTATAGTGATGTGCCAGTGCACCGTGGTGGTCTTTGGAAGTAGATTTAAATGTAGTGTCATGATTGTGATGAATGATGTACGGCTTGAATGGTGGTGTTTTGATAAATTGACAAGTTTGAAAAATTGACAAGTTTATTTTTGTTGACCTGAAATTTTTGGCACAGAGCAAGACTGTGTCCCAGCTGCAATGGGTCTCACACTTGAGCAACCTGGGGATATGCTGAGAGCTCCCTTTTGGAAAAGCCTTTTGGTTTTTGATTCTCCTTTGTGTGCCAGCATGCGCAACCAGTGGTAACAGATAACAAGAATTTTTCTGTTGTGGTTTTTCAATGCCTAAAGACGATCACAGAAGTTTAGTAGGTAGTGAGAAGGGCTGTTTTCAAAAGAAATTTATCCCATTTAATGGGAAAAAATGAAAAAGTATCTCCCAAAGTAAAGAAAGTTGGCACGGGGAAATTTTGTCTTAGAACTAAAGCTTAAGGTCAGCGAATGCTTTTGTAGTTGCATGTTGTTAGTCCTGATCTCCTGCTGACTCCTATTGTATCTTGTGGAAAAGGGACTGGATTGAGTCTGCCTTTATTCAACATCTGTGGCCAGCTCTTCTTTTTTCTTTTATGCCATTAAGGAATTTTGGAACGGAAAATAAACCCAAGAGGACACATTCATCCCTAGCACTTTTCTATAAGGCCAATGGCCTTATAGAAGGCCTATCCCACTAATAACTTTGACTCTGATTTAACCAAGCATTCTTCTAGTGTGAGTGACTAGTTTAAAAGCCAAAGTCCAGTAATTTATTTTAATTTCAAGTTAAATGAGGGGAGTGGGATTACTTTATCGCATAACATAATACGATACACTTTTTTTTATATACTTAACATTTTTAGGCAACCCACTCTTGTTAGTATAGTTGTTCTAAAGGGTTAGTCAGAACTTAAGTATCTTTTTTTATGGAATGATAACATACAGGAGTACTCTGACTCTTCAGCTTCAAGGTTTCAGCACTTCGGAGACCTGGACTAAGCTGCCAGTGTTTGTTAGAGGAGCAGAGCACAGGCTTTCTCTTATGTGCACACTTCTGCCTTGGAATGGATGCATGTGGGTGGTGGTGAGCAAGCTCCTCTGACTATAACCTCTAGCTCTGCTCAGCTGAAATACTGTTTTTTCTCCTTGACTTGCATGGCTGAGACCCTGTGCCAGCTGGCATTTTGGTGTTCTGCATTTCTAGGTGAGCAGCATCAGCACCATTTCAGCACTGAACATTGGTACCCAGAGGTTCCCCAGCACTGTGAGAGTGGGGCTTGTGACAGGGCCTGGCAGCAGCAGGTGGGTTTGAGAGTTCTTGGGACATTTATTCCCTTATCACCTTGGGAGCTGAGGGCCTGGTGGGCTCGCTGTGTCTCTGCTCGTCTGTTGGCAGCAGCTCTGCCTTGCAATGCTTGCTGGTTCTCCATGCCTTCTTCGGCAGGTGAAACTGTTGGAAAGCTGTCTAGTACCTGAATAGCACAATTAATGGGTTGGCAAGGAGGAATAAACTGCTTGCTGATGAGGTTCCTGCAGGCAGATGTTTTGTGAATGTTCGCTGGGTGCTTGGTAAAATTTTTATAGGACACAGATGTTGCCTCTATTCTTTTTGATAAGAGTAAGCTTGGGGCAAAGAAAGTGATTCTCTCCGCTGTATTCAGGCTCTTTCTACTTTGACAGTTAAATGGGTTTCATATTCACAGAATCATAAGTGAAGCAGTGGACTGGCTAACAAGTCTCTGGTGTGGTGGCTCCAGTGGTACTGCCCAGTACAGCAGGTCAAGGTGATGTGACTGATCTTCTAGAGGGGTGTTCTTGAGTGGCCTCAGAAGGTTCTGAAAAACTCAAGGTGGTTCAATTTTTTTAATTAATATTTGATTTACTTTGGACTTGCTCACATATGTCATGACGGAAATAATGCCTGTGCTTCCAAGTCTTGAATTTTTCTCCGTCCTGATTTAGGAGATGCAGTGCAAATGTACAATTGTTCAGTGCTGTCTTGGTATGTCTGAAGATCAGTGATAACCAGAACTGGGCAAAATCATAGAATCATGGAATATTCTGACTTGGAAGGGATCTGCTAGAATTACTGAGTCCAACTAACTGTTTAAGAGTTGCTGCTTATTTTACCACTGACGGTTTCAGTGGGAAATTTTTTTCCCCTAAGGCTCTAATCCCATCTCTTTGCTATTGTTACTGCTTCCAGGTTTTATGGTTGCTCTCATCAGCAGATTGACAATTTGCAATATTACACGTTCAGGAACAACTCTGAATCATTGAGGATAATATCTAAAGCACCTACCAGTATTTCTTCCGTCTCTGAGATCCTGTGATAACTGTAGTGAGCATGTGTGTTTTGAGACCTTACTATTGTCAGTGATAGAATCCTTGTGGTATTGCTAAAATCAATTAGCAATGGAGATTTTCTTCATCTTTTGGAAGGATTTATTGCTAAAAGTGTGGTCATGTGGTTTATATGTAGATGAAACAGAAGACAGTATTGCCTGTGCCAGAAGCTCCCAAATCTGAGAATACTGAAATGTGGTGACATCACCCAAAAACTTATTAGAACATCACTTAAAATAATTGTTTGGTCTTCACACTGTGTCCAGACTTACAGGTATGCACAATGGTAACTTTTCTTCCCAAATCTTGAATCCTTTTTTGCAAGGGCAACAATTTTTATCCCTGTTTTTGCTGGAAGATGCAATGGAGATTTCATTATCTTCTGCTTTGCATTATGGATTATTTGTCATGTTGCATCTGAAATAGCTGCATGCTGGACTTGCACAGAAGTGACTTGTTCTGTTTTGCTTTGCAGTCTCCAGTTCCAGGTGGTGACAATAAGTGAAAAGTTCTATAGCTCATTAGTAACACATCCCAGTGTTATTCTGTACCAATAATTATCCCTGACATAGAGGCTTGCTGTTTGGAAGTGTGTGCCTGTTCTCTGTAGCTTCTGGAATTTACATAGAACAACATGCTTTCTCCAGAGGCAATGCTTCCTATGTTGTGCTCTTTCTCAGAAAGACATAGCTATAAAGTGCCATTATTATTCAACGACAATTTTTCAACAATTATTCAACATTCAAGGTATACAACAACATAACATGTCATTGTATAGACTTTAAATACATAGAATGACAGCATGAAGCTCTGCGTAGCAAGATCTGCCCCTGTCCCTGTTGGTAGCTGCTGCCTCATTATTTCTAACTATTTACTGGTTGATCTTGAAGTAAATACTATGCAGAACTGAAACAGGCTGGAAAGCAGTCGAGATGGTGCTAGCTGAAGTGGAAAACCAGCTAAGAGTGGATGGTGCAGCACTTCACACTGTGTGGTGTGACCCCTGTGAGGGGCACCTGGAAGGAGCAGCTGCTGCAGCCTGTGGCATCCAGGGGAGCGCTACCGATGCGGGCAGTGGTGGGTGCCCAGCTGGAGGAGCAGCATTGGGTTGCTGCAAGCAAGGCAGAGACCATCAGTGAGAGCTGATTTACAGCCTTCTGACTTGTGTTCTCTCCTGCTCCCTCTGCTTTCTCCCCTCTGGCTTCATCTCAAAGTGACAGCAGTTGGTGCTTCCATGCTACGTCATATACAGAAGCTGGATTAATCTTGTTGATACCTGTGATTGTTGGGCAGCAGGCAACACTGTGGGTGTTGGTGGAAGCTGCATATTATGGAACCCAAACAGAAATTTCTGGTATGAACAGCTGCCAAATTGGTTTATATGCTCATAAATCAAATTTCTAATAACTTTTAAGAAGAAGAGATTTGATGTAGATCTTCTATACTTTTAAACTATGAGTAAAGTTGTCTGCATCCCTGCTCAAGCTGGATACAGCCTGTCTTTCTCATCTGGAGACAACAGTTATTTTCTGAGAATGCACAGAAATTAAATGAATAAGGGGGCATAAGCATTGTATACCCTGTGTCACTGTAACTGAGGCCATAATGTTCATTGTAAGGTGAATCCTCAGTGATATGTGCTGATGAATGGTGACACAGGCCTGGGAGTCATAGGTGAATGCCTTCATTGAAGAGAAGAACTGGAGTTCTCAGAAGAGAAGGACCAAAAAAGTCACCTGAGAGGCTGTGATCCCCAGTCCAACTCTTTGTGGTTCTTCATCACCTGGCAGCACATGCTTGGTTTGAAGCAGGCACAGGACATGTCCTGTTGGCTTCTGAACACCCTGTCTTGCATGATGAGGCATGGGGCCGTGTGCTTGCTGCAGCAGAAGCAGTGTCATCTGCAGTTGGAGGGGCAGAGGCGGTGGGGCTGGATCCAACTGGCTGCTCCAAGCGATGCTGAGCTTCTCCCAGCTGCCAGCAGGGTGGGTTTGCAGTGGACTGGTTTTGTTTCGTGCCTGTGATGTTCCTCATCCTGCTGTACCTGCTGGTAGCAGCCTTGAAGCTGTTCTGACACTGCCATGTGGTCCTTTTCTGACCTGTTCTTGGTGCTCTATGTGTGTGTCAGGGGCTGCTCTGAATCCTTACCAGAGCAGATTCAGCTCAGTTCTTGAGGATCTGGGTAAGCTGGATTCATGAGTATGGAAAATGAACTTTCCAGAACTAACCTCATTTAGATAACAGGTTTTTAATGTGGACTGAAGAATGCCAGGAGGAACCCTTGGAATGATAAAAGTCCTCAGATCCAGTTAGTGTATATTTTCCAGTCAGTGATTTAATTCCTGGCATATGCCGCAGACATTGGTTTTGAAGGAGATGTTCCCAATATTTTCTCTGATGCACACATATGTACTTCCATTTAGAAATGGCAAAACAATATCTCTGTTGAAAGAGACTGATGGTGTGTTACTTAGTTGTCTCACCATGCCTTGACAACCAACAGTTTTGTTAGAAGAAAGAGGATGGGTTTAATGACATGTGCTTTGGGCTGACTGCTACATATGCTTTCCTTACTACTGCCAGTATGAATAGCTTTTACTCCTTTATTGCATTGTTGAATATAACTCAGTTTTTGTAACCTAGCCAGTGTTTAGTCTCTGCGTTGTGTGCTGCTTTTAAACGCAATTTATTAGATTTTTCAGTTTTGCCTCTTGTAAGGCCATGTTATGCCATTGGGCAGACTTGAGGCCCACGCTTTGCTTTCTACACTTTTGTGTAGAGATAATTGCAATGTTTTATTTGGAGGTGGGATCAGAGTGGTTTTGGTCATGCATATTCCCTTGTGGCAGTTGTTGAACTTCTCTTGTTGCTTATAGAAGATCATGTGCAAACTGTTCTTTGGTAACCATAGGTCTGAGCTGTGCTTTCCATGCTGTCCTTCCAGAGGAGAGGCACAGTGCCTCGGTGTTCCTGGTGCTCTGGAATGGGCCCATGTTACGTCAAGCTGTGTGGGGCTGTCCGCTGAGCAGGCATCGTGTGCTTTCACTGACTGCAGAGGGAGCCAGCGAGTTCAGCTGAAGCCCCCGAGTTCAGAAAGTATCATAGAACCGTAGAATCGTTTGGTTGGAAAGGGCCTTTAAAGGTCTGTAGTCTGACTCTGCTGCAATGAGCAGGAACATCTGATCTCCTTCTATAACCAGGTGATCTGCCTATTGGATGAGGGAAAGGCTGTTTACATAGTTTGCCTAGACTTTAGTAAAACCTTTGACACTGTCTCCCATAGTGTTCTGCAGAAGCTGCAACCCGTGGCTTGGACGGGTACACTCTTCACTGGGTGAATAACTGGCTGGAAGGCTGGGCCCAGAGAGTGGTGGTGAATGGAGTGAAATCCAGCTGGCAGCCAGTCACAAGTGGTGGTCCCCAGGGGTTGGTACTGCGGCCTGTGATGTTTAATATCTTTATTGATGATCTGAACGAGGGTATTGAGTGTGCTTTCAGTAAGACTGCAAATGACACAAAGTTGGGAGGAAACGTTGATCTGCCTGAGGGTAGGAAGGCCCTACAGGGGAATCTGGACTGGCTGTATCACTGGGCTGAGGCCAGTGGGATGAGCTTCAACAAGACCAAGTGTCGAGTCCTACACTTTGGTCACAACAGCTACATGCATTGCTACAGGCTTGGGGAAGAGTGGCTGGAAAGCTGTGTGGTAGAAAAGATTAGTTGACAGCTGGCTGAACAAGAGCCAGCAGTGTGCCCTGGTGGCCAAGAAGGCCACTGTCATCATGGCTTTTATCAGAAATAGTGTAGTCCGCAGGACTAGGGAGGTGATTATACCTCTGTACTCAGCTCTGGTAAGGCCGCACCTTGAGTGCTGTGTTCAGTTTTGAGCCCATCACTATAAGAAAGACATTGAGGCCCTGTCGCATGTCAAGAGAAGGGCAACAAAGCTGCTGGGGAGTTTAGAGAACAAGCCTTGCTGCGGTGCAGCTGAGGGAGCTGGGATTGTTTAGTCTGGAGAAGAGGAGGCTCAGGGGAGCCCTCATCTCTCTCTGCAACGACATGAAGGGAGGTTGTGATGAGGCAAGAGTTGGCGCTCTTCTCAGGAAGAGTGGTGAGGTATTGGAGCAGGCTGCCCAGGGAAGTGATGGAGTCACTGGGTGGGAGTGGTGGTGGGTTGAATTTTGGACTAGACTTAGTGTCCTTTTCCAATCTTAATTATTCTATCATCTACAGCTAGATTAGGTTCCTCATAGCCTTGTCCAGGCTGACCTTGAATATCTTCAGGGATGGGTCATCTACCACCTCTCTGGGCATCTTGTTCCAGTGCTTCAGAAGCACTGACTGGAATTATGCATTAGGAATGAATTCAAGTGGGGGGCTCTCTACTTTCTGCCATGCAGATGCCACATGCAGAGCCCAGCCCATGTAGGGAATGGGTTGTGGCCCACTGTGGTGTCCTTGCTGGTTCTGATTTGGGCTACCCATTGTGATCCTTGGCGTGAAGATGGCTGTGGGTGGGCACTAAAGTGTTGCCAGCATCTCAGAGACCTTTTTTTTTTAGTTACTTTTCTCTTTTTTTTTTTTTTTTTTTCCCCACTTTCACCATCCAGTGGGTAAGTTCCACTCTTACTAAAGCAGAACCACCATGCTTGCTGAGGAGCCTCGTGTGGTAAGGCACTTTGAGCTGCGTGGTGCTGAGGCAGCTCCAGCATGGACCCAGGGTCTTGGTGAGGTGGCTCTGCAGAGCGGTGCAAGTATGGCTCATCACAGCATGGCTTGTTGGAGTTCCTCACTCACCCTGCCCCAGGCTGTCAGCAGCTCCACACCTGGGTGTTGGCTCAGCAACATTTTGTGCAAAAGGAAGTAGTGCTGGCAGTCTGGGACCAAATAGGTCTGTGGGGATGAGCCACAGATGGGGGTTGCAATGTGTGTTGTTAGCGTGTACAACAAATGTAAGCAGGCCATGTGTACTCATGAGGAGCTACTAACTAGCTTTTTGTTTGTCCCGTGTCCTCTTCCATGGATTTCCATGTGCTGCCTCTCTGGGGCACGTGTCAGGGACATTTCTAGGAAACTTCCTGGACTGATTCGCCCTTCTGATTATTACCCTCTATTGGTAGTTCAGGCTGGCACTGATGAAGTTGCTGAGAAAAGCTTGAGGACTATCAAGAAAGACTTCAGGGGACTGGGGTGGGTAGTTGAAGGAGCAGGTGTGCAGGTGTTTTTTTTTTGTCTTCTATACCTTCAGTGGTGGGGAAGGATACTGTGAGGATCCAAAAAACCCACCTCATTAATAAATGGCTTAAAAGTTGGTGCAAACACAGGAATTTTTTTTTTTTTTTTTTTTTTTTTTTTTTTTTTTTTTTTTTTTAAAACCACGGGGCAATTTACTCGGCACCTGGCATGATGGCTGCAGATGGAAGTAGCCTGTCTCCAAGGCGTAAGAGGATCCTAGCCCAGGAACTGGTGGGACTCATTGAAAGGTCTTTAAACTAGGTATGAAGGGGGAGGGGGACAAAATGAGGGCCACTGAGGTTGAGTGGATAGTTCGAGGCTCAAAGCGGAGCTTGATGGGTGAAGAGAGTGGAGCTCAAAGGAATGGAAAGGGGCGGGTGGATGCTGCTTCCCTAAAGTGTCTGTACACTAATGCGCGCAGCATGGGAAATAAACAGGAAGAGTTGGAGATCTGCGTGCGGTCGCAAGGCCATGATCTCATTGCGATCATGGAAACGTGGTGGGACAGCTCACATGACTGGAATGTTGTCATGGAGGGCTATGTGCTTTTTAGGAAAGATAGGCTGGCGAGGCGGGGTGGTGGAGTTGCTCTTTATGTGAGAGAGCAGCTAGAATGTATTGAACTCCACCTGGGGGAGAGTGATGTAGCAGTGGAGAGCTTGTGGGTGAGAATCAAGGGGCAGGCTGGTATGGGTGACACTGTTGTGGGTGTGTACTATAGGCCCCCAGATCAGGAGGAGGAGGTTGATGAGGCCTTCCATAAGTGACTGGAAGTAGCGTCACGATCCCAGGCGCTGGTGCTTGTGGGGGACTTCAATTATCCAGATATTTTCTGAACAAGCAACATGGTCAGGCATGCGTGGTCCAGATGGTTCCTGCAATGTGTTGAAGACAACTTTCTGATGCAGATGGTAGACGAACCGACAAGGGGAGGGGTGTTACTGGACCTTATTCTCACTAATAAGGAAGGGCTTGTTAAGGAAGTAAAGGTCGGGGGCAGCTTGGGTTGTAGTGACCATGAGATGGTGGAGTTCAAGATCTTGAGTGGAAGAAGCAAAGCAAAAAGTAGGATTGCTACCCTGGACTTTAGGAGAGCCAACTTTGATCTCTTCCGGGACCTACTTGGAGCTATCCCGTGGGCTAGTGTGTTAGAAGGTAAGGGGGCCGGTGAGAGCTGGTTGGCATTTAAACAGCTCTTCTTCCAAGCTCAGGATCTGTGCGTCCTTGTGAGCAAGAAATTGGGAAAGGGTGGCAGGAGACCTGTGTGGATGAGTAAGGAGCTCATGCACAAACTCAAAGGGAAGAAGGAGGTCCATGAAATGTGGAAAAAGGGTCTGACCACTTGGGAAGAATATAGGAATGTTGTCAGGGCCTACAGGGATGCAACGAGGAAGGCTAAAGCCCTCCTGGAATTGAACCTGGCAAGGGAGATAAAGGATAATAAAAAAGGCTTTTTTAAGTATGTTAACAGTAAAAAGAGGGCTAGGGAGAATGTGGGTCCCCTGCTAAGTGAGGGGGGTGTTCTGGTAACGGGGGATGCTTAGAAGGCGGAGATACTGAATAATGTCTTCTTTGCTTCTGTCTTCAGTGAAAAAGCTCTCCCTCAGGAATCCCAAACCCTGAAGGTTACTGAGAGGGTCTGGGGAATGGAGGACTTCCCTTTAGTCAGGGAAGAGGCAGTCTGAGAGCACCTAGGCAACACCAATGTTCATAAATCCATGGGACCCAATGAGGTGCATCCACGGGTGCTGAGGGAGCTGGCGGAGGTGATTGCTGAGCTGTGCTCTATCATCTTTGAGAGGTCTTGGAGAATGGGGGAGGTGCCTGAAGACTGGAGGATAGCCAATGTCACTCTGGTCTTTAAAAAGGGCAAGAAGGAAGATCCAGGTAATGACAGGCCAGTGAGCCTCACCTCTGTCCCTGGAAAGGTGATGGAACAGCTTGTGCTGGATACCATCTCCAGACAATTGGAAGAAAAGGAGGTTATCAGGAGTAGCCAGCATGGGTTCACCAGGGGGAGGTCATGCTTGACCAACCTGGTAGCCTTCTATGATGTTGTCACTGAAAGTGTTGAATTTATTTTCACTAACATATTCCTATTAAGCTCTTGTAGCAGCCTTATCTGCTCACTTTAGAACAGTGGCAGTGTGCTCTCAGTAATACACAAGTTGGTGTGATATTAGGTGCGAGGAAGTAGGCACGTGTTCAGAGCGGGTGTATAACGTACTGGGTCTCCCAGAGTAAGCTTGGAGGTGTGAGCATTATGCAAGGAAGCTTTTACACCGCTCCTTGGAGGTGTCTGCGAGAACTGGCTGTTTGGGCAGACAGCTGGCCCCTTGTGACCTCTGCTGTAGAGCTGCAATTCAGAGGGAGCAAGCTTTATCTTGATATTTCTGTGCTCCTCATCGTGCTTCCTTGCTCTGCTGCTTTTCCAGCCACTGGAGTACAGGATACAAAGGCAGCTTTAAAAGACAATTTCTTGCAGCTTGGCATAAAGTTGAGCCAAATTCTTAATATCAGCTTTATAGGTCTGGAAGGAATTACAGACAACAGTGCTCTTCAGACACCACACTGGCATGCAGCTGGATGTAACTGAAGGCAGAATGGGACCCCAGGTTTTTGGACTGGAAAATCCCTGCTGAAGTGCAGTGAGTGGGGGTGGGTTTTTGTAATTAAATGGAAATAAAGGAATGCCTTGTGGCTGCAGCCCTGGCTAAACGTCTGCTCTATTCACTTGGGATGGCAGCTCTAATCTATGCCCATAGGTTACTGCTGGATCTCTGCCATCTTGTTTAGATTACATTCATAGCCTGAGGGGGAAGCAGGAAGCCATTGTAATTTTCTTGCTGTGGACGCTGGTGTATTTTCATGAGCCGAGGTTAAGTGTCTCTGGGGATTCTGAATATCACTGAACCATTTCCTGAGTTCTCTTAAGCTGCACAATGGTATGTCCAAGTCTGTTTTCCGAAGGATGGAGCTTTTTGTTTAGTTAGTGACGTTCACTGAACCAGTATGCTTTTGCACTTTGAATTTATTGAGGAGCAGAAGAAGAGGAGGAGAATTGTGAAGGGAAAAATGAAATGCCTTAGAACAGCTAGGAAGGACTGATTTCTTTTATGTCCCTGTGCTGACTTAGACTTAAAGCAAACCCTCTAGGAGATCACGACTTTGCAAATCTTGTGCCAGAGCTGGCTTTTTGGGCTGTAGGTAGATGAAATGGCTAGGCATGCGTGTGGGCTCAGGTAAGTGTACAGTGGCTGGAGCAGCCAGCCAGGGACTGAACTCTGCCAGGCAAATCTCTCTGCGTTTTGGCTCTGTGTTTCATTGTTTATGTTACTCAGCCCCTGTGTACCACCACTGCAGTGGCAGAGATCTCATGGCTGCTGCCTCTTGCTCGAGTGGTAAGAGCGCTGCTCGGCCTGCTGGAGCCAGGGCAAGCTGTGGCCATACTGTGGGAGACTGCTTGGGGCTGTGTCCTGCTTGTGCTCCCATGGTGAGCATGGGAGGTAAGTAAGGATGCTTCCAATTTAACAGTGTACTGCTTAAAAAAAACTATGTCTTGGTGTCCTAGAGCATTTGAGATGTGTTTTTTTTTTTTTTTGGTCATCTTCCCCTTCTCAGTTTTACATAAGCTGAACTGAAGCACAAGAATGAATTCATGCACCTTACTTCTGAGTCACAGTCCTCTGCACTAAGCACAGGTGCACACATCTCTTGTTTGTGGCTGACATGATTACTCTTTCCTACTTGCTCAGCCTCCTGCATCTTTTAGTCTCCTTCACTCTGCCTCCAGACCATCCCCTTCTCAGAACTTCCTCTGACTTTTCTCCCTGGGAGCCTTTGTCCCTTCTCAGCACTCCCTCCTTTATCTCAAGGCTGTCTGCCAGCCTGGCAGATCCCTTGCATCTATGGTTGGATCCTGGCAGTGAAATGCACAACAGCTAGAGATGACAAGCTTGTGCTCCACAAGAAGTCCTGCAGAAACCATGGCTTGGGTCTTTCAGGAGGTGATGGAGAGGCCTTTCCCTCACTTTCAGCATGTCTGATACATGGTGCTCCATTTGGACTGAACTTGGAAGGGTGTAGTGTTATTCTCATGTTAGCTGTACAAGTGGAAGAGCTTCTAGAGTTTGTGCTGGATTAGAGTCTGACTCTGCTAGTTTGTTCTGAGACTTCAGCTGACTGTGGCCAGGAGTCTTCATCCAGCTACATGGCTGTGCTGGATGAAGAAGTTGCTGTTGCTGTGTTCTGCTATAGTACCCTTATCTTTGAGCTTCTGGTCCTTTCTGAGCATCAGTGTGAGTGCTACTCAGTAACTCCAGGTTCATCCCAGTATGGTCCAGGTTAGCAGGGACTGCTTAGGGTGTCCAGCTTAGTTAGAGTGCGCATGAACTGCTTAGCTACAGAGTGGAGAAAGTGTTGGATCCCTCACTACAAGAAAGATGTCGAGGCCCTGTAGTGTGCCCAGAGAAGGCAATGAAGCTGGTGAGGGGTCTGGACCATAAGTAGGTCTTATTAGGAGCAGCTGAGAGAATAGGAGTTGTTTAGTCTGGGGAATAGGCTCAGGGGGAGACCTTACTGCTGTGTACTACTCCCTGAAATGTGGTTGTGGTGAGGTGGGTGTTAGCCTCTTCTCCTCCATAACTAGCAATAGGACTAGAATAATGGCCTCAAGTTGTGCCAGGCGAGTTTCAGGTTGGATAATTAGAAAGGATTTATTCTCTGTAAGAGTGGTCAAGCACTTGTATGGGCTGCCCAGGGAGGTGGTGGAGTCACGGTCCCTGGAGGTGCTTAAGAAATGTTTAGATGTTGTACTAAAGGACATGTTTAGTGCAGAAATATTGGTGGTAGGTGGATAGTTGGACTGGATGATCTTGGAGGTCTTTTCCAAAGTTGGTGATTCTCTGACTGTTTTGGAGAGCTGCAGTTGCAAGAGAAAGTGTATCCCCTGTGCTGGTAAGGTGAATTGAATGGTAATGATTGACTTGCACAGTTGTGTGTAAGTCTAGGCAGCTTCTATGGGTACTGGTACTGGAAAAATGTGGCTTTTTTGTGTATCAAGCTGTGTTCTAAATATTCCCATTGTTGCTTGTGCTTAGGATGTAAAAAGGGAGGTCACTTCTCTGCTGTAAAACTCAGCCCTTTTCCCACCCTCGAAATGGTAACTGAAGGTAAAAATAACACATGCTGACTATATTGCATTTTAAAGAATTAAGCAATTTTATTGTGGAAGGAGGAATTCCCTGGGAAATGTGTGGTAGCTGCATCAAGCCTTGACAGTCCAGAAGGCTGCACCTCTCAAGTGAGGGGCTGGGGGGAGTAGAATTGCACAGATTTTACTTCCGTCTCTGTCTTTGAGCCACTGTGGGTTCTTAAGCAAATCTTTTGAGCTCATTTCAAACGCCAGAGATTTTGGCTATGGATAATTGTGATGTCTCAAGCCCATCTCACCTTTTGTATTGTAGCTGCATAGCTTTAAGGCAGATTCTTAGTTACTGGCAATGAAATGTTCCATTGGCTAGACATCAAAGTGTGAAAACTGGCTTTTATACTCTGCTTAATTGAACAGAATTTTATCTTGGTTAAAGTAGACTAAAACCAGAGTAATTCCATTAGAGCAAATGCTATTAGTTTGGATTTACACCGATATAACTAAGATTGAAGTCTGGCTTTGGTTGTCTTGATAAATACTGCTCATTTCTCAAATTGCCTTTCTAATCTCAGTCCTTTCTGGCTCCTCTTTCTTTCCCAAATTCCAGGTGTAACAATATAGGTGAAATTTACTTGATGAAAGAATGTTTAAGCAGGGTCTGCTTTTTATTAGCTCAGCTGTTTTTTGTTTGTTTGTTTAGCACTGTTTGAAGTTTCATTGTACTTGGGATAGGATCAGAATTCATCCTGCTTTTCCTACTTGATTCAATGTCTTCAATTAGAAGTGTGGCGTCTTAAATTACAGGCTGCTCTTCAGCGCTATCATTGAGTGAAAATTGTATGCCTTGGTGACATTTCAAAGGAACTCTTAACTCTGAAGTTCAGAAAAAGGTTGTGCCTTGAGGGCATGTCTGTTAATCAGCAACATAATGGCTTTGGAAGAACTTAAGAAATGCAAGATGTGACTTAGGAGAGCAAGCTGAATTAATTTTTTCCTGGTCTTGTTTATATTTCTTGAAATAACGTTTGCTTCGTAGCTGTGTACTCTGAACTTCATGACAGCATTTTAACTGTGAGAGACATTTGGAATTACACAGAGGTTATTCTGTTAGTTCAATTGGATTTATGGTTATGGTGAGGCATTGGGGTGGTTTTATCAGTGCTTAAGCAGTTTATCTGGTCTGGTGGGGTCTTGGGCCATGTAATCATACCCAAAATGAATATGCAACACTTTATTCATCTCTTTACAGTTGGATTTCTACTGTTTTGATGTATTTACTTTCATCTGATGACAAACACTCCCATCCAAAATATCTTGCTCTTATTGTAGTGTTGAAGGAAGAGTGGGTCAGAGACACACTGCCTCTTGTCCAGTGTGGAGGCCATGGGCATGAATGAGCAAGGCCTGTGATTAAACAAAACACATAAAAATGTTTTTGTATATATTCTCTTGATTTTTATACAATTTTCACATATGGTTAAGTGCTTTTCTGAACAGATCCCCAAGGATCTGCCTCTGGCTGCAAAGGGAAATTTTGGCAGCACTAGTGATCAAACCTGAAAGATACAATCTTAATTGTTTGAGTGGTATTTCATACCTAAATGAGAGCTTTCTAGAAAGACATGTATGTTGATTCTGTCTGGACCTCTCTCCTAAACACTGTGTAGCCACAGTCGTCACTGTGAGCATACTGGCAGGTGGCTGGTGGAGGCAGCCAGCTCCTTGGTCTTGCAGGCAGGCCATGATGTGGGGTTAGCGCCTGAAGCTTTCTTCCTTGGTGGCAGTGCTCAGGAGGGTTAGCTTGGTAGTATGTGTAGGGATTCTGTGCTGGGTTGTGAGTGCCACACAGAGTTATATTTTCTGTTGTGGTGCTGAACCTTCTGGATGGAAGAACTGAGGTACACTGAGAAGCTCGAGGCAGCACAGTTCATCAGAAACCTGTGCTTTCTGCTTAGCACTGATAGCAGTGTGGGCTTGACATCGGCCCTGACTTCTTGGGCTATCTGGTGGAAGCCCTGTGCCTGGAAGGAGAAATTGAGAGGATGTTCAATTGCAGAAGGGCATTCAGAAGTGTGCTTTTTTCCAGCCCTGGCCTGTTTACACTGTTTAAAGGTTTCTGTAGTTGAGATTCCTTTCCTAGAACTGTGCTTCCTTGCTTTCTGGCTTGATTGTGCTGACACAGTGTAACCAGATGAGCAAAGCTCTGGGGGAGAATGTTGAAAAGGTGTGTGTGGGGAAGTGTATGAGCAGGGGTAGCGGGCAGGTGGAGGCTTAGCACTGAGGCACTGGGTGACTGAATTCATCAGTCTTATAGCCTCTAAAAGACGTCAGGCATGGGGCTGGTGCTTGAGAGTATGCCAGAGACCCCATAGCAGGGCACCAAGCAGCCAGCTCCAGGGCAGAGCCAGGAGCCAGCCCTCAGGAGCAAGGACAGTCAAGGGTAGCTTCAACAAGAACATGGTCTGTCTTAGAGATTCCTAATGAATGCTTTTGTTCTTGAAAGCAGTGACATGCAAGGTGTGACAACTTGGCCACTGAAGTTATTGATTCATAGAGTCTGAAAATTATTTTCTCCTTTTCACTTTTAATGATGTAGAGCTTTGGGATGAATTTTATTTTCTAGTACTGCTGGAATCTTACCAAGCTCTCATGATTTAAAAAATTGTTCCATGTGCTTTGCAAAACTACTCTGCTTTGCCCTGAAGCAGCTGAGAAGGACACAGCTACCAACTCTGATATGAAGCCATAGTGACCTGCTCAGGGCTGGATGTGGGCATGGTGTCATCTCTAGCAGCCACTGCTCTTAACAAACATCTTGCATCTAGATGTGTTGTCAGTCTGGGAAAAGAATCCGAGAGGCAAGAAGCCTGTGGAAATAGTAAAAATAAATACTGAAACCACGTCCCTAGCTGTACAATTCTTTGCTAGCACAAATAGGATGGGAAGCTTTGTTAATAGTGCAGCAGAATGGCTCGATGTCCAGGGGGAGACTAGTGATGATGAGTGGTGTTCCTCCAGGGTCTGTATGGGGACCAGCACTATTCAACATGTCTGTCGGTGACATGGGCAGTGAGATCAAGTGCACCCTCAGCAAGTTGGTGGGTGACACAAAGCTGTGTGGATTGGCTGACATGCTGGAGAGAAGGTGAGTTGTATCCTGGACTGCGCCAAAAGTAGTGTGACCAGCAGGTTCCTTTCTGTTCTGCTCATGTGAGCCCCCACCTGCAGTGCTGTGTTCAGCTCTGTGGCCCCCAGCACAAGAAGGGGTCCTCCCCTATGAAGACAGGCTGAGGGAGCTGAGCTTGTTCAGCCTGGTGAAAAGAAGTCTCTGGGGAGGCCTCATTGGGGCCAGCTTTTCAGTGCTTAAAGGGGCCTTCAGGAAAGCTGGGGAGGGACTCTGTCAGAGAGTGTAGTGTCAAGACAAAGGGTAATGGCTTTAGACTAATAGAGGGGAGACTTTGGTTAGATATTAAAAGGAAATTCTGTACTCAGAGGGCAGTGAGGCACTGGCACAAGCTGCCCAGAGATGCTGCTGAGGTGCTCAAGGCCAGGCTTGAAATTGTTGGTGCCTTTAGAAAATTACGCAGTTGCACATAGTACAGGCAAAAGCTAAGGGACAGGAGAGAGCTGCTTGCATCTGATTTGACAGCTACTGAAATGAACAGTGCTCTGGTAAAGGTTTTGAGAGGTTTAGCTGGCCTTCAAATACTTGCTAAATCCTTCTTTTTAATTCTTTTCAATCCAAACCACATATTTTCAAAAATAGAGTTAAATAGGCCAGTATCTTTTTTTTTCCCACGGGTTGGCTCTGTCAGATGAGCAATTTTGCAGTCATGCTTTCTGCAGCTTTTTCCAATCACTTTCTTGTGCAACACAGCATCACTAGGGATAGTGTCTGTGAAGTAGAAAATAAAATATCTATGTAGTCTTCCCTCTCAATAGTACATGTTTAAAAGTATAAAAAGATTGACTTTAATGTGGTACACCAATAACTGACATTTATTGAAAATCTTTAAGTAGATGCTTTCACTTAAGAGAACTGCTGCTTCTTTATTCCCAGCTGTATCCCAGTACTGTGCTGTGGTTAGAATAATACTAGCAACTGAGCGCTGTCAGAGGGAATAAGCAATCTATGCAGGCAGTGGTATTTGCCATAAAATTTGATGTTCTGCCAGCTACAGATGCGTTAGCTTTGTGAAGTGGAGGTTTATTTAGAATTAGAATTTGAATTTACAGTTATAATGACTAAAAGGAAACAGTTTGGGTTTCTAATAGCCTTACACTGCAATTCATTTTTTTGCATGAGACTCATTGGGAGCCTAGGCTGATTCTAACTGAAATCAATAAAAACTTTGTCATTGACTTAAAAAGAATGCAGATACATTTATTGTAGTAAAAAAAAGAAAATTTGGTAAAAGTGAACTTACATGCAGAATAAAAGATGTGTACCAAATGTGACACTAGTTTTTTCTGAGATGCAGATCTCACAGTACTTTCTTTTGGTTGTGTTTGGGAATCTCCGTTCTCAAAAGATTGCAATTGGATTCATCATGAAACATTCCATAGTACTGAAATGCTGTGTTCATGCATGTGTACATGCACACAGGTGTATGCTCATGCAGGACATCACCTTGTAGAATCTTGCTGTCATTCTCCTGGAATTTTCTAAAGGAAGGCTTTTGCTCTGTGATCTTTTGAGGAACAAGTTCCTTGGTATGAAAATTGAGGAAAACTTAATTGAGTTTTAATTACACAGATGTAGCTAGGTCTGTGGTTACAGCCCTAATGAGAGAAAAGATAGGACTAATTGGTTCATTGTGTTTGTTGACAGTTGCCAGAGTGTAAGGAGGCAAAACTTATTTAAGCAGCTTTTCAAGGATTGTGACTGGCATCCAAATGTATTTTAGGTCACTCTTGTGCAGTTCTGCCTTGTCTGAGGTTGTTTAATTCTTGTCAGAGACACTCCTATCGACCAGATTAAATCTGACACCATGTTGCTTCTATTTTTTGTTTTTATCTTTTAACCATGTGAAGGCACTATAAAAAACATAAGCGTGTTAAAGTACAGTGTAGGACTAATATGGTAACATGCTCTTGGAAGCCCTTGTTTCTGGGTTCTCCAACATCTTTAAGCACCAGCTGGTTAGTTCTGAGGTCTCCATAACATGCGTAGAATGACTCTCTCAAGAAAACGCGGGCTCACAGTTTATTAATAACTGGCCATGATTGGTACTGTTCCTGGCTTGCCCTGTCACTCTGCCATGCAGCATGAACACGGAGTATTTGCCATTGCTGAGGGGCAGCACTGTGCTGTCCTGCTCTCTGGATGGTCAAGCTGCTGTCGGTGACTCTGCTCATGCTGTCTGTTTTCATGTGGATGTGAGTGCTGAGTGCATTAATTCTTCTGTGCACTTCATGGAAGCCATGTGACTATAGCTTCAGTGTTGCTTTTTCAGTTTTCACTGTCTCATGATGGAAGAAAACTGTCTACCTTTTAAGTATCTTTGAAGGAAGCAGCCAGTGAATATAATCTTTCAAGCAGCGGAAGCTTTCAGTCAGACCTTGAAACTGAGTTCAAATTGTGGTGAAAAATAAAACTGTGACTCTACTGGCCAGTCAGCCTGTGGACCCCTGCTAGTGGAGACACAATCAGGGAATGTGGTGGGAAGCAGCAGAGGAAGAGTCCTGATGGGGACTTGCAGCAGCTGGCAGTGCCCTGGCTGGTGCTTGCAGCTGCTCGGAGCAAAGCTTCCGGAGATGTTGCAGCAAGGAAATTAGTTGTGTAATGTGATGCCAAGTGTAAATCTAGAATTAAAAATCGAGTTTTAAAGACTGCTTGATTTTTACTTCAACATGTTCAGGTTATTAATCACAAAATAGCGCTATAAAATGTGTAGTTACATTCATTCTTGCCTTACTCTTCAGTGTAGGCTATTTATCTAGTGCTGTTGCAAGTGTTGAAGGAGTCTTGCCAAAATACACAGACCAAGAGATGAGACAAAAATAGACCTGGATTGTACTGGAGTTCAGTCTGCAGAGAGAATTTAAAGAGCATTATGAACAATGTTTTAGTCAGTTCAGATTGCTGTTAACAAGGGGAAATAAACAAAACTAGAGAGTAACCGATGACCTTTTCAGATGTTCTCTGGGAGCTGTGCATGGGCCAGTGTCAGTAAGTGCTGCCTCTCCCATGCCAAACAGTGAGGCAGCAGTGGTTGCAGCTCTTGTCAGCTGCTTGCCCTTTGCTGTAGGCTGAAGAAATCAAGTCCTTGCGGAGCTTGCATGCTGTATAGAGTCAATAAATGCTTTTTTTCTTGTTATCAGAAAAGAGAAGTATCACAAACTTCTGTACTCTTGGAAGTATGAGACTGAGAAGTTCCAGACATAAAGTCTTTATGCACAGAAGAGATGCTTGAGAAGAGCATGGGCAGCAGTTCTCTGTGGACTTAGTTCCCTGGAATGGCTCAGGGCCTGAGTGCAGGGGACCACCGGGCTTGATAATCTCCATTGCTCTTCACGTCCTCTGGCTTCTGTCAGGGACTGCTGGCTGAGTTGTCAGCTGTCAATGCATTCTGTAATTTAGACAGTCATCCATTGAGAATTTGCTAGGGATGGCCAAAGGCACTTGAGAAGTGCTGGCTGCCAGCCTCTGGTGAGAGCAGACCTTCAGAGCTGCTCAAGCAACTGGGGAACGGAGGAGGAAGGTGGGCTCCCTGCAGATGCCAGGGCTCTGTTTGCCCTTTTGTCCTCAGAAAGAAAAAACTTGCCTCATGTCAGGTTTTTTACAGTTTGGGCACATGAGAGCCTCTGGCATTGCTTTGAATTTTAACCACATAATGTAAAGGGTTCTAGTCTGTTTTCCTGTTTTTTGTGTTGTTTTTTTTTGTGTGTGCTAGCAGCAGACAAAATCTTGCTTACACCAGAGGGGATGTACAAGTAGATTATTTCCTTGGAGCAGAAGTCATCCTGGAGACCTACTTCAGGCTTTCTTGTCTTTATTTTCAGTTTGAGGGAATAGGTTTTCCATTGGTGGTTCCACAGTGAGCATGATCTAGTGCCACCCATGCTAGGTGCCTGAGGAACTGGAAGACTTTTCTGAGTAGAGAACTGGTAACAAACCCGAATTAATTTTAACAGTCTCTATATAGAAGTTGAGGCCATTCTGCATATTCTGTTTTATTACTGTAATTCTTAGGAGAGTAAAAAATATTGTTACTGTGCTAGGCAAATTAGCACCTAATTTTTCTTTGCAATGGCATTTGATTAAAAAAAAAAAACAAACCAACAACAAAAAACTTCTGAAAAACTAGACTGAAGGCCTATAAACTGTCTTTAGTGCTGACAAAAAATAATATTAGATTTTAGCCACTGGAGATCTCCAAGCTAGCTTTCTTTTTCTGAGAAACAAGAACATATATAGTGTCTTTTTTTTACCATCGATATTTTCCTCTAAAATAAAACAACACAAAAGAAACACAAAAACAACAAAAAACCACCCCAAAACCATCAGCAACAAAACACCTGCAAAGCTCTTAGATGCTGTAAGGATGAGAAATGCTAATGCACACGTGCTGCTTAGGACATGTTTTTTTAGCAAAACCTCTCCTGGATCTTTAATCTCTAGATTTCATCCATACTTTGGCTGCTGCACCAAGGTAGATGGTGAAGAGTGAGATGTGCAAGGGTGAATGCAGTCTTCGTCGGTGAAGTGAGGATGAAGCTGCAGTAATGCTTCACAGTGTCAGACTGCTTGGCAGTGACTCACAATATGCATGGACTGTCTGCCTGGCTTTTGTTTGATTATCCAAGGGAAGCAAAAAAGCTGCATGTGCAAACAGTCTTCTTCCAGTCAGCAGTCTTCTGAAGTTGCATGTTAAAGTTAATAGTGATAAGTCAGGAGGCTGAAAAACTAATTCAANNNNAAAAAAGGGGGGGGTGGGGGAAGGAGGGGAGGGGTGACTGCATTAAGGTTGCTCATCTAATGTGAGGTTACTGGGTTGGTTTAGATTCTTTTTTGCGTGGTTAAGAATCTGGTGAAAGTTGTTCACTGCAATTCTTGGACATTTTAAATGTGAATATGATTACACCCAGATTAGAGCCTGAAAGCTAAAAGGAATGGAGGCACAGGGGGACATAATTGGAAAGAAACCTGAAGGAGCCAAGCTTTTTTAATTTCCTCTTGAGGGTGGTTAGCTTAACTTATATTTTCAGTCAGATGCTTGGATTTAGTGATCCACCATAGAAATTCATAGCTGGTTAAAACTGATGGAGTGTTTTAATTAAAGTAACATTTAAATCTTCTAAGTCAGCTGTTTGAGAGAGAAGAATGTTCACTATAATTTGAGAGACTGCAATTAGAAGTATGTCTTTTCTTTAGCTACCTTCTTGACACGTCACTGCGGTGTTGGAAGACAGAAGATGCACCACAGTGGAACACTGGGTGGGTGGGCTAGATGATCTTCAGAGGTCCTACAAATCTGTGATTGTGTGACCTCTGATGGCAGCTTGCGAGTGGACTGCAGCTGCATGAGGTCCTGACATGTAGCACCAAATTTGTTCTTCAGAAATCAAGGGTTTCTGCTTATGTGCCCCTAGAAAAGCCAGCTGGCTCGGGGCTTATTAAGAGTAACTTTTTTTTGTTATCCTTGGCAAGCAGTGACTCATAAAGGCTTTCAGAATTACAGGCAGAGCTTTGCAGTTGGTTGGATGCAGAAAAGTAAGTTTGACAGTCATATTCTTTCATCAGATAAAACTTAATGCACACCACTGCTGGAAAATAATTTTTAAGGAATAATTGCACTTCAGTTTTTTTGAGCATCAGTTCTGGTTTAGGCATCATAGCTATCCTAGGTAATCATTCCCAATCCTGTGTTATCTTTAAAACTAGTGGGATAAATGTTTGAGATTCTGTACCGGAAACAAGACTGGGAGATGGATCTGATGCAAAAATAATGATCCCATATGGGAGGTGTATATGTGTGTGTATTTGAAATGTATATTAGTCTGCTGATTTAAAAACTGTCAAAATTGATATAACTAAGAAGCATCACTTGGATGAAGAAACAGGATGGGAAGTACTGAAGTTCTGCCTTACCCATGAGATGAATGTATGTTAACTACACCCTGCCTTACCCATGAGATGAATGTACGTTAACTACACCCTGTGCGTGATCTCCACTCCCATTTTTTCATATTCTGTTCATTGCACACTGCATGCTGTTTGTTGTCAAACCTTACCCTAGAGCTTTTGGATGAGTGACTGTAAGGCTGAGACAGACCAGGAGAGTAGACCTAGAGTGAATTCAGCAGTGCTGAATATCTGAGTTGTGTCAGCTGTCTATAATGAGTTCAGTACTTCAGACTCCCCTTTGACATGTACAACTCTAGGCTACAAAGGGTTACACTTCCACACCAGTACAAAGATGCAAGATTTTATAATCCATATGACTGACATTATACCAGCAAACTAGTTAGAATGGGGGTAACACTGTGCTGTGTAGCCAAACAAGAATTAGTAAATGGCAGTTGTAATTGCATTGGGTATTAAAGGTCAGGGTGTTTTGCTGTTGTGCTCCCCCACTCCAATTCATAGGGTACTAAATCTGAAGTTTATTCCTTTTTTGGAAGGCATCCAGAGGTGTAGGGTTCTGTCTTTGCTTGGTTTTGGTGTTTGTTCAGTTGTTTTTAATTCTGGATATTTGAGAGAGATGTTCTTGCTCTGAATTAGATGAAAGATTTCTATGGCTGAAAGAACTCCACATGATTTGGCATCTCTGCTGAAATTGCTTCTGCTACTAAGTGTCAGCATTGCTGTTTTCCTTCTAGAACAAACAAATTCAGTGTTCTGAATTGATAGAAGTAGGTAAATGGCTCCTGCATTCCTCTGCTAGATTGTCCTAATACATTCATCTAAAACAGATATTTAGTATAGATGTCTTACATGGTCAGGATTAAGGGACTGCCAAATTTGCCAACAGCCTTTGCAATAATTATGAGTATGTGTCACGCTAAGTAATTTGTGGCTTTCCCAAGGTGCTTGCTACTCATAGAATGGCCTGGGTTGAAAAGGACTTCAAAGATAATCCAGTTTCAATCCCCCTGCTATGTGCAGGGTTGCCAACCACCAGACCAGGCTGCCCAGAGCCACATCCAGCCTGGCCTCAAATGCCTCCAGGGTTGGGGCATCCACAACCTCCTTGGGCAACCTGTTCCAGTGCGTCACCACCCTCTGTGTGAAAAAATTCCTCCTAATATCTAACCTAAACCTCTCCTGTCTTAGTTTAAAACCATTCCCCTTTGTGCTATTACTATCAACCATGTAAGCAGTCATTCCCCCTTCTTTTCATATGCTCCCTTCAAGTATTGGAAGACCACAATGAGGTCTCCTTGGAGTCTTCTCTTCTCCAAGCTAAACAAGCCCAATTCCCTCAACCTTTCCTCATAGGAGAGGTGATCCAGCCCTCTGATCATCTTAGTGGCCCTCCTCTGGACCTGTTCTAAGAGCTATGCATCTTTCTTGTGCTTGACTCCAGATGGGGCCTGACGAGCTGAGTAGAGGGGGACAATCACCTCCCTCTCCCTGCTGGCCACCCCTTTTTTTAATGGAGCCCAGAATATAGTTGGCCTTCTGGGCTGCGAGCACACACTGCTGGCTCATGTCCAGATTCTCATCCACCAGGACGATGCACAGAACAAAATTGTGCTTTTACACAAACACTAAAAACTGTTCTGAATGCCTATACGTGAATCTTTTTATGTCTATAGCAGTTATGCGCAAGTTAACATAAAATACTATGTTTCTTTCATGTCTTAATTTAACTCCACAAAGCTTTTCCATATTTTGTTGGGCAAAAGTTCTCCTTACACAGGAGAACTTGTACCGTGGGGGATGATTACTTTTAAACCCCTTAAGTTCCTTCAGCAACTCTGCCTGCATACTCGTCCTGCATGGCTAGCACTTTTGGGGTGCTAGGAGAATTCTCTGTTGTGGTCTGTCATTTTTTCACACCAGTATAGTTCATGTCTCAGTCATGTTGCCTCTGTTTGTTCATTCTTCAGAGCTGCACCAGGTCTGACAACTGTAACTTGATTTGAACATTATAGTTGCCAGAGATCTTGCTGTATTGCTCGTTTCACTTTTTCTAAGAGTTTTCATGGTGCTATATGAGAGGACTTACCATTCTTTCTTAAAGTCCTTTCTGGAAATGGTTCCTGGCTGGCATGTGAAACAAAAGCACTTGTAGCTGTCTTCTCACTCTTGCCTGTTCTGAGCGATTTGAAGGCCTGTCTTCACCTGTGCTGAGGAGACAGTCTCTGAGGGTATATGCTTGGAGTATAGCAGAGTGAGGAGAAAAGAAAACTTGGGAGCTGTTTGAGCCCTTCTGGCAAGCAAGCAGGTCACACAGGCTCAATGGCAGCATGATTGTGGACGAGAAACAGTTGATGCTGGGCTTTTGATCCAAGTTACAGGCATTTGGATGGTGAGAGCCAGTAACATTACAGTGCATACCTTGAGTGGTGCCCCCCTAAGTTATGAGTGAAGAGTGCTGAATAGTCTTCCTCCAACTATGTGATCAGACTGTGTGGCCAGGAGAGGTGACAGCAGCCGAGAGTTGTGTGGTGCTGCCTTTCGAGATGCCTTCTACAGATTGTAACCAGTTTGCATGGTGTTGGGCTCTAGCTGTTGTTTTGCCTGAAACACTAGCAATCTGCTTGAAGTCAGAGGTATTCCTGGCATCCATCAGAGGAGAGCTGGCTCTGAGAGGAGGGGACTTACTTGTGTTGCCACTGTTCCTCCCTTAGAGGATCTCAGCTTCGCTGAAGAGGTGAAGGAGCCCTTCCTGGGGCCTTGTTTGCCCACAGCTGCGGAGCCGGTTGGAGCAAATGTCCCTTGGCTGGACTCTCAGTTCTGGCAGCTCTCCATGACTCTCCAGACCACTCATTCTGCCTTCCCTTTACAGCCTTGTGCTTTTGAGGCCCTATCCTGAGGTGTGGCTGGATGCCATTCCCAGGCTGTGATGGTCACTGAGCTCATAGCAGAGGGCAGCCATTGCCTGGGTGTGATCCCATGGCCTACTGGGAGGGCCTGCACTTGGCATCCTCACTCTGCTGCCTGGGGAGAAAGGCACAGCTCAGCCATCTGCGCTGGATGGGCTGTCTTAGATTAGCTGAAGTAGTGTTACTTTTCATATCTATATATTATGGGGAAAGAAAGCCTTTCCAAAGGATTTGCTGCTCTAGAATTGAAAAATGTAATCCTTACATTGACAGGAAGTAATGGAGATTGTGGTTTTACTATATGTATAAAACTCATTCTATTATATGCTTTAGAACAATGGCTGGCAGGGATAAATTTTAAGCAGAACACTTTGGAGATAGCTTTGTTGCAGGTATATGAAATAAGGAACACCCAAAGGAGGAGGATGGTACCAGGCTGAGAAGGGGAATGGCAGACTAAATACTGTGGGGAAGTTGTTACAATGGCTCGTCTGGTGACAGCGAGGCATTTCTACTTGGTTGGAAAATAACATTCACAAGAAAATAGCTCAAATCAAAACCTCACAAGAAACCATCAAGATGCTTTCATATTCTAGGAAAGCTTTTTTGTCAACTTTTTGGTGACTTTTAAGGAAATTAAAAGCCTACTTTTAGCAAGGGCATTCACAGTTACAACCCCCAAGCAAACCCATGTGTGATTATAGTAGATTTAGCAGTGGGTGTTGCTTGCTTGTTCATGCTTGGCTCAGCACCTTGACCCAGGTCAGTGAATGCCCTGTCCTTGTGCCAGTAGCAGCAGTGTGTGCCAGGGATGGGTGAAGAATGAAGTGCATGCGTGCCAAGTTAGATTGAGATAAACTGGCAAGAAATAGCAGCCTCAGGAAAAGCAGCTAGTTACAATCACATTTGATACTTCTTCACATTTTCCAGAAACAGTTGTGTAGGTAAATTTCGTTATTTCTGGTGCAGCCACTTTTGGGTTTTTTTTGTTCCCTTCTAATAAGTGAGAGCAGTGTAGTGATGGATATAAGTAAATGTGTGTGAGAGAAACAACACAGAACATGCTATGTGCCTATAAATGCTTATGACACTCAGAAGCTGCAATGATGTTGGAGTCACTAGGTTTGGAACCGTAGGTCTCAGTACTGAATATTTAATTGAGCCCTCTTTTCTGTTTTTAATACTGTTTGTTTTTTTTTTTTTTTTCAGATTTTATCAATCTGAAAAATCATTCTGTTCAGCTGAAAGTCTCTTGATTGCTTTGTGTGTTTTGTTTTTTCCATTCCAGAAATTGGTCCAGTGACGATAACCACCGATCCCAAGAAATTTCAGTTTGAACTCAGGGAGCTTTATGTTCAGGTGAGTGACTTGTTCATCCTCTGTGTAGTTCTACCAACACTCCGTATTTTCTATAATCATTCCTATCTTGTTAGTGTTTCTGCTGTAATGCTTCATGTGGATATAGGTGCACAAACTATCATCTTCTTGTTCTCTGCTTATCTGAATTTATGATTATAGTTAATTACTTTGTCATAGTTTACATCACTATTTGGATAACTTGCTCATTGATCAATAGCACGAGAAAGACTAGTTAGTCAACGATAATACTTATTTTGAATTTTATTAGTTCTGCCACTTGTTCACAGACACTTTTATGAACTGTTTTACTGTTTCCTGTAAGTTATTTCCTTAATTCTAATTAACTAAATCATGTGCAAAAGGACTCTTAAGACCTTTCAGTTGTGACATAGGCATTTCCTTCCCTGTGTTAACAAGCACCTAATGATTCAAATGTAGCAGGCTGACTCAGGTAACCTGGTATAAGGAGATAAGTGATGGATTTTAAACCAGCGTAGTATGTCTCCCTTGATTTTTTTTTAGTGTGAGAATGAGATGCAAATGATATCTGGGTCAGGTGTTGGAAAGAAAGAGAAGTATTGAAGTGGAGTTAGCTTTACTGAAAATCCTGTTCTTCAGTCAAGCATTGTCTGAGATAATACTGCTGGACAGGCTTCTGACTTTAAGGACAGTGTTTTAGAAATGGGCAAATGGTTTAATGGTATAAATGGTTTAAGGTTGTTTAGAAGCCAGTGGTGCTACTTACGATAGAATTAATAGTTTAAAAATTGCGAGAAAGATTGAAATTCTGAGAAAACAATAGTAAATTTTCGAGGAGGGAGAAAATGCCAGCCATTGTGTTTTTCTCTCTTTTATAGGGAGATTAAAAATTGGTTCCATCTTTAGTTACGCTGGAAAATAATTTTAACTATTTTGAAAAGAGGATATGAACGAGATGAAGCTTTAAGGAATTTAAATCTCTTCATTTGCTAACAAGTTGTTTAAAGGTCACTATCTAATGAATTTAAGATTTTTCTCTTATCCTCAGTGACTGCATATTTCATAATTATTCTCAAGGATTGTTCGTTCAGCTGAATTAAGACTGATTTACTAAATGAATTACGTTGGTGAAGGGCCAAAATGAGAAATTAAAGTGGTTAGATAAGGACTGGTAAGGTATCTTGCAGCAGTTCTTGTGAACACTTCTATCATATAAGCACAAGTGATGAATAATTGGCTCAGAGGCTGGTGTCGAGGCAGAAACTTTGGGTTCTTTGATCATGGGGCAGTTTACTTGGCCCGTGGCCTGTTGTCCATGAATGGTACCCACCTATCTCAAAGGGGAAAATGAATCCTAGCGCAGGAGCTAGCAGGGCTTATCAGAAGAGCTTTAAACTAGCTACAGCGGGGGAAGGGAACAAAACAGGACTCACCAGAGATGAGCCTAGGGGAATGATGCTTGAGCTGGGGGTGAGGCAGATGACTTACCTGAAGTGCATCTACACCAATGTGTGCAGCATGGGCAACAAGCAGGAGGAGTTGGAAGCGATTGTGCGGCAGGCTAACTATGACCTAGTTGCTATTACCGAAACATTGTGGGACCACTCCCATGACTGGAGTGCTGTGATGGATGATTACAGGCTCTTCAGAAGGGATAGACAAGGAAGGAAGGGTCGTGGTGTGGCTCTTTATATTAAAGGCTGTTTTGATGTTGAAGAGCTTGGGGTTGGGAATGATAAAGTTGAGTGTCTATGGGTAAGGATCAGGTGGAAGGCCTGTAGGGATGACATCTTGGTGGGGATCTGTTGTAGAGCACCTAATCAGGATGAAGAGAAAGATGAGGCATTCTATGAGCAGCTTGCAGAAGTTGCACCATCGCCAGCACTTCTTCTCATGGGAGACTTCAACTTTCCTGATATTTGTTGGAAATACTATACAGCGCAGAGGAAGCGTTCCAAGAGCTTTTTAGAGTGCGTGGAAGATAGCTTCCTTACACAGCTGGTATGAGAGCCTACCAAGGGTGGTGCCCTGCTAGACCTGCTCTTCACTAATAGAGAAGGATTGATGGGAGATGTGAAGGTTGGGGACTATCTTGGGCAGAGTGACCATGAAATTGTAGAATTCTCTATCCTTGGAGATGTCAGAAGGGTGACTAGCAAAACTGCTATCTTGAACTTCCAGAGGGCTGACTTTGACCTGTTCAGGACGCTTGTTGCAGGGGTCCCTTGGGAGTCACTCCTTAAGGGTAAAGGGGTCCAGGAAGCCTAGACGCTCCTCAAGATGGAAATCTTAAAGGCACAAGAACAGGCTGTTCCTGAATGCCGTAAGGTGAGCTGTAGGGGAAGAAGACTGGTGTGGATGAACCAGGAACTATTGTTGAGACTCCAGAAGAAAGAGTCTATGTCTTCTGGTAGAAGGGACAGGCTACTTGAGGAGATTACAAGGAAGTTGCTAAGGTATGAAGGGAGGAAGTTAGGAAGGCAGAAGCCCAACTTGAACTCAGATTGGCCACTGCAGTAAAAGAGAGTAAGTAATCCTTTTATAAATATATCAACGGTAAAAGAAGAACCAAGGAGAATTTCCATCCTTTACTTGATGCAGTGGGGAATGTGACCACTGAGGATAAGGAGAAGGCTGAGGTCCTCAATGCCTTTATGTCTGCCTTTAATTGGCAGATCATTTATCCTCAGGGCACTTTACACTCTGGTCTGGAAGTCTGGGATGCTACGCAGAATACACTCCTGGTGATTCAGGTGGAGACAGTTAGAGAGCTCCTCCTCCATCTAGACTGTCACAAGTCCATGGGACCGGACAGTCTCCATCCTAGGGTGCTGAGGGAGCTGGTGGGGGTGATTGCTGAGTCGCTCTCTGCCATCTACCAGCGCTCCTGGTTATCTGGAGAGGTCCCGGAGGATTGGAGGCTTGCTGATGTGACTCCCATCTACAAGAAGGGCCATAAGGAGGATCTGGGGAACTACAGGCCTGTCAGCCTGACCTCTGTACCAGGGAAAGTTATGGAGCAAATCATCATGGGTGAGATCACATGGCACGTGCGTGGCATCCAGGGGATCAGGCCCAGCCAGCACGGGTTCATGAAAGGCAGGTCATGCTTGACCAACCTCATCTCCTTCTACGCCTCGGTGACCAGACTGGTAGAGGAGGGAGAGGCTGTTCATGTAGTCTACATGGACTTCAGCAAGGCCTTTGACATGGTCTCTCACAGTATTCTCCTGGGGAAACTGGCTGCCTGTGGCCTGGACAGGTATGCCCTTCTTTGGGTAAGGAACTGGCTAGAGGGCCGTGCCCAATGGGTAGTGGTTAATGATGTTAAGTCCAGCTGGCAACCCATTACATGTGGTGTCCCCCAGGGGTACTGGGGCCCATCTTGTTTAATATCTTTGTTGATGACCTAGATGAGGGGATTGAGTGTACCCTCAGTAAGTTTGCAAATGACACCAAGCTGGGAGGTAGTGTCCATCTGCCTGAGGGTAGGAAGGCCCTTCAGAGGGATCTAGATAAGCTGGATTGCTCAGCTGAGGTGAATGGGGTGAGGTTCAACAAGGCCAAGTGCCAGGTCCTGCGCTTTGGCCACAGTAACCCCATGCAGCGCCAATAGGCTTGGGCCTGAGTGGCTGGATGATTGTGAAGAGGAAAGGGACCTGGGGGTGTTGGCTGATGCTTGGCTGAACATGAGCTGACAGTGTGCCCAGGTGGGCCAAGAGGGCCAACGGCATCCTGGCCTGCATTAGAAATAGTATGGCCAGCAGGAGCAGGGAGGTAATCATCCCCCTGTACTCAGCACTGGTGAGGCCGCACCTCAAGTATTGCGTTCAGTTTTGGGCCCCTCGCTACAAGGAAGACATTGAGGCCCTGGAACATGACCAGAGAAGGGCAACAAAACTGGTGAGAGGTCTGGAGCATAAGTCTTATGAGGAGCGGCTGAGGGAGGTGGGATTGTTTAGTCTGGAGAAGAGGAGTCTCAGGGGAGACCTTACTGCACTCTACAACTTCCTGAAGGGAGGTTGTGATGAGGAGGGGTTTGGCCTCTTCTCCCAGGCAACAAACAGGACCTGAGGAAATGGCCTCAAATTGTACCAGAGGAGGTTTAGATTAGACATAAGGAAAAACTTTTTCTCTCAGAGAGTGGTCAGGCACTGGAATGGCCTGCCCAGGGTGGTTGTGGAGTCGCTGTCCCTGGCAATGCTCAAGACGTCTGGATGAGGAGCTGTGAGATATGGTTTAGTGCTTGTGGTAGCAAGGGTAATGGGAGGATGGTTGGACTAGATGATCTTGGAGGTCCCTTCTAACCTTGTGATTCTATGATTCTATGATAAAGTTCATTATGGATATTTTCCTAGAAAGGCAGTGAAAAGAATGAATATTGTGAAAGTAGTGGAAATCCTGAGAAATTCTTTTTGGTTAAAGTTGTAGAACAAATATTCTCATTAATGAACAAAGCTAAAATTAAGATGAAGTTATATTATTTGAAGGAATCTTACGTATGTATAAAACATCTTAGATAGAAATATGCTGTCTAGAATACTGCAAAACTTCTTCTTGGGCACAAGGGCAAACACAGATCTTTGCAACAAAAATATTCTGAGTACGGAACAATTGGACCGTATGTTTGGACATAGCATTTGACAGGGGCTTTGAGTTGGTATTTGACAATAGGTTAAAACTAGTCTGTATGCATCTCTCTGAAGAAACTAAGTCCTGTTTTTTTTACATTCAAACTAGTGAAGAAAATATTCCTTTGACACTGGGTGAGTTGATACATTATTGCTTGTGTAATTAGCTGTGAATCATTCTTGTGAACAGCGTGACAATAACTTGTACCTGGACAGCACTGGCTTCTCAGTATCTTTTCTATTTGAAGAGAGAACCAAACTTTTAATGTATTCTCCTATTAAATGCAGTTTCTACAATGAGGCCTTATTGCATGAACAAACATTTAAATCTTGTCTGTATCAAAATCTTTTTACGCATATGGAGTGCTGCATGATCGCATTATACATGGGCTGATATATTTGTATGGTCATTATGAAAAGGTCTTATTTGAGTACTCCTGAGTACTTACTCAAAATAGTCTTCACTAAGAATTGTTGATAATGCTTTTCAATTAGATACTAAAATTACCATTTTAAGTGGACACAATACCCTGTAAATAGTTATGTCAATGTTGCATTCAGACCTGAGAAGTGGAATAGTACAGATGAGCTGAGCTAACAACATAAATTTCTGCATACCTGTCCGAAATGAGTGGGAAATGAAACTTTAGTCATCTGTTTTCTGGAAAACTTCTCAAGGTAATCATATTTTGTTGAAATTTGGAAAGAAAGGCACAAAATATTTCTCTTTTTAAAAAAGTGATACATTTTTGTTTAGTAGTTTTATCTAGCTGCTTTTTGAGAACTTCTATATTACGAAAATAAAATGTTTATACTTGTTCCTATGAGATATACAAAGCAGATTTCATATAATACACTCAAAAAATTACATGAAAAAATAATGTCATAGACTAGAAGTGTGAATAGAGATATATTTAGAAGGTGGTTCTAGAAATAAGCTATTATCTTGACTTTGCCTACAAAATAAAGCTTTAACGGGGAGATTCTTTTGCTGAAGATTACATTTGCTTGGCAAAAGTTAAAAAATCTTAGAATCATAGAATCATCAAGGTTGGAATAGACCTCCGAGATCATCCAGTCCACCTGCCACCAATATTTCCACGCTAAACTATGTCCCTCAGTACAACATCTAAACATTTCTTGAGCACCTCCAGGAACCGTGACTCCACCACCTCCCTGGCAGCCCATTCAAGTGCCTGACTACTCTTTCAGAGAACAAATTCTTCCTAATGTCCAACCTGAACCTCCTCTGGCACAACTTGAGGCCATTCCTTTAGTCCTGTTGCTAGTTATGGGGGAGAAGATGCTGAACCCCACCTTGCTACAATCTCCTTTCAGGGAGTAGTACAGAGCAGTAAGGTTTCCCCTGCGCCTCTTGTTCTCCAGACTAAACAACCTCCATTCCCTTAGCTGCTCTCCATAAGACTTATGGTCCAGACCCCCACCAGTTTCATTGCCCTTTTCTGGACACAGGGCTACAGGGCCTTGACGTCTTTCTTGTATCATGGCGGGTCCAAAATTGAACACAGTACTCAAGGTGCAGCCTCACCAGTGCTGAGTACAGAATCATTTGGGGTATATTGTTTTGTCCCTTAGGGTTGTACAGGCATTGCCAAGATGAAGTTCAGTCATGCCAAAAATGTTGTTGGAGAATTATCTCTTGAGTTTCATGCACTCCAGAGTCGTCTACTACTTTTTCCCGTTAATGTAAGACTACATACAGAAATAGCCAAGTAACTCTCTTTTACATAGATGAGAAGTTTGAGATACTCTTGTTATGAATTGGATCAGAGTTACAGAGAGTTGAAAAGTTGTTACTGATATGAAGATTTGGTTATCCAGTTGATGTTCTGGAGGACTGAGAGACTGTGGGAGGCAGGACTTTTTTTTTCCCTGATGTGTGGATGTTTAACCTCAAGACAGTTTCTGATTGCCCCGAAGGACTAAAAAATAGATGCAACAATTGCATTATCTTTTCTCTCCTTCCTTCCCAGCCTATGGAGTTTTGTGTGTAAGTATGTGTGAAGGTATGCTGATTAGAAGGCATGTTGATTAAATATAAAAGTTATTTCTTTAATAGTAATCTTGAAAATGCAGAGATCCATTGCAGTTCACAGGGCTGGCTTTTACAGTTCATGTTCAGCTGTTTGAAAAGTTCTGTCTTCAGTATGCAAAATGGATTTTTATGTAAGTGAAAAAGAATAATTCTTAATTTCTGGAAAGGTCAATTTCTGTAATGTTAAATAAAGTCATACTTGGAAGCCCTTTATCTAAATGCGTGGTCTGAAAAGTCTGCAGCTGTGCAGCTGTGTGTCAGCACAGGTCACTAGGAAACACATCACCTGTGCCCTGTGAGCTCCTTGCACTGCCTGCCTCACCATGGGAAGTTCAGGGCAAGTCCTTGCCATCCTGGCAGCCAAATACCCTCCTGGAGAGCAGTCCTGCGTGGCTGAGGTTACTTCCCTCTGTGGCTGTGACTTCTTGTGACTGCTGCGTGCTGCTGGAGCCATTGCATTGTCAGACAGTAAAGGAACGTGCAAGTAAAGAAATGGAGCTGGCGTACGAGCTGGAGCTAACTGATCCTTATCCCAGGAGAGATAAAGATGACCATGACGCTGGCCATTTTCAGAGCCAACTACAATTTTCTCCTCTGACTTCAGTTTCCCTAAGTAATTCTTCTAGATGTTGCTCAAGTGTGAGTTTGTGACACTTTGCAGAAAACATATGATACTCTGGGGGGGGGGAGGGGAGTGAATAAAAGAATAGAAGATGGAACATTCAAAACAGACACTTTCTCAAGAGAAAATAATTTAGTTGGTATGTTCTTTTCCTTTGAAAGCTTGTGTTTTTTCCTTCTAATTGTAAACAGGGTGGTGGAGACTGTCCAGAGATGAGCATTGGCGCAATTAAGATTGCTCTAGAAACCTCTCTTCCTGGTTCTTTCATCTATGTATTTACTGATGCACGATCCAAAGACTATAGACTCACTCATGAAGTACTTCAGCTCATTCAACAGAAGCAGTCACAGGTACATGAGGGATTTACATTCTGAGTTGATTTACGTCTTTAATGCCGTGTTTTCTCCATACCGAAGGGTAAAATTCCACTGTGTGAAGGTCAGTGAAACCCATTTTTACAAAAGGAATAATGCCATTCTAGGAACTTTTATTTTTTTTTAAGTAGAGAGATGCGATCTGATTAATAAAAACTTTAAGGAACATTTATTTTTAATGTTGTGGGTTAAATAGTGCAAATGAAGCTTGTATATATGCTTGGTCAGCATGTCAGTTATGTGGATGTTCTTATGTTTTGAGACAAGTTTTCTGGGATATCCAATTGCTGATAAGTATCACTTATAAAGTGATTCTTGTTTGTTCTTTTCTTCATTGCAAAGTAATGAGCCCATGCCAAGTGGTGCACTTCTGCTGTCAGGCCTTCATGCTAGCTTTAAAATGTTTTCATGCAAAAGTTTGCACTGTGTCCCAAATGACTTGGATGTTTTTTTTTTTGTTTGTTTTTAATACAGGTAGTATTTGTGCTAACTGGAGACTGTGATGACAGGGATCATATTGGTTACAAAGTCTATGAAGAAATTGCCTCAACAAGCTCTGGTCAAGTTTTTCACTTAGACAAAAAGCAAGTTAATGAGGTAAATTTTCCAAATTCTGCTGTATAGAACAGGGAAGAGGTTCAGATCTTTAAATGATCTAATTGTGAGCTAGAGTAGTTAAGGGGAAATTCTCGATGTTCTCTCATTGATACATGAGCTTTGTTCAATATTTCTCTTTTTGCTTCTCTAGTATCAGGGTTCACTCTGTGACTTCTGTTTATGTTGGGGAAACAAACTGTCATATCTAAGCAGACCTTCACCAGGTTCTCTCTGTACGTGTTGGAAGGCTTCCAGGAAGAGAGGCTTTACTACAGGGAGCTGGTTTGTGTTGTGTGAGTAGTCAGCCCAGAGGCTTTACCATTCTGAATGAGAATGCGTTATCAGCTTTAAATGAATACTTTGTTAGCAAGTAAAGGATTGCTAGAAAGCCAAGACATAAACGTTCTTCACATAAGGCTTGGTTCTGAACAGATGAACTAGTGGGCTTCCATTGCTCACAATTAACTGCAGTCACATTTTAATCAACGTTATTTTTTGGATAATCTCAACAGTTCTGCTGACAAATGACAATTTTGAGTCATGGTGAAATGCTTCCTTGTGACTGCTGACCCACAGTGTTGAATGAATGTTTTCTTTGAAAATTACAGTGATTCTTAGATAGAATTGAAATTATAATAGCCCATGAGAAAATAATTTGGAAGGAGATTAAAACATATTTTAGTTATTTAGGGAGTTAGAAAATTTTGTACACTGTAAACAGTATATGCAATAACTGGGTGAGGTCTTTAAATAAAAAAAAAAATACTTTGTTGCTTCATTTCTAAGTTTTTGACAGTGACAAATGTTAGAGATGAACTGCAGTTTTCTGCTGTTGTTTCTTAACGAGATTGAAGTTCTTACTGGGAATGTAATAAGGTATAGGCAATGATGTGAAAGTGATCAAAAGGAGGACCTTCCCCAAGGATTAATCCTTCCCAAATTAGGGGAAAAGTTAGAGGAAAAGAAATTGGCTGTTTCTGAGCTGCATTTTGCAATTTTTGTGTAAAAAGGGTAAAACTTCTCTCAGGAGACTCCCTAAAATCTCTTTATGCAGAAGGGGCTTCTCATCTTGAGGCCATGCATAAGAGCTAGAGTTTGATATCAGTGAGTGGTGATATCAGTAGGTGATATTCTTGCAGGGTTTTTATTTCTTGGGGTGGGCACAAGGGTGGAAGAGTGTACTGCCCTATAAGATTGCATCTCCTTTCAGTGGTCATAGAGATCCCTTTGGTAAAACTTCACAATGCTTCTGAAAGTCCTCCACCATAGCTGCTGAACAAATTGCATTTTGTTATTTAAAGTAAAATATATACTACAAAGTAACCTTAGTGATCTTATATGGAACTTCATCTGTGATAAGGGATCATGAAAATGAGCTTACCAAAAGTCTGCCATCCCAGATAAAGCTTTAGCTGCAGACTTTGGATCAGCAATATTACTTTTCAAGGAACATATTCCCCAATGTGCAGATGCAAAGGAACAGGAAATATAAACAGCTGTTGCAGATTACTGTTATAGCACATACCTCAGGCAAGATTCAACAGACGCTGAACTTGCTGTCCTTTTTATCTGAGTAGTCAATGATGTGGGAAAAATGAAGTTCATAAATGTAAAATGTTGTCACTGTTTTGGGCCTGGAGACAACTAATGCTAAACTGTAGATTAGGAAGAACTACAAATCACTGACTGTGAATACCCTGCCAAACCAGTGTCATGTTTTGTTGGACATTTTGGATCATTCTACTCCCCCAAAAAAGCAAACAAAGCTATTTTTGGTGTATAGTTACAGACTATTGCTCTCATCCTTGCCCTTTGTGCGTTATGTGCAGAATGAAGCAATATTACTAACTAGCTACAAGGAAACGCAACAAAACAATGCTTGATACTTATCCAGTGCTTGTGTTATTGAGAAGACTAAGAAATCACTGTGCTTTTTTTCTTTTTCATTTCTGAAAAAGGATTTTATGATTTTAAATGCTACAATTAACTTGGTTATAATTACGGTCAATTGACAAAGTTGTGTTGGCTTCAGTCCAGTGTGAGATATATGGGTAGCTCCACTTAGGAGAGCTATTACTTGCTGGATTAAGGTCTTCTAACACCATGATAGGAAGGTCATATTTTGAAAGATATGGATGATTTCTGTGCGTTAGATTAATCTGAATACTCTCAAGGTCTGAAATACAAGCTGTGGTTTTATTACCTAAAATTCTTCTAGATTTTTCCTTAGTATGGAATGTCAGATGTACCATCATCTCCAGATACAATGTTTTTTTGTTTTTGAGCACAGTTACAAGTTTCTAATAGTATGAGTCCAAGTAAATGTTATCATATGTGGTAAAATGTGGTGAGTTATGTGATTCAAGGTCAGTATAGGAGGAAAAGTGCTTCACAGTTCTTAAAAGGGAAAGATTTAATATTCAAATTTTGAGTTATAAGTTTTACTTTTATTAAAAAATTGTGAATACTACTGTACTTAACTACAAATTAAGTACTCTTCAGTTTTAAAGTTTGCAAAACTCTGGTCCCTGGTTTTCAGATATTTATCTTATTGTGTTGGGGAAGTCCTTTCATGTAAAAGAACAGCAGCATTCTCATTTTTCCTCTGCCTTGGGAAGATTATTATGCTCTTTTTATCAAAGCATTCAAATCCTAATCTTGAAAGGTGTTTCATTAGGCTGAGATTTCCTTGGCTGCTGTGATGTTCCATGACTGCTAATTAAGGTTGAAGAGTACGAAACACTCCTAAATTAAAATGTGTTGAGCATCCTCATTAAACTTGAGTTAAACTCTGTCATTAAGAGCAGATTCTACATTTTTATACCCGCAGAGTTCTATTTTGAGGGTGTTAAGTAAGGAAATTCCTGGATTCTGATGCCCCAAGGTTTGTAGCAATGCCAGAACTGGTATTAAAATTAATGGTGATGATCAGCAGAGTGTGAATTTGGTACAGCTTAAAAACAGAGGAGATGAATTAGTCCTTGGTTATTCCAATCATGCCTTCAGGTCATCTTGATTTGTTTGAGGTAAATATCAGTCGTTACTGTGTCTGATGAATGAGTGAACAGTATGGCTAGAACCAGGAGTTCACAAGAGGGTGAGCTGGAAGAGTTCCTTATTTCTTTTAGTCCTGAAACATTTGCTTGATTTTTGCACTCTAGCCTAAGTTCTAAATGTTACCCCACCTTCTCACTCCTAAAAAATTTTTTCCTAGGCTTCTTAAAAATACAGATTTCTTAATGGTTTTCAAAAGTAAGTAGAAGAAGTGTGTCTTCTATACACAGTTTTGGAACACTGGGAGACCTGAACATGACTGAAGGTGACTGCAGGCATTGTGTTGGCACTGACGTAAAAGAGGATGTTACTGAGTGACCTGCAAGGGGAATGAGACTAAAATTAAAAAATAAATGTAAAGAAAAATTTTGGAGTTTGAGTGAGTGAATATAAGCAATGATGTGAATAAAATGAGGTAAGAAAGGAACAGAATATGGAGTTAGGATCAGGCCAGTAACAACATGTTAAAAGAAACGATGCAAAAGGAGTCATTTTTGCAGGGAAGACACAGAAGGTTCCTGCCTATAGGTTCACATGGATCTGGCATGGAACCCAGTATTCTTCACACTGATTTCTTTGCTTTGAATAGAAGTCTCTAAAGCCCACTGGAAAGCGTCCTGTTTCTTTTCACTGTAAATCCTCACTGAGGATGCAGAACTAGGAGTTAAACCTGCATGGCTCAGGTTAGTGGGTCTGAACCAGGGAATGTTTAGATAGTGCTACATGTGGAAACAGTGTTAAAACAGCAAAAAGCCCCTGTATTGCTTGAAAAGAGTAATGCGAAGGTGAAAAAGTGAAAAAGCTCAAAACTGTGTACAATTAGGGCTGCTTGTGTAGCCATGTTGCTTGCAGCCTTCCATGTCCCCCCAGGCAGTCAGAATGCCTTATTGTAGAAAAAGAAGGAATGGTTTTATGGCAGAGGCAGCTCAGTGCTACCTGGGAGAGTATGGTTCTGCTCTGGAAATACAGATTGCACAGCAAGTGCCAAGCAAGGGAATAAAAAGTGGTTACAGCTGTTTTTTCTCTATACTATATGGAACTTGGATTCTGTGGAAAAAATAGTGTGAGCATGTACATTTGGGCTGTTACTGCCCTTGCAACTGCAAAGATGATGTTTTAATGACAACTGAAAACAGGCAGACTTAATTCCTGCGTTTCCTAACTTTGAAGTGCTTGAGATTCAGCACTATTACATTTTTTTGATATTTTTTTTTCTTTTAATCCACAAAGGCTGTTCCAAAAGTAATCCCTCTTCTGTTGTGATGTTGACTCACAACATCATAGGTGAATATTAGTGGGATGGCAGTAAAGACTGAATCTTCCTGCCAGTATTGCATTACATTTTGTGTGACACATGGCAGCAGAGGGGCAGTGTGACAGAATGGTGTCTGACATAGTGGTGTGTATGAAACAAAAGTATGTCATTGAATTCCTCCATGCAGAAAAAATGACACCCATTGACATCCGTCAGTGTTTGCTGAACATTTATGGAGACCACACAGTGGATGTGAGCACACCGAGTGGTGGCTGGCACATCTCAATAATGGCAACACTGACACTGGGTCATCTCTGCTGGTGCAGATTTTTACTAGTGTGGCATGCAGACTCTTGTTCATTGCTGGAGAAAATGCACAGCTGTCTCGCTCCAATTTATGGGAGGGAGATGAGGTTCTTTTAATGTATGTATACCCGACGTGAGATTAAGAAGCAACGGTTCAAATGTTGGTCCAACCAGGTTTATTACAAATCCTAATTAGGGAGATGGGGAAGTGGAGGATGAACACTATTACTAATCAAGGTGATGGGGAAGGGAAGGCGGGCGATAGAAAAGATAGGAAAGAAGCAAGAATTGCATAAAGCGGGGATAGTCACCACCAGGATCCAGCAGAGGTCCCGTTGTCCGATGGTCCGGGGCAGAGGCTCAGGGGAGGAGGGCGCCAGCAGCGTGGCCGGTCTCAGGCAGCAAGACGGTGCAGGTACCGGGTAGGTCCGGGGAGAAGCCGCGGTGCAAGTCCGGGAGAAAGCAGCAGGTCTCCGGTAGCAGGCCCAGGAGAGTCCGTCAGCATGCAGGCATTCCGTAGGGAGGAATCTGATGGCAGACACCTTTCTTCTTCGGGAGAGAGCAGCAGCAGCAGCAGCATGGCCGGCCTTAGGAAGCAAGCAGGTAGAGCGCAGAGCAAGTCCAGGAGAGGCGGGTCGTGAGGCTTCTGTTGTCAGAAAACCTAAAAACCATGGTTGTTTGTCCCTTTTTTATCCTTCTTCTGCCTACGTGACATTCCTGGGCGCTTGGGTAAGAATCATGTGCAGCACCTCCTGAGAGGGCCATCTCCTTCGAGATAAGCCCGCACAAAAGAGTGCTTCCCGGCCATTAATGTGAAGCTTATCTCTCTTTCGTTGCCCCTGGCCTTGTCCATCTGTGCCCCTCAGACAAAGGATTTCTCAACCTTTGCCCAGGACTTGCCTGGACTTGTCCATCAGTGTTCCTCAGCAGACTTTGAGGCAATGGTATAAAAATAATAATCTCTTACAACAGCTAGTGTCGGTAACTCAGTTGAAAAACAGCGCTTTGTAGCTGAGAATTTGCTCTATCAAACAGTGCTATTGTTCTCTTTGCATCTGTTGCAGTTTCCATGGAAATAAACAGGAGGCATTACATTCAGAGCAACCTACATATATAACATGTAGTTATATACGTATAGCTTATGATTTATTTTCATTGTATATCTTTGACATGCAGTGTCTGGGTCATATTTTTCCACATGCATTTAAAAGCATTAGAATACTTTGGATGGAAGTCTGAAGCTACATATAGTTAAGCAATGAAACAGTTAACTTCAAATCTTGTAGCTTTGACTGTCAGAGAAATATTCTTGAGACAAAGAATAAACAAATGGGAATAGAGACCAAGTTCCATGTATTTTCCAGGTTTCAGTATGCATTCCAAGAAGTGACTTGACAGCAGGGCAAGTTGCAAGAGCAAATTCTCTGGAGAAGTGTTAAAAATGATTTTTCTATTTGTCCTTTATCCTCTGTTAATATTCATTGAGGTTTTGGAAGAGCAACAAAAGTTGTAGTTGTTTTGGGGGCTTTCTGTAATGGTCCCAAAGGAAAAAATCTACTTCAAAACCAATGTTACAACAGTGTTACAAACCTTACTGGAATGACAGGGTTGGGAAATGAATCTCCCAGAATTGCTTATTGAACTTTGGAGGAAGAAAATGAACTACACAAGCAAGTTACTCCAAGAGTGAAGACAGCTGGGTCATTCTCTTGGCTTCCATTTTCACTTTTGTAATTGAAAAAGTCTCAAAAACATTAGCTTAAAATCTGAGGTTAGGTTCTGCTCTGAATTTTAGCTACTCTCTCCAGCTTCCTGTTCTGATATATATTTGGATTAGTAGCAAAAGTGTTTGTGCTCTCTTTTCTTTCTGAAATGGCAGTTGCACGATATAAACTGTATCATCCCAGGGCAAAAGTTACTTAAGGGCAAATTCCACTCTAAGGGAACTCTTGAGTAGCCTTGTGGTCATCAGTCAGCCTACACAGAATTCATAAATTGGACTTGTAGCTAAGGTTTACTGTAGTATCCGAAGACTTCAAAACATTGCTGTATCTTTTCCTATAACAGTTCTGTGAGACAGAAAGGTACTGTTGTTCATCTCTTTTTAAAAAAGTATAAAGGGATTAAGGCAGTGACAGTTTTGCAGTTACACAAAGCCATTGCACAAAATAAAAACAAAGGCATGAGGACAGAACCGTTGTTAGCTTAATCGATCTAAAATTAGAGAGAAGGATCTAGAGGATCTGAGAATACTACTTTATATATAATGTACCTATTTTTATATAAGGAAATACATTTCAATATGCCTAATGACAGACATAGTTGGCATAATGGGTGCCTGAGACTTTGTCCTGACATTTACTGTTTGTTAAATTTTGCTGAGGACCCTACTTATTGTTGTTTCATAGACTTTAAAAGTAGAAGAGCATGTGAACTTTAAGGTGTGTGGTGTTTTTTTTTTTTTTTTTTTTTTTTTTTTTTTATGTAACAAGTGGTAAGAGCTATAAAAGTAGGAGGTACTTTAAAAACTCTGGTAATGCTATGTATTCATGTCCTTATCTGGCTATGTAGCTGTTGGAGTAGAAGAAGAAGAAAGACCAAGCTCTCATTAGTGGTAACCTGGATAGAGTTCAATCCATGGATGACTACCACCCATGTATGGTCCCTGGCACCTTCTAAGAAAGATAACAAAATTAAGTTTGCATCATTAATACTAATAGGCAATCAGAACTAGAAGATAAATGTTATCAGTCTGTCAGATACACAAATGGAAATCTAGTATTCATAGATAAAATGGAAATCTAGAGGGAGAAGAGCAAAAAGGGTAGAGATGGAGAGGTTATCTTTTGTGATTCCCTTCTCTTTGTCAGAAAACATAGTGAATTCTCTATATTGAGACTTCCTTAAGGAATCTAGTCATATGAATTTTAGTGGCCTTCTATTGCATGAATGCAGTTTTTTTTATTGTGCAATGATGGTGGTATGTTCAACATGTGTTATCTCAGACGTATCATCTCTCTCTTACTTTGTTAAAGGGAATTTATGGTAAAACTTTCCCAGATGTACTGGGAAATGCTGTAAGCTATCACATTCAGAATACAACCCTATGATTTATAACTTCTGAAATGTGTTGTCTTGTGAATGCGTATAAGCTTATTTTTGTTTTTATGCAGACATCTGGCATCGTGTAGTGGTAGTTCAATCAAACGAACTTTGACAGAGTAATGCAGAAGCTGTCTCCTGGCCCTGTGTTTTTCTGCTTTACTTAGTAAGACAGACAATCATGGGCATGTCATGATTGGACTTTTTGTCCAATTTGATTGTGTATTAATGAACTGTTTAGTGGATTTTATCAGGGAGGCTTAGTTTCCGTTTCTGGTAAGAGACGTGATCACCTTGCCAAAACCAGCCTGGCTGTGCAGTGGGCACTGTGTTGGACTGTCTCAACGGGAAAGCCAAAAGCTGAAAAGTGGTTCCATTCCAAACCCCAAAATAGTTGATGGCTGGTCTCTTGCAGAGCATGCACAGAAGGTGCTGGCAGGCTGTCGTGTGAAGAAAGATGGCTCAGAAGAGGCTGAAATGGAAGCATGCCATACATGTTTCTTCTGTTCAAAGACCAGCAACTTTCCTTAAAGTAACCAGAGTAGCATCACAGTTGCAAATATACCATTTTTTTTTTTTCAGCAATGAACCAGTGCGGAGCTGGGCTGATGGGCAGACTTCTCTTTTCCCAGTACTGCCTGAATTGCTGATTGAATTTTGTGGCATAATGTTGCCTGAATTGACTTGATGGTTAACTGAAACTGTTTTTTGGGGTCAGATAGTAAAAGGGAGTAGAAGAGGAATGGAATCGCTTCACTTTATTGAAAACACATTTTCTAGTTCTTTATTCTTCTCTTAAAGTACGCTAAACTGCTGGGTATCATTAAATAATAATTAACTCACGTCTCCAGTGACTGGCTGCAAGGCTTCATTTAATTTACCTTTGAAAGAAAGCAAACTTTTGGAACCATTTCCAGAGTTCAGCACTCCTCTTTGCCAAAAAGGATATCTGGAGTTCATAAAAGTATTAGTTTAGATAAGGGTTTTGTTTTGAAATAAACAGTTGCATGCTGCTGATGAATTTCCAATTGGAGAGACTTCCCACTTTCCTCCCATTTTTTAAGCTGTAACATGGTACTGTGGTAGCTTGATGTGATCTATGCTGTATGAAAACAAGATTTGCTCTAAGGAGAGTTAATATCACGTAGGAGAGAGAGTCAGAGGGAGAACCCACAGCCTTTTTCTTTCAAAACTGGAAGGACCTGACTTCTCTTAAATTATTTTGCTGAAGCTATGGGCTACTGAGTTTTGTTTACTTTTAAGACATTTTCTCCCTCTTTGAAATTTTTTTAAATCCAGATCTTTTAATGATCTGGCTTGCAGCGTGACCCCAGTGACAGATAAGTCAAGGTTCCACAAAGTACTTTGGGATCACTGGGATCATGCATGTTCTCCATTAGTAATTTTATCACTCTAATTCCAATAAACTTAGATCACTTCTTATTAATAGCAGAAATGGTTTGGAGCAAACTTGACTAGGTATCTTGTGTTGTTTTATAATGTGGATAGATGGTTTTTCAGCTTTTGTAGTGCTTTCAGATTGACTTAGGTAGAATTGTCCGTTTGCTAATACGGGTAGCTATGTTTGTAAAAGGAAAAACAAATTAATTCATAGAAAATGATTGGTAGGTTTTTTTTGGAAGGGGGGCATGAGCGGCAGGAGGGGAGAACTGCTGGCAAAAGGCAATTTGGGGTTAATTCCAGCAAGCAGAATTATATTGCAAAGTGATCCTGTGGGAAAGCCCCACCTAGGAAAGCTGCACTAGGAAGAAATCAAATTCTAGTTTATTTTTACTGCAATATAATGATTTTAATAGGAAACTCAATTAGTTATAGAGAAGCTTTTCTCACAGGCTAATGTATGAGAGTGAGCTAAGCTGTTCACTTAGGTCTGACCTTCTAACTCTTTACAAATGAAAGTATTAAGCACAGAACTGGTCCAGGAGCACTGGATGGGTGGGCTGCCATCTGTACCATATCCACTGCTGTGCTTCCTGCTCAGGGGAAGGCTGGTTGGGACTTGGGAAGAAGCAATGATCGTGAGGGGGAGCCCCCAAAAAGTGGATCTTGGGAACTTAAATTGTTATGTAGGAGTTTTTCTGTTTGTTTTTTTTAAACTCATCATGTGTATTTTACAGTCTCATTTGACAAAATTTTCAAGAATGTAATATCAGCACTTCTGAGTTTAAGAAACAATTTTATGTATAAATAGCAGTATGATTTACATATTGTCCAAGCATCTGCAAGGATGTTTTACCTTGCGACTTGATGTATTTTGCTTAACTTAAAACAAGTTTAAACTTAAGCCAGACAGGAATATTCCTTTCTTCTGAAAATTCAGGTGGGTTCATTAAATCTTACAATTTGTTTAAAAACATCGCTGTGAACTTAAGATCCTGAAACTGACTGGAAACCTTCCCATATACCTAACATACAAAAAAGAGGCGTGGCTATGGTAGTGTAATGTTAGTAGAACAGACTGAAACTACTTTGAGAAGCATTTTTGGACCTAAATGTCTAATTTCTAGAAATTGTAAAATTCTTGTAAAATTAGTTGGATCTTCATGGAGCCTTGTGGTTTCTGTTCCAGCATTCAACAGCTCATCTAAAACAGTTACTGAATAGCAACTGGCTATTATAGGAAAGGTGTTTCTCTCTTGAGTAGCATTATTGCAGAGATCTTGAGTAGCATCATGGTTTTTTTTGTGGGTTTTTTTTTTTTTTTTTTTTTAACCCCGGTTCTGCGAGGCTCTTTCTTGCTCTCTTTTCTTCCCTGGTAGGCCACATTTTGCCCTTCTCGAGTCTGCTGTCCCAGAGGTGCTGCCATCCCAGGGCTGCTGCAGGGCCTGGGTTGTTACTGGTACCAAGTCATCTGACAGCACTCTAGTTGAGAGTTACGGTAGTTGAAGCAGAGTCTGGTGAGACCTGCGGTTCTATCTAGGTTATCACTGTCTTAGTTAGTTATTATTATTACTATTTGAATAGATCTCTTTTGAATGCTTTCTTTTTCTTATTATATCTGGTATTTGTTGATTGATAATGTTTAAAGTCAAGGATTAAAATTTTCTAAGGCACAGATTCAGATTTAGTTACAAGAATTAACTTTCTAAAGCATTATTTTCTGTTCTGTCCTGAATTCTCTGTCAAGTGATACTTTATATCAGATGCTTTAGAGAAGAAATCCAAAGCCCATAGATGGCGAGTGCTCAACACACTTGGATAAGGAAATTTTCCTTCTTGCTTTGGGTAATTAATAGTGCGTGACCAGAAATATGTATATATGTATATTGTTAATTCCCATTTGAAATTTCTCTGTAATTCTACAGTGTGTGTCAATACAGTCATATCCAGATCTGTTTCCTTCCAACACCCTGTTGATCTTGGCTTCAGTAATATCTTCTTAATATTTTTTAAAATATATTTGCCTTAAGCCTGAATAGGCATATTCACTTCAGAATTTATAACAGCAGAGGTACAGACAGTACAGTTTTGGTGCTTGTTGTGTTTCCAGACTACCTATTTCAGATCTGTTTTGTCATGTTATGTATATGGGTTATTGATTCGAACAGTAGAAGTTGCCATGGTGTAAGAGCTTTGTTTCCTGAGTATTGCAAGTTCAGTGCTGTGCTATTACTTCTTTCTGTGTTCTTGTGCTATTGCATATTGCTGATATGAGTGGAAACTATGTTTGTGCTGTCTTTAGAATAGCTTATTGAAATTAATGCAGTGAGTCTTTGTATTAGGTAAGTCCTCCACCCTCTCAGGGGGATGTGGTAATTATGTGGTGTCAGATGATAAAATGACTGCTGAAAGAAGTGGTCTTACAGAGATTCCATGTTAACCGTCTACAGACAGTAGAGACAGTATTTCAACAGGAAATACTTCAATAACAAATACTATTTGACAGTATTTCAGCAAAGTAATGTGTTATTTTCTCTTCTAGGTGTTGAAATGGGTTGAAGAGGCAGTTCAAGCCTCCAAAGTACATCTCTTGTCTACAGACCATTTGACCATGGCTGTAAATACTTGGCAGATCCCCTTTGATCCAAGTCTGAAAGAGGTTACAGTGTCCTTGAGTGGTCCTTCCCCAACAATTGAAATTTATGATCCATTAGGTAAAGTAATTTATGCATTCTTTTACTATGGTTTTAAAAAAATAAAAATAAAAAGGCAAATCATCTCTTCTGTCTTCAACAGGGAAAGCATGAATGACTAGTGTCCTTGCATTCTGAAAAGCAGTATCATGATTTCAGAAATCCTCTCTTCTACCAGTTCCTCTCCCCTCCTTCCATTTTCTTGGTTTCCATGCATTCAAATTTCTGGATACTTCTGTTTTTCGTATTTTATATTTGTATAGTCACTGAACCATCATTTAGGAGTTGCATATAATGGTTCTTCACTCACATGGTGGTGAGAGCTAAACCAATATTCTTTAAACTGAGAGTGTCCAACCTATGGGCTGCATGCGGCCTGGCCGTAGCCCATACTACAACTGCCCCCAGCCCTGAGCCATCGTGGCAGCAGCTCTTCCTCACTGAGCAGACTGGCCCCAGGCAAGCACCTATCACTCAGCAACAACCAAACATCAGTGTCCTATTAACACTGTCTGGGCTGAAACCAAGACTTGGGGAGGGTGCAGCGCAGGGCTAATTCAAGTTATGGCTAGTAATTTCATGCATCTTGATACATTGGATAAACGCAGTCCTGTGAACAGTGAAAAAGTATGCAGCCTTACTTTCCATTTTGATAAAAGCATTTGAGAATAGGTTTCAAGACTGCAAAAAAATTAATCAATTTTTCTGTGTAGTTGAGATTCTATTTTCAATTGACAGGAATTGCTTGCAAATTTTCGAATAGAATGTAGAGTTGCAATCAGACGTTCAACTCAAATGAAAATTTGATTGTGTCTCTTTACTAGACTTTTGTAAGACCTCTCTTAACAGATGGTTTTTTTAATCTACAAAGGCTGTTCTGAAAGTAATGCCTCCTATTTTGTTATGTTGGCCCATGATGGTACAGCTGTAGAAGTTAAACCTTCCTGCCAATATTCCATTGCATTTTCTTACCGTGCAAGGTGGCAGCAGAGGGGCAGTGTGACAGAATGACGTCTGACATAGTGGTGTATATGAAACAAAAGTATGTCATTGAATTCCTCCATGCAGAAAAAATGGCACCCATTGACATCCGTCAGTGTTTGCTGAACCTTTAGGGAGACCACACAGTGGATGTGAGCACGCTGAGGGGTGGCTGGCACATCTCAATAATGGCAACACTGACACTGGGTCACCTCTGCTGGTGCAGAGTTTTACTAGTGTGGCATGCAGACTCTTGTTCATTGCTGGAGAAAATGCACAGCTAGTGTCGGTAACTCAGTTGAAAAACAGCACTTTGTAGCTGAGAATTTGCTCTATCAAACAGTGCTATTGTTCTCTTTGCATCTGTTGCAGTTTCCATGGAAATAAACAGGAGGCATTAATTTCGGAGCAGCCTATGTATATGCAGCCCAAGACAATTCCTGTTCATTCAGTGTGATACAAGCAAGCCAAAATGTTGGATGCCCATGCTTTAAATCAAGAAAGAATTCAGAATCAAACCCTCTCATGTGTTAATCTCTGTCTGTGCACTGTGTGTGATGTGGAAAGAGATTTGAATGCTAATCTGTAGTTTGTAGTTCAAACAAATCTGCTGTTTACCGTTAAGCTGATGCCTTAGGAGCCTGGAAATAGCTCTCCAGAAATAAATTCAGATCATACTTTGTATTTTCTGAATGGTTTTTGGCTGAGGATATTGCACATGTTATATTATCTTAGAAATACTCTCTGCACAGTATTGTTTCCCTGTGACATGATCTGGTCTGTCCTCCACTGAGGCATTCTGATTTGTTTAAAAATTGATCAGAGAGCACAGTAACACCAATCTTGATTACAGCTCAGGTTCAGATGAAGCTTTGACCCCACTTGTATGTTTTCCTTTCTTCTAGGGCAGCTCCATGCATCTAAAGCCATTATATTTTAACTGAAATTAGTGCAGGTGAATCTGAGAAACTCCTGAAAACTGATACTGAGACACTGTTCCTAACTTTAAAATTTCTTTTCAGTGCTCTGAAACAGCTAGAGCTGTTTTTAGTGATGAAGGCACATGCCACCATTAATGGAGCAAAATGCTTCTATAGGGAACCAGTTCCTGCATACAAATATATGCATGGTTGTATGCATAAGCATACATATAAAGTATGGTACGGTGCATTATGGAAACTTGTAGTATTTTATCAAGGTCTGTAATGACTTACAGGCTAAATTCCGTGTGAGGGATTTAGTCACCATTACTCACATGCTAGTGCTTGTATGCCTGGAAAACCTGGCTTGTCAATATTTTTATGGATCTAATCCTACTTGGAACAGATCTACTTGACAGAAACGTGAGTGGGCTGGCAGCTGCCATGTTGGTTAAGGTAAGTCTCTTCAAGGATCCCCTTTGAGGAAGTGTGCTTCTGTGCTGCTTCCTTTCACTGAGAGCTGGTTATTCTCTGTGAAGAAGAGAATTTGCTTTACTTTACTTACAGAGCTGTAAGAAACCCAGCAACCCTAATGCTGAAGGCTGTATTAGGACTCCCAAGTGAACAAAAAGAGTGAAAATAAATGATAATTTTTGGTATTCTGGCAAGGAATTGCAAGGGATTTTGACTGTTGTAAATGTCATTGACTCTGCTAAGTAGTAAGTCAAGTATCAAATATACATCAGAAATGAAGAAAAATACTGTAGTCTCTTTTTTTTTTAAGCAATACTCTCTACCTGTTGTTAATTAATTTATTTATTTAGGTAAACAGATCAGTAAAGGATTGGGACTGAATGAATTGCTGAATATCCACAACTCTGCAAAAGTAGTAAATGTCAAAGATCCAGAGCCTGGAATGTGGACAATAAAGGTATAGTTATGCATTATTTCTGCAATGACTCGTCTTATAGTTAAACAAATCTTGAATATAATTGAATTCTTTTTTATTACTTTATCTTTTATGAGCAAAGGAGGTCTTCAGTTAGGTCTGTATAGGCAGCTAGTTATTTTTGTTTGGTTATGATAACAAGTCATGCTGAACTGAACCAGTATTAGCTGCTACTGAATTAACTGCAGAACATTCAGTCTACTAAGTTTGCATCTAATCCACAAACAAATGTTGTTGATCTTTCAGTGTGCAGTGAAGCTCTTAAATCACAGGCTCAAGTAATACAAAACAGAGTAAAATCCAGTTGCTTTCTGCAGCACACCAGGTCTCCAACTGGCTGCAGGTACTTCAGTTATGAAAACATCAAAGGTGTGCCCATATGTGTCTTTAGTAATGGTGTTTTCCTCCCAGTTGGTCTGCTGTAGTGCTCTTGGCTTGTGCAGTGACAATAGTCCTTTCCCAGGGGCATGGTGCTCATTTGCTCTTCCCCATGCAAAAGGCATTTGTGTGGTAGGCAGCATGTATCTTCAGAGAGATGAACCTGCTGTGTGTGTATGCTTCCTGGACCTTGGAGCTAGCTGTGAGTCACCTGATCTCCTGGTCCTACAGCTGAATTACCATGAGATGTTCCTCAATAAGCAGTAGTTCCAAATTACTCCTTAAAGGACTTGCTCACCAGGTATTTGATTGAGAAGGCAAGGAGGTGATGCTGGTGAGTCTGGGGAGGAGAGCGAGTAATGAGCAGCCATCAGCTGCTGTTGGAACCTGTTAATCAATAGCACATGTCTCTTTCAGCTGAGCAGTGCCACAGAATCTTATAAGATTAAATTATCGTTTGTGTGGTTGAGGAGAGAAAGGTGATGGGAGAGGAAAATCAGCAGAAAAAGCTTGTGGTTAAGATAGCTTTGTAGCAACTGATTCAGAGGAGCATAATGTCAAACCAATGAATGATTTCTGCTTAGTGGGGATGTAACTTAAAGCTCAGTTCAGCTGTGTATCTCTATCACTGTAAATATAAGTATATAAATATAACATTGCAGTTAAAAATCTATTTATTATTGTAGCTTGTTTTGCTTTCTACTGTGAGCTGTTTTAAAATAAGAGGTTTTTGCTAATTTATGGTTTTTTTGGTTGTTTGTAAGTTTGCTTGTTGTTAACTAAAACCACTGTTCTTTTCAAGCATTTGTTTCTAGATATATACATTTTGGACAAATCTTTTATTGTCTTGCAAACAGCACAACATAGCATTTTTTTTTTCTGATTCATTTGACATAAATGTTTGCTTTCTGCACTGTGCTGGAAGCACGTCCATCTGTTTGATCTTATTTCGGTCATCCAGTCTGCAAGGAGAAACAATAACGTATAATTCTAGCGATCCTCAATAATACTGAAAAGAGATTAGAAAAGTACTCACTGGAAGGCAATCCTTTAGGATGAAATTTATCCTTAGGCGTTCACATAGCACAGAGAGCTTCTAAGTGCATTTATCGTTAAGTGATAACATTTTATAAGGTTATTCTAGCCTTAAAACTTCAAGTGTCCAAAAGTCTGAATAATTTATAAAGATAAATAATTTCCCCATATATTGTTTTTTCTGTGGATCAGATACTTAGCTTTAGTCACTGGCTTTTTTGTTTGCTCTATGATATTAAGGGTGTGACTAAAAATTTAGGAAAAACCTTGTGAGAAATTTAATTGTGCTGTAAATTTTTAATACAGGTGCGTGAGACTGTGAAAAGAATTGTCACTACGTTTATCTAATGGAATTTTAACTGCCAATTAACGCCTGATAACACAAGTTGCTTGACACACTAAAGTATTTCTTTATATTCTTAGCAGCTGGTTTATATAAAAGGCTTTATTAGTGATTTTCTGAGGTGAAAGGCTAGACAAATAGGAGCAAACAGGTGGTTTTAAGCAGATAGACAGCGATTTGTCAGCGTCTAAACAGCTCTCCTCTGGCAGTTAGTTATGAGAAACAACTGCTTAATTTAATGTTCACATGCAGCTGTGTTGGAGAGGCTTACTGACTGAAGAAATTATGTATTTTAAGGTTTTATTAGATAGTTCTCTCATGATAGATAAATCCTGATAATGTTACTTTAATACTTTATATTGTGTGTCTCATAGGTTGCATTGTCTCAGAACAAAAAATCAGAGTAGATTCTACTAAATTCAGATTAGATCTTGGCATTGTAGACATCACTCTTCACAGCTGTTCAAGTCTTTTGAGTTTTTTTCCTGCTGCTCTGGGTGATATTGTCCATGGGTTTGTCGGCTAAGCATATGTAACATCTAATGTATTGCTCAGCACAGCAGTTTTTCTAACAGCTGGGCAGTGTGAAAGTACGTGAGGACAAAAGCCTCATGTTCCTTTTATTCCTTAGCACGCAATAATTAAAAAAATAACTCAGTCCTACAATTATTTTGATTTGCCTTGCATAGAAGTTACTGTACCCTCTAGCAGTAAAGCTTACAGAAAGAGCTAATTCTGCATCCTCAGCTCTGTGACTAAGACCCTGGCCGGGAAAGAGGAGTGCTTCTAATGCACTGCATTGGTTGAGGCTGCTCTGTACGTGCCACTTGCTTTGGAATATGCAATACCTATGATGTCTGCATATACCTCACAGATAAAATTAGTTATGGATATATTCTAAAAATTGAGCTTACTAATAAATGAAAAGGTAGAATATAAATAATTTACTTTCAGTGCTACAATAATATATTAATGACCAGCAGAAAACGTATGCTGATTTTTCCAGTGACATCTGTTTCATTTCCAGTTTTGTAATATGCTTTACAAAAATCATAATCCAAACTTCGAGAAATGTTATTCAGTTACTGTCACTGGTGTGTTAAAGTGATTGCTGGTCTTGTGTGTTTGTGTTGTGGGTTACCTAAGACAAAATCAGCTGGCTTTTTTTTGACACTACAGGTATTGGTATGAGTGTCTAAAAGTAGAGCATAATTAAATGCCTTTTTCATATAATTCTTGACATAAGCCTCCTATGAATTCTTTGTACTGACCTCGGTGGATGGTTCAGAAGCCTGCAATGCTAGTTTGGCTAGTGAACTTCAACTGTTGCCTTTTCAGACATCGAGCAGTGGAAGGCACTCTGTTCGGATCACGGGTCTCAGCACTGTTGAATTTCGAGCTGGGTTTTCCAAGAAGCCAACATTAGACTTCAAGAAAACATCCAGCAGACCAGTGCAAGGTTTATATTCATTTTATTCTATGCTAAGCAATAACAGCTTTTGGGAGTACGAGGCACCAAAAATAAAGTAGGATGATCTTTCGAGTGAACTTTGATAAATCTGGAGCTAGTACTGTCTTGTTCTTAGGGCCTTGAATATGCAGCCAATGTTCTTACCAAATTGACATGTATTTTTGTGTTAGCTTTTTTTTTTTTTGTCACACAAATTCTGCAGTTTTTAGCTATGAAATGCCTTGAAGTTGCAACTTTTGCTTTTGGTAGTTTTAGAGCGTAAGAGAGCCTTGGGCCATGGAGAGCAGTTAATGCAGAGGCTGCTATTTCAGGAACACCTGTTGGAAAACAGTAATTTAAGTTCTAATCAGTGCTGTCTCCTGACAGCTAATAAGCAGAGGACATTCTAGAACAGCTTATTTTCCTGCTACTTTGTAAGTAAACGCTGAAACTGAATGGTGCATTCATTGGTTGGTGGGAAATACACATTAAATTTACTGGAATTTGTTTTTTTAAACACTTGAAATAGTGTATTTCTGTTTTTCTAGGGATTCCTACCTTTGTGCTGCTAAATACCACAGGGATCCTTCTTCCAGCCAGAGTAGACCGTCTTGAGCTCCTGAGTATTTCAGGGGAACCTCTTGAGACCCTGCCTGTGAAATACTATCCTGACAGAAAGCCGTACGAACTATGGAACATTTCTGACTTTATTCCACCAGATGAAGCTTTTTTTCTTAAAATAATGGGCTACGACAAGGATGGTTATCTTTTCCAGAGAGTTTCAAGTGTTTCATTTTCTAGTATTACTCCTGGTAAGAGGTGTTAACTTGAATTGAATGTAATTACATCTTACCTGAGTTGTGAAGGACAAGTTAATTTTCTTGGTTATTAAATATAGCTTAATCAGAAGTTGAATTTTCTTTTAATGAGAAGATGAGGCCTGTTAATAGCTGTTAATCTTTTTGGAAATGTTTACTTTCTTCAGATGCTCCAAAAGTTACAATGCCCAACAAGACTCCAGGATATTACTCACAGCCAGGGTCTGTTCCTTGCTATGTAGAAAGTCTTATACCTTTTACTCAACACTTTACTAAAAATGGAGTAAAACTAGGAGTGGATCAGTTATTCAAGTAAGTAGAGACTTTTTTCCCTATCCATTTTACTTCCTATTTGTATCCTGTGATTTCTATTTACAATTATATACTTGTGTAAGGTTAACAGGTTGTAAGGTTAACAGGTTGTAAAGTTAACCAGTATATAGAGAAGTTAGGCTAGTAAGAATAGTCAAACAGAGAGGAAAGGTGCTCACTGGCGTTGTAGGCTCGCAAGGCTCCAGAAGGAGCGATCTCCAGGAAGAGATCCTTCCTTTGTGGAAGTCAGCCCTTAAATGGGGTCTAGGAGAGGTGGAGCCTGGCTCCACCCCTTCCAGGCACACAGGTGAATTGCTTTCACCTGTGCTCCCATGGCTGACTCAGTGCTTGCCTCAGGTGGTCAATCAGAGGTTCAGGCCATGATTCAACAGTTCCCATACACTCCACCCCTTCATGGCATGAACCAATGATTGAGTTAACTAAGGGTGAGTCTTTCCTATTACAGAGATCCAACACATCGCGACGCTTATACAATTCCCCGTCGCGATGCATGTTATCATAATTTTAAGGCGAGTGATGATTGATGAATGTTCCTGTTCTTTCTTGGGCCAGTGCTTGATGATGTTACTGGAGGCATGCAGTTGTGAGGTGCAGGTCCATCTTATGCTCCATCAGTCCCATGTAAATCATCACCGGGTGTCGCACATGGTCTGGCAGCAACACTGGAACATTTCGATGATATTTTGTTCCTTCCGGTGGTCCTGGAGGCTCAAAGACTCATGGGGAGTAATACAGATGTTTCAAGGGTACCAGGAGGGGAAGGTCCGCCCTCCAGGGCAAGATACAGGCCGTATTTTTATCCTGGGTCAACACTTCAGCTTGTACTGGGGCATGCCCCGGCCGCCTGTACCACACCTTCTGGCCAGATGTATGTGGCTGCATAACTATATCAGGTACCAACGGGGGTGTCCTGATCTGCCACAGGGACATGATGGGGGTCCCTTTGGCAATAAAGATTGGAGTGTTGACCACGATATCTGTAGGCCATGTACCTATTACCGGAGGGACTACTGAGCCTCCCACCTCCAATAATCTCCCCCAAGGTGCAAGTAGGCCACACCATTTAGGTCCTACCTGCACCTTCCAAGGCCATTTTATTCTATGGGTACCTGGATCTAGATTCTCAGGGGCAGGGAGCAGAAGATTATTTTCATTGCCAATCTGGGGCCTTACCTGATTATCAGTGCCCGTAATTTGGATCCTAAGCGGGGAGGCCCATGTTGTTTGTAGCATTTTCAGGGCACTGGGTCTGCCGTCTCGAGGTCTTTCGTTCAGGTCCCGCAGGGTTTCATACAGTCTCTTTGTCCACCCCTGCAGGGACTGGGAGTCTGTCTTCAGGGCAGCCTTGAGAATACCATTATAACGTTCAATAAGACCTGCCCCTGTTGGATTATATGGCAGGTGGAATCGCCATTCGATGTTGTTTTCTTCTGCCCAGCGCTGTATCGTTGCACCAGTAAAATGGGTCCCTTGGTCACTCTCGATGACTTGGGGTGTCCCGTAGGCAGACATCAGTTTAGTAAGTGCCTTGATGGTATATGCCTGGTTTGCTTTCGGTACTGGATAGGCCTGCAGTAGCCCACTTGCAGTATCGACACAGGTCAGGGCATATCTCGCCCCCTCAGACCGAGGGAGGGGCCCGATGTAATCGACCTGCCATCGCTGGAGAGGATTGTGTCCTCTAGCAAGATGGGCTGTTGTTTCGGGCAACGATCTCGGTCTTGTCTTAGAGCAAGCGTCGCAATCTCGACATGCCTGGGCGATGTCAGATAGCTGTACGGGCAGCCCCCATGCTTTAGCAGCTGCCCACATTGTCTTTTGACCAGCATGCCGTAGCTTCTGATGTAACCAACGGGCGATGTTCTCAGATGGTGAATTCTCAATCCATCGAACTCGGGCCAGTGTGTCGGCTTCATCATTTCCCGGTGATTGTAAGGGTTGGTGGCCAGAGACATGGTAGACACGTACAGTTCTGTGTTTTACTGTATTCCATATGTCTAACCACATATCTTTGCCCCAGATTGGTCGGGCGTGGATAGTCCATTCCTGGGCGGCCCACTGTGCAATCCAAAGAGTGAGCCCCCGGTACACAGCCCAACTATCTGTGCAGATGTTCAGGATGCCATCACCGGGTTCCTTGGTTATAACCATCCACACGGCTCGCAGTTCTGCCCATTGGCTGCTCTGACCATCCCCCTCGTCAAACCAGATCGTCTCACTGGAGGGATGGTATGCTATTGCTCTCCACTTGCTCGGGTTGCCCCTGCTGGACCCATCTGTGTACCAGGCATCTTCAGGAATAGGATATTTTCCCTCCTGAACGGGACTCTTCTCTGGTGGAGTAACCAATGTTTCTTCTGGTGCATCACTGTGATACGTCACTGGGCCTAGGATCTTCTGAAGTTCTTCTTTTAATGGTGATGAAGACAGACTACTCCTCTGGCTGAGATAGGCGACCCATCGTGCCACCGTTTGTGCTTGGGCCACCCCTGTCTTAGGAAGGTGGGTCAGATCTTTTACCCACCCCTGAATCGGCAGAGTGGTCTTAACTATGATTTCTGCTGTTTGAGTTATTGGCTCTACTGCCTGTAATGCCGAGTAAGCAGCCAATAATTGTTTTTCAATCATACTATATCTTTCTTCTGCTCCATGCCAGACCTGAGACCAGAATCCAATGGGGGTCCGAACAGAATTCTGGCGTTGCCACAGGCCCCAGCCAAAGCCATCCTGAGTGACATGAACGTCCAATTCAGCTGGGAGGGTAGGATCGAATATACCCAATGCCTGGGCTTGTTTAACTGCCAGTTTTGCCTGTTGGAAAGCATCTTGTTCTGTTCTCCCCCAGTCCCATAGCTGCCCCTTTTTCGTGAGTCTATACAGTGGCCTCAGCAGCTGCGCTAAATGAGGTATAAAGGAGCGCCAGTACCCCAGTATACCTAGAAACTCCTGCAGCTGCTTCGGTGTTGTAGGGACTGGGAACGCCTGAACCTTATCTATGACGGCACTGGGTAGTACTTTGGTCTTTCCTGACCAAACCACCCCCAGGAATTTTACGGACAGGCCCGGACCTTGCACCTTTTGAGGATTTATAGCCCATCCTCTCTGCTGTAAATAGGCAGTTAATGAATCTGCCGCCTGTCCTACTGCCTCCAGCGAGTCGGATGTCAACAGAAGATCATCAATGTAATGATAGAAATTAACATTATCAGGTTTTTTCCAATTAGCCAGGTCACGCGCCACTAGATTATGACAATAAGTTGGTGAGTGCACGTACCCCTGTGGCAGGACCTGAAAGGTCCACTGCCTGCCTTCCCATGTAAATGCAAACTGATCTTGCGATTCTTTAGCAATTGGAATACTAAAGAATGCATTTGCCAAATCTAGGACACAATGGTAAGTTTTTATTTCTCTACTCAAAGTGTCCATCAGGGAGGCAATATTGGGTACGGCCGCATGAATAGGCGGCGTGACCTTATTTAACTCTCTATAATCCACCGTCATTCTCCATGTTCCATCCGACTTCCGCACTGGCCATATGGGGGAATTATATGGGCTATGTGCAGGTCTTATAATACCTACTTTCTCTAATTCCTGCACAGTTCTTGTTATTTCATCTTGCCCACCCGGGAGTCTATACTGTCTCACATTAGTAATCCGACGCGGTTTCGGCAGGCAAATAGGCTCATGCTTTGCATGGCCTCTCAATATTGCCTGCACCGCTCGGACACTAATACACCTTTGTCGAAGTCTGAACTCTCCCACTGTTGTCTGGAGAGCCAGACCCCACAGAATATCTATGCCCAGGATATATTCTTGGACTGGGGCAATAGATACCTTATACTCCCGGGGTGGGAGACGCCCAACCCCCAGTTTCAACCAGGTCTGGGTGACTGGAATGGTCTGTCCCCCAAAACCTCCAATCATCACTCTGTCACCTTCAAATTTGGTTGGATCTCCATAAATTATTGATGTTTCTGCCCCTGTATCCACTAGCGCCATGACTCTCTGAATGTTCTTTCGGGACCAGTAAATCGTCAGTTCTACATAGGGCCTCCGGTCCCGTCTGGAGGCCCTAGGGGGACTAACGTCCCTCGTCACGCCATAAATTGGGGTAGGGCCAAGTCTTTTGCCTCCGGTGGCTCAGGCATTGTGGCCCGAGACACCTGAGGAGGTTTCTTCTTCCTATTAGGGATTATAAAATCTTCTAAATTCCATGCTGTTGTTGGTATTCTGTCTATAACTCTTATCATTGGTTTCCTAGAGTAATTTTGAAATTTTTGATTATCCTTCAGCTGTCTCCACAGCTGAAGGAGAACATGGTTGGGCTGGCGATCAATTTTTGCAAATTGAACCCCAGCCCGGATAAGATCATTAAACATTTGTTTTCGGGAAACCCTTACGGGTCCCGATTGAGGAGCTCGCATAGCCGGCCTCTTTGTTTTAATTACCGGCAGGACCTCAGCTTCCTCTAATGTTCGAATGTTACGCCTGGCCCGCAGGCGCTCTGTCTCCCCCAGGTCAGCCACTAATTGAGCAGCCTGCTGGACCACCGCCTCTGAGGCCACCAGGGGATTTAAGATAGACACTAAAGTCCCGTATAGATGGGAAGGGGCTTGTTGCAAGATTAAATCTCTCATGCCAGCTGAAAATCTTACCATGTCCGGGCTCTCAAAAGAATCCTCATATATTGCTTCTCTTATGCCCAGTTCTCGAATGTAATTTTGAAGGTCCTCCATAGAGGACCACAATCCTGTATTTAATGGTATATCCGATTTATTTGGCCAAACCATACGGCATGCTGCCATTAGCCAATCAATTATAGAATGATTTTCATTAGTAAATTGAATGCCTGCATATAGTCTTTGTCTAAGGGCAGGGTGTGTCGTCATAGTGGCTAGTTTAGATATTTCTGGTCCATTGACCATGACACCTTCTGCCCCCAAATCCCATAATCTTAACAACCAAGTTGGTACACTTTCCTTTGCTCTCTGCCGGAATTGCCTTCACCTGTGCTCCCATGGCTGACTCAGTGCTTGCCTCAGGTGGTCAATCAGAGGTTCAGGCTGTGATTCAACAGTTTCCATACAACTTGATATCCTATTATTTCTATAGTACTTCACTAGGGATGCTGAATTCTGTGGATTGAGGCCAAAATAGATAAATGCTGAAGCTCTCCTGTATGCTGTCAGCAGTATAAAATGTTACAGATTATTATTATTATTACTATTGTTACTGTTATTGTGGTTTTTATTATTGTATGGGAACTGTTGAATCATGGCCTGAACCTCTGATTGACCACCTGAGGCAAGCACTGAGTCAGCCATGGGAGCACAGGTGAAAGCAATTCACCTGTGTGACCAGAAGGGGTGGAGCCAGGCTCCACCTCTCCTAGACCCCATTTAAGGGCTGACTTCCACAAAGGAAGGATCTCTTTCTGGAGTTTGCTCCTTCTGGAGCCTTGTGAGCCTACAACACTGGTGAGTACCTTTCCTCTCTTTTCCTCTCTGTTTGACTATTCTTACTAGCCTAATTTCTCTGTATACTGGTTAACTTTACAACCTGTTAACCTAACAATTATGATGTGCCATTTACGATCAGTGAGCCATGCAACATACTTTAGTAGCTGTTTAACTTCTTTGCATTCTTAGTTGTCAAACTACTCACTTTTACTCCATGCTTTTCAAATATCTAGCACCCTAATAAACAGAATGCGTTTTTCATTCTCTTATTACAGTATTACAGAGCAGGTGAATGAACACGTCACACAAGTTAATTTAACAAAATATCTCTCAAGCCAAATGTACTCTGTGATCAGTAACAATTTTGCTCCGCTTGTCTGCATTTTACTAGTAGTGAGGTTTTGAATGGTCTCTGTCCAGTTCATTAGAGTTGTAGTAGCATTGCTCTGTACTGAGGTTTGTTTGTTTTGGTGACAAGGTGTCATTTTTTTGCTAAAATATTTTTCTACATATTTCAAAAAGTAAATAGCTGATAAGTTGAATATTGTATTTCTACTATGACAGTTGTCTGTGTGAAAGTACCTTTAGAATGAATGTAGGTTAAGGGTTTTTTGAAATTAACAGACTTTTTAAAATACTGATTCCAGAAGAGCTATCTGTTTCAATTGCAAGTACTAATTTTGAATGAGTAATATCTTGGAAAAAAAGTGAAATTTCTCTAAAATTTTGAAAGCTTTGCTTTTCTTAGATTTCTACGTTCTGATGCAGTCTAGTAACATCCAGAAGCTCCTAACATCCTTAGGAGCTTCTGACCACTCTGATTTAGGAGACTAAATCCAGTAATTAGCACCTTATGCACTGAATCATAGGCTTAGGTTGGAAGGGACCTTACAAATTGACTTCCAACCCCCCTGCCATGAGCATGTTGCCTCCCACTAGGTCAGGCTGCTCAGGGTCCCATCCAATCTGGCTTTTAATGCCTCTAGGGATGAGGCATCCCCAACTTCTCTGGGCAGCTTGTGGCAGTGCCTCACCGCTCTCTGTGTAAATAATTTCTTCTTAAAATCTAATCTGTTTTTTTCCTTTTTTAGTTTAAAACCATTTCCCCCTTGTCCTGTCACTATCACTGTAAAAAGTTGGTCCTCCTACTGTTTATATGCTCCCTTTAAGTACTGGAAGGCCACAATGAGGTCTCCCCAGAGTCTCCTCTTCTCCAAGCTAAGCAAGCCCAACTGTCTCAGCCTTTCTTCATGGGAGAGGTGCTTCAGCCCTCTGATCATCTTTGTGGCCCTCCTCTGGACCCGCTCAAACAGCTCTGCATCTTTCTTGTGCTGGTGCCCCAGGTCTGTTCACAATACTCCGGATAGAGCCTCACCAGGGCAGAGCAGAAGGGTACAGTCCCCTCCCTGCCTTGCTGATGCAGTCCAGGATACAGCTGGCCTTTCTGGCTGCGAGCACACACTGCTGGCTTGCATCCAGCTTTACGTCCTCAAGGACAAAAAGTCAGTGAGAAATGAGTGCTAATGTCTTCAAAATCCATCCTGTGATATAAATGACACCAAAGACTCCACAAAGGGAGCAAAACTAATAAGTGAAACTCTGACAAGAAATGTAGTGTGCAAAAATCACTCTGAGTCTGCTAGTTGTTGTGGTTATTAGTCAAGGCTGGTGTTTGGTTTGCTAAGCTAGATGAAATGTATTCTGCCTAGCTATGTGCATTAGTAGTGTGACAGGAGCAGAGAAGGCTTCTTTGGCTGTAGCTCATTTGTGCGAGCCCTATCTTGCTTCCTGGGTAGGAGATGTTGGACAGCATGGGATGGCTTTTGATGGGAAGGAGCTGAGGTTAGTTACAACATGATTAGCGCTGTGCTCTCTGTCAGTGGTTTTCACAGGAACTGATAACCAGGATGTGATTTGGTCCTTAGAGCTTGGCTAATGGAGTGTGCTTGTGTTCTCTGAACAAAGTAGCTAAGCAGCTTGACCAGCAAATTGTGTGTACTGTACAAGTGGAGTAAATACAGTGGCAAACTATTGGCATAAATAAATGACTTGATGCTGCAGAAGGTGCTGAGTTTTCACAGTAAGACCTGCTGAAAAGAGTTGTGTATAGTTACTGCCTGGGTGTGCAACAGGTTCCTTGAGATGTGTGCTATTCATTGCTGCTGTTATTGTGGAGCATCACAGGTCTGTGTTTCCCAGGGATTTCCACTCTGGGCATGTTCCCTTTTATGCTTCCATTCTTAACACTTTTATGTTCTACATTTGGTGTACAGCAAAAGTTAGGAATAAAAAAGGATTGGACCACTTAATTTCACTTCTAACATACTTTTCACGAAGAAGAGAAATTTCTCATATTTTACTTGGAAGAAGTACTATTTTATTTTTCAGTTCTGGCGATGCTACCATTTCAGTTTGTCAGCATTACTCTACTAGGTGTCATAGTTTTGATGTATAATGTGTTAGGTTATCTAGAATTGGTATGAAGTGTAAGTATTTACAGGAAGCCATGTAAGGTCATCGCTGTTTTCATTTGTTGTAACCGACAGATTGGGTTGTTTGCTACAGCATTCAACTCTCAGTTATATTGAAGTTACTTGCTCTTCCTTTCCATATTTTTTGAGAGTTGATAAATCACTTTGCCTCCATCTTGTTTGCCTGAATAAAGGAATCATTAACTTCATGTTTTACCATGATGTGGAAATTCTTGCTAAAGCTATGTTAGGTATTCTTATGGTCATTGGTTTTGTTTGTAAACCATAGCAACAGGCCACCGGGAGCCCTGGGACACAGCAGCTGAACCACTGTTTTGTTCATTTGTCATCTGTGTTTCTGTGAATGTTTTTATACAAAAAGTAGATTTGAATCTTAAGAAACTTTAAGAGCGTTTGCTACTTTTACTACCAGTCAACTTGGTTGTATTTTTTGTTTTCTTCTTGACTTAACGTTACGTGTGACAAATACACCATACTATTACCCATCAGCTTTGCCCCTGTGCAATTTATGGGGAGAAAAACTCTGTTTTACTGGATTTATGTTTTATAACTTTGCCCACATCTATTCTGTACTTTACCATCTGTTTTTTATTCTTGGATCCATTGGTTCTGTATTTATAGTTGTTGCATAGTTTATTTTTCTGTGGGTAGGCAATAAATGTGCAGAAAATTGAGTTGGTGTTGTTAGAGCCTGTCGCAACTTCTGCTGTCCCAGCTGTACCTCTGAAGTTAAGGTATCTTTGTATGGACACTTAATTGCTGGATTTCAACTATTTGAAGTGGAGGTACTCCCTGCAGTTTGGAAGACAGAAAGAGCTGACTGGATGTAGTCACCTGGAAGCAGGTAGGGTAGATGCCACCCTCTCTGTTCTATAAACCTAAGAGTGTGTTTGCATACAGAGATGGGAGACTTGATTTTATCTGTTAAAGACAGTGCTCTTTTTGTGTAGCTCATATCTATACCTGAAAGTCTGGCTAGTAAGAGACACAAGTGTGGTACTGCATACTAGTTCTACATAGAAGCTGATGGGTATTAGGGAAAGATACCATCTTGAGTAGAGAATGCAGCAATAAGTTATGACTGCAAATAGTGCCTTACTGTGGCAACTGTTGACATACATTAAAGGCTGCTTAGAATATTTCAGTTAAACATCTACAGCAAAAACCTGCCTTTCTCAATACTTCTAAAAATACATAAAAAGTGTATGATGCTAATATTTATCTTTAAATAAAATCCATAAAGCTAGATCTAGTTTGATTCAGTAGAGGATCTGTTTTTCCTCTTAGTGTGAAAACCTATGTCTGCAGTCAGGAAACCATGTTCTTGTACCTCTTGATTCCCTCAGAAGTTTAGTGAATATACCTTTTTCTTTCTCCAGAGAATCATCAAGTATGAGCTGGGATATCAACAGAGTCTCCTTGTCTGATGAAGGTTTCTATGAATGTATTGCAACCAGCGATGCAGGAACTGGACGTGCACAGACTTTTCTGGATGTATCAGGTGGGCAGTAGTTCATTCTATATTTAAATATGATAATTCGTTGGGCTGGAATGTTTAACAGAGAGAAATAGCACTTGGTGCCAATAAAAAGATATTATTTAAAATACTTCAAACTGGAAGCATGTTCTTTTCCTGCTCATGTACACGAGTTTGTTGAATTTTAAGCAGAAACTGATTTTGAGTATTAACATGGGATTTGCTTTGTAGCAACTATTTTTGCTTGTTTGGCCTTTTATGATGGCATAATTAAGTTAATGGGTGAAGGAAGGGCTGCTGATGTTACCTATCCGGACTTCAGTAAGGCCTGTGACATGGTCCCCCACAACATCCTTCTTTCCAAATTGGAAAGATGTGGATTTGATCAGTGGTCTGTTGGATGGACAAGAAACTGGTTGTGAGATTGTACCCAGAGAGTGGCAGTCAATGGCTCGATGTCCAGATGACCCCTGAGTGATACCACTGGTCACTCATCTCCAGTATTGAGACAGATGACCTTTAATATCTTCATTAATGACATTGACAGTGGAGTCAAGTGAACCCTCAGTGAGTTTGCAGATGACACCAAGGGATGCCTGAGGGACAGGGTGCCATTCAGAGAGACTTAGGCTTGAGCCGAGAGGTTCAAAAAATCCAAGTGCAAGGTCTTGCACTTAGGCCGTGGCAACCCCCACTCTCAGTACAAGCTGGGAGATGTAAGGATGGAGCACAGCCCTGCTGTATAAGAACTGGGGGTACTGGTGGATAGGAAGCTGGGCATGAGCCAGCAGCTCTCACAGCCCAGAAAACCAACTGTATCCTGGCCACATCAAAAGAAGTGTAGTCAGCACATGGTGGAAGATGATCCTGCGCCTCTACTCCGTGCTGGTGAGACCTCACCTGGAGTACTGCGTTCGGGTGTGGAATCCTCAGTACAGGAGAGATATGGACCTGTTTGAGTGCCTCCAGAGGAGGGTCACAAAAATGATCCACGGGATGGAACTCCATCCCTATGAGGACAGGCTGAGAGAGCTGGTGCTTTTCATCCTGGAGAAGAGAAGGACCTAAGAGTGGCCCTTCAGTATCTGAAGGAGAGCTATGAGAAAGAAGGGGACAGACTCCTCGGCAGGGTCTGTTGTGAATAGTACAAGGTGAAATGGTTTCAAACTTAAAGAGGGGAGATTTAGGTTGGGTATAAGGAAAGGGCTTTTACAGTGAGAGTGGTGAGACACTGGAGCAGGTTGCCCAGAGAGGTGGTGAATGCCCTGTCCCTGGAGAGGTCTGGACCAGGCTCTGTGCAACCTGATCTAGCCATGGATGTCCATGTTCATTGCAGGGGAATTGGACTAGATGTCCTCTAAGGATCCCTTCCAACTCAAACAATTTCATGATTCTATGTGGAAGGGTAAATTATTGCCCTTGAATAGAGAAGATGCTGGAACAGAGCCCAAGTGGCAGTGAGGCTAGTTATAGCACATAACAGCAGCTTGAATTCAGCCCTAAGTTTTCCTGTAAGTGTTTGAAATGGAGACTGTCTTTTTTTCTCCTGCATTAGCTAGTTGAGGCTAGCTATCTGGAGTTGCAGGACCACAAAACTGTTTGGGTTGGAGAGACCTTTGCACATTTACTTTACTCACAGTTCATAGCAGAGCTGGCTTCCAAGCTTGGTCATGTTTCCTAGGGACTTGTCTAGTCGAACAGTGGATGTTGCCAAGGAAACAGATTTCTCAAGCTCTGTGGGCAGCCTTTTCAGTAGCTAACTGCCCTCACTAGGAAAATACATAAGTCTGGTTGTAGCTTCCCATGCCGAATATTACAACCATGGACTCTTGTCTTTTGTGCTCCAAGAAGACTCAGATTGTTTTCTCTAAAACAGTCCTTTCGGTAGCTGAAGGCAGTGTCTTGTATATCCCTTCACCTTGTTTTTCCCAGAAACACAGTATGAGAACACAGGGAAAAAGCCCAGCCTGACATCACTGATTCCATGCAAGGGAAAACTTGTAGAGAAACAGCCCTCTTATACTGGGTGGTAGATCTGAGAAGTGAAACATCTTTTTAGTCACACAAAGTACTCAAGTAGAATAGAACAGTAACATCAGTCCTTATTTGAGTCCTAGCTGAGCACTAGTTCATTATTTATCTAGCAAAATTCTTCTAATGAACAGGATATTGTCATTTTTTTTTGTTTCAACCCATATTTTAGAGTACAGGCAGCTGTTATATTCTGGCTCAGAAACTGTGTGCATAAGGATTCTTGGTCAGGAAGTTTCAGCCATTCTCTTCTTTATGGAGGTATATGGGAACTGTTGAATCACAGCCTGAATCTCTGATTAACCACCTGAGGTGAGCACTGAGTCAGCTGTGGGAGCACAGGTGAAGGCAATTCACCTGTGTGACCAGAAGGGGTGGAGCCTGGCTCCACCTCTCTGAGACTCCATTTAAGGGCTGACTGCCACTGAGAAAGGATCTCTTTCTGGAGATTGCTTCTCTTGGAGTTTTCTTGCGAGCCTATGATGCTGATGAGCATTTTCCATTTATTTCCGATTATCCTTTTCCAACACGATAATCTTTCTAGCTTTATGCAGTCTGACCACACCATTTTGTGTATTTGTTAATTATACAACACCATTCTGTATATTTGGTGATTATACAACAAGGAACTGAATGAAAGAGAATCCTAACTTTTCTCTTGTGACACTGGTAGCACTTGAGAATCAAGGGGGAATGAGTGGGGGAAACCGTGGCATCATCTCATTTACAGAGCGCTGTGAGATCCATTTGTGAGCGACACACTGCAAATGAGCAATTAGCTCTCTTGACTATCAGAGGAGTAATGTGAGGGAGATACTTTTAAAGCCTTGTATGCAAATATTTGAAAGAAAATTTTCTGAAACTTCTTTATGCAGACAATCTTTTTAAGTTTCCTTAGTTTGCCCAGCTGACAGACAGCACATCACAGATCATCAGTCTTGCCAGCTGCTGGGTGAAAGGTACTGGAAGTGCGTCAACGCTTTCTAGTTTCAGGAAAAGCAAACACTTGAGTTTGTCTTTCTCACCAGTGTTAAATCTTAAAAATGTCAAATGGCTTGTTAGCTTGTGCAGACACAAACTAAATTTCCTGTAGTCAGAGCACCTCACTTAAGAGCTTGACCAGGGGATTGCAGTGCACAACATTGTTGTAAGTGGCTGTTGTGTGCTAAAAGATATGGACTGACAGCCAAAAGATAGGGATTAGTCTATTTTCCTCTTATTTTTGAGTATCTTTTGGTAGTGTACTTGTGGATATTCCTGTGGGAAACATTAAAGACTTGTCTTTTCTTCCCCAAAACCCCCTTAAGCCCATAAAGTGAGACTCCTATTTCAATAAGCAAATCTCAAGCAGCTCTCCTCTACATTTGTTAACATGCACTGTATTGGTAATAAGAGTGTGGTTGCTAGGGAGTGTATGTGTTGGGAAGCAGAGCTGCACACCCAGATGTGCAGTGTATGAGGGATTTGTTGGTATGCAGTGAGCTAGCTTGTGAACCTCGGTTGAGACCCCACAGGAGACTTCAGTGAGGAAAAGTTATTGTTGGCTCTGAGTTGAGGAGAAGCTTTCACCCTTAATAAATACAGATATGTTTTCTTTTCTCTTAGGCTTGCTTTACTTAGGATAATTCATTTTTTGCTGTGTACTGATAAAGACTTGGTCTTGCTTTTACAGCTGTCGTACTTCCGTTAAAGCACCTCGGTCAGAACGTTATTCACTGCAGATTTTTCTTTGCAAGAACTAGTTTGGGAAGGAAAAGAAAACAAACAGAATTTATATATATATCTGATTTTTACAGTGTAACACTTCATGCATTCCATAAATGTATATGGAATGTATGCATTCTATAGCATTGAAGTGTTTTTTCTCCTTTATCAGTGATGTCTCAAGCAGGATCAAGACAACAGCTCCTATTTTTAGCATTTATATTTTCAAAGCTAAATTCCGGTATAAGGTTATTGCAGCTGCTTCCTTTGAGGAGCATGATTACAAATATACAGATGAGTAGAGCAAAAAAACAATAACAAATAGTGGAAATTAAAACATAACATATGTACAGATCGGAAGAAAAAGACAAATTATCCAAAATGTGCCTGGAAACTGCTGAGCAATGTTCTGCCAGCTGCTGGTGCCTAGCCTGCTGTGTGCCTATTGCAGGTGCTTGGAGGGCCCTCGCACGGCCACAAGGAACTTCAGCAGAGCTGTTGTGTGGGCTTTGTGTCATGCATAGCAGCCAGGTTGCTCCTGCTGCTGGTAGGGGCTGGAGCTCACCTAGTGAGAGCGCACACCATTCTGTGGTCACAGGTATATGTGACACTTAAATATCCCTGAAGTACTACCACTGCTCCTCTGCCCACCCCAGCCCCTCCCCTGAAGCTGGCTAGTGAACCTGCCTGTCACACACCTGATTTGGGGAAGATGCTGCCTCTCCCCCTGCTCTGACCTCCTCACATCTGGTGCTGGGCACATAACCATGACCTGCAGCTCTGCTCCAGCCACTGGTACTGAGCCCTCTGCTTGTTCCAGGCCCTGCCAGTAGCAGGCTTTTGCACAGTTCCTGCTCTAGCAGCTTGCAGCTGGGACCCTTACCTGTTCCAGCAGTTGACATGGTTTGCCCAGTCTCTCCAGCAGCTGTTGTCACAGGCTGAGGATGCCTGCACGCTGCTCAGACTCCTGGGCCTGGCACCCAGCCTGTTTGCACCTGCTCTAGCAGCAGTGGGCCCTTACAGCACCTGTGTGTGTGAGAGAGAGACCACAGAATGAAGATTTAGTGAGATGAGGCAGGCTCGGTGATCATGTGCAGGGCTCCATTAGGCTAGCACGCTGACTACTGATATTCCATATGTGACAGACCCCTTCTGTATCTTTTTGTCTACTCCTGCCTTTCTTCCAGACTCACTTCTTCTGCACATTCCTTCACTATTTTATGTACTGGTATTGCCCTCTCCTCACTCCCCCCCCCCNCCCCCCCAAATAACCCAGGTTTGCATTGTTTTCAGTTTCCAAGTCCAGGTTGGTTATTCTTTGAAATGATGCCCCCAGCTTCTTAATAGCCCATCAGCTAGCATGCCTGTTTATTGCTGCCTGATATTGCTCATCTCTCAGAGCTGTGCTTACTGCTCTGCCTCTCCGCCTCTCCTTCTCTTTATCTTCTTTGATTAAAGTCCTCAATCAGATGGACTTGTAGGCAAGAACATCTGCTCCCTTCATACACCCCCTAGAAACCATCAGGTGAGGAACATAATGGTGATTCTTGCAGCAGCTGATAACTTGAATTCATTGTCTCCATTAGAAGACCATGCTAGCAACATTTTTATTTATTTTACCTCTCTAATATGCACACCTGTTTAAAAAAAAAAAAAAAAACTGAAGTGTAACTTGGATTCCATCTTTTGTGGTCACGCTTCAGTCATAGATCAGACTTTAAGGACCTGCTGCTGTCATCTTCTTTGGGGTGCAATCTCATGTTGGCTTATCCTGGTGCAATATTAGGTAAAAGAGCAGAACTATATCCTCTCTCTTACATGTGATATTTGATCCTGGCCCAGAGAGCAGTGGCGAATGGAGTTAAATCCAGCAGGTGACCAGTCACTAGTGATGTTCCCTAGGGGTCGATATTGGGGCCCATCCTGTTTAATAGCCTTATTGATGTTTTGGATGAGGGGATTGAGTGCACCCTCATTAAGTTTGCAGACATCACTAAGCTGGAAGGAAGTGTTGATCTTCTCGAGGGTAGGAAGGCCCTACAGAGGGATCTGGACAGACTGGATCACTTGGCTGAGCCTAGTGGGGATGAGCTTCAACAAGACCAAGTGTCAAGTCCTGCATTTCAATTAAAAAATCCCTGTGCATCGCTACAGGCTTGGGGCAGAGTGACTGGAAAACTGTGCAGAGGAAAATGATCTGGGAATGTTAGTTGGCAGCTGGCTGAACATAGCCAGCAGTGTTCTCTGGTGGCCAAGAAGGCCAGTGGCATCCTGGCTTTTATCAGAAATAGCATTGTCAGCAGGACTAGGGAAGTGATTGTCCTCCTGCAATTGGCACTGGTGAGGCTGCACTTCAAGTACTGTGCTCAGTTTTGGGCCCCCCGCTGCAAGAAAGACACTGAGGCCCTGGAGCATGTCTAGAGAAGGGCAGCAATCCTCGTGAGGCGTCTGGAGCACAAGTCTTACGGAGAGCGACTCAGGGAACTGGGATTGTTCAGTCTGGAGAAAGGGAAACTTGGAAGAGACGCTCTACAACTACCTGAAAGGAGGTTGTGGCGTGGTGGGGGTTGGCCTCTTTTCTTACCTAACCAGTGATAGGACTAGAGGGAATGGCTTCAAGTTGCACCAAGGGAGATTCATGTTGGATATTAAGAAAACTTTCAGAAAGAGTGGTGAGAACAGGCTGCCCAGGGAAATGGTGGAGTCACCATCCCTGGAGATTTTAAAGAAGCAGGTAGATGTTGCTCTGGGTGATGTGATCTAGAGTGGTCACAGGCAAGGGTTGATGGTTGCAGTAGATGATCTTAGTGATCTTTCCAACCTGAATGGTTCTATGATTCTATATCATAGTTCTTCCACGTAAATCATGTGTGTTCTTGTCTTCTGTCAGATAACTAAGCACTGGGGAATGAGGAAATTGACCTGGGTTCTCTGTTTTATGGCTTCAGTAATACGATATGAAACTCAATATTAAAACAGTGTTACAATTTTTTTTATGCTGTGGTATGTTTGAAGTTACTTATGAATTATTTGTAGACTCTCAATAAGTTCCTAAATCTTTTCTCTCTTTTTGTTCTTTATTCTGTTCTTTTTATGCAGAGCCTCCACCTGTGATTCAGGTTCCTAACAATGTCACAGCTGTCCTTAGGGAAGGAGCCATCCTGACCTGCCTGGTTGTAAGCACCATGCATTACAATCTTACCTGGCAGAGAAATGGCAGGGATGTGAGGCTCCAGGAGCCCCTACGGATGAAGGTGATGAGCAACCTATCTTTAGAGGTGAGAGCAGTACAGTTCACAGATGCTGGCAAGTACAACTGCATAGCTTCTAACAAGGATGGCTCTACCATGGCGTCTGTCTTCCTTACAGTACAAGGTAAGTGTATGTTAAGTGTACTCTGACATGTTTTTAACTTAGTTTATTGTGAGCTTCCCTTGTAGTAACTTCTGCATTTTGTCTGTTTATGAAACCACTTAGAGACTGGTAGAAAGTAATGTAGCTCTTCCTTGATTTAAAATACCGGTGTGAGCCACCAAAGAGCACTAGTGCTCTTTGCAAGACTGCCTTGTGGTGTGTGCCTTGGTGAACCATGGTTTGGTACTTCAGTGGTTCCCAACTTAACTTTGCTGTAGAACTGGCTGGATCCTGAGATATCTTTGTTAGTGTCTCTTAAAGTGTGGAGGGAGAGTTGCACACAGATCTTGTTCTTATTTGTGTACACACATGTAATTAAACTGCTAAGAGTTTGTGTTCTTCTCTACTGTTTATATCTCTTTACAATAGAATAGTACTAAGTGTTTATTTGTATTGTTTTGTCTGTCTCATGTCATTCTATACAAGCTAAGAACTAATCAGAACTTTACAAGGAGGTTGGTTTTATAAGGGCTCCTAAAATTTGTCAGGACTGAAAAAGATGGTGTGGGTTGAGACACCAAGCAAGCTGTGGGTCCATGCTGTTGCTTCTCATCAGGAAAAAATTTCTAAAAAATGACACAAAAATATAGTACTTGTACTTGGTGACTTGGAGGTGGTAATTTTAAAACCAGAAAGTACTCCAGATTTGTTCATTATTGCCTTGGTTGTGTGGAAGTCTGAATCTTTGCATATTAGCATCCAGTCACTGCATAAGAAAGAAGAGAACTGCAGGATGTTTTAGAAAACCACCCTGCCTTGTATTTTTAGCTTTTAGCTGTCTTAATAAATGACTAAATGTCTTTTAAATGGCTACAGGCAGAAGATGGATGGTGTCAGGATGATTGTATGTGCTCTTGTTACTTTATTTTGCTTGAACCAAATGATTTCCGTCAAATTCCTGGAGCTATTCTGATGTGCAATTAACTGTGTCATGAATAACCCTCCCTGCTTGTTATGATCTGAAGCAGTGTTCAAAATACTCTTCTACTGCCAAATACAGATCATTAAAGAGTGGCTTAATGTGAGAAGAAAAAGCTTTAAAGGTTGCAATTTCTTCCTTCTTAAGAATGAAAACTGCAGTCTTATTAATAAATTGAGATGGATTCATGCTTGATGTAATTACAAGTAATTCTGAATGTCATGAAATTTGTAATGAATCCATTTGTTATTGTTGGGACAGATCCAGCACAGATCTCTGAATTTTGGATCGAGAGAATAAATGTTGCTTTCACCCTTCCTTTTTCTTTCTGGAATAGGAGTTAAGGCAGAAGACAAATGTAGCTCTAAAAATAACCCAGCATTGTCTTTATGTACTCACATGGGTTGTAGTAAATGCTTGTTTTGAAGGTTTCCAGGTCTGATAATGCTCCTGAAAGGGAATATTCATCTGATTTATTTACCTTTTAGTTGTGCTGCTGTACAAAGACAGACTGAAACTTTAATTAAACTTGCCTTTTTTTCCCCAATTCCCTGTTCAATGTCACTCATTAATTGTTGTGCGTGGTGTTAGTGCAGAACAAGGTGAAGACTGTGTTTAAAAGTTGTGCTTGTTTGTTGAATGGCAGCCTGCTTCCCAGAGCAGGCTGAAAGATAACTGGCTGCAGTTTTAGAGATGTTGAGGAGCGTAGTCTAAGCTTGTTAGGATTGCATTGGTGCTGAGTCAGTGTTCTGTCTAACTTTGAGTTTTGGACATTTTGTGATGACAGCATAGTGCAAATTGCTCAAGTCCTCTGAACAGATTGATTTATATGGGAATATAAATGAACTTCTTAGGGCATTCTCTGCTCTTGGAAGCTGGAAATGATTTATCAGGAGTATGTTGCAGCCATGTAAGGCTGGAGCTTGACCAGGAGCGTGAAACATTAATTACCATATTATCTTTTTAGTGATATGTTCTGGGGATATATTCCTCTCTGATGAGGGATATTTCATGACCATGTAACCTTTTTCTTTCCGGCTTATAGACAGAATATTTGTTCCCTGTATGCATGCTTATCAGATTGAATTAATACAGTGTTTTGTTTTGATAGCTTGATGTTTAATTCTTGATGTTTTTACTTACATCATCTTTGATTTGGAGGAATGCAAGCTTTTAAAATGGAAACAGCCTGAATGCTGAGGAGATTGATTTTGTGATTAATTTCAAATGTGTGATTACAACTCAAATCCATGAAATATGGTGAAAAATGCCATTCTATTGGCAGTTTTGATTTTGCATGTTTTCTGGCGTGAACGAGTAAGAGTAGACAATGAAATGCTTTTTTAAGAGTTGCAGGTATCTTTTGCTTCTACAGCAGTTGTGTATGGAAGCTTGTAAGGCTTTTGCTGCGCTAATGTTGGAGATCAGTAGAGAAGCTTATGTGGTATGTTGAACAGAAGTAAGCATCTGTGGGCATCTGTCTTTTGGGGTGCCATTTGAGACACTGCAGTGCCAGCTGCTGCATGTTTGAACTAGCTGTTGAGGAGCTTGCAGGTCAATATAGTATTTTGACATTTCTTTATCTGAATATACAGGTAGAATGAAATCACACATGCTGTATTACTCTATCTATTGTGTGGTTGGTTTACCCTGATCTGCTTATTCACTAAATGTTTTCACGTGTTTAAATGCCTGCCTGGTATTACCATCACAGCTCAAAGGCGATTTGAGCAGCTGTGAAATAATTCAGTGCTTTGTGCTAGCACAAAGAGTTAAGAGCAACAGAAGTTACAGCTGCAATTGATCAGCATACATATTGTGTTCCTCCTGTCCCTATAAATAAAATGTGGTTGATTTGGGGCATTGAAGAATTGCTGTAATTAGTGATTTTATGGTAGGTAAATGTTTAGAAATTGTACTGTCCTACTAGTGCCTGTGGAGTCCACTACGTTAGATGTGCAGTGGGGGAAAGCAGGACCTAGTAGCCTCACAAGGCTTAGGAGCGCTGTGTACCTCAAGGATCAGACAGACACACTTATAAGCCAACTAATAGCCTTTAAAGCAAGATTAAAAAAAATAATCATTGTATGCATATGTGACTTGGCCCAGCCAATGCCCTGGTAATTCTCAGATGCATCCTACACCAGGAGCAGAAAGCAGAACTGAACAAACACAAGAGGACTTCAGTACATCTGTGCTTATGGAGCTATGTACATTTGGAATCAGGAAAGAGGAATCTCAGGAAGGACACCACCTGGATGGGTAAAAGGCAAACTGCCTCATCTTTAACCCCATGCTCTGTTGCCTAAATTTTCCTAAGTCTTTTCTCTGAAAAGCAGTAATAGAGAAGTAAACATTTTAGTCCTTGAGACTTCTATATAAATTAATCTTTGGGTATGAATATGTGAATATTCATATATTTGGGTAGCAAAGATTTTGCACTTGGGTTTTGCACTTGGGTCGGAGTAATTCCAGATATGTATACAGAGTGGGAGAAGAACTCCATGAGAGTAGCCCTGCAGAGAAGGACCTGGGGGTCCTGGTGGATGAAAAACTGAATATGAGCTAGCAGTGTGTTCTTGCAGCTCAGAAGGCCAATGGTATTGTGGGCTCCATCAGAAGAGGGGTGGCCAGCAGGGACAGGGAGGTGATTGTCCCTCTCTGCTCTGCCCTCGTGAGGTCCCAGCTGAGTACTGCATCCAGGTCTAGTGCCCCCAACACAGGAAAGATGTGAAGCTGTTGGAGATGGTCCAGAGGAGAGCTATGAAGATAATCAGAGGGCTGGAGCATTCCACCTATGAAGAAAGTCTGAGGGAGCTGGGCTTGTTCAGCCTGGAGAAGAGAAGGCTGTGAGGATACCTCATTGCAGCCTTCCAGTATTTAAAAGGGGATTATAAACAGGAGGGGAATCAACTTTTTACAAGGGCAGATGGTGATAGGACAAGGGGGAAAGATTTTAAGTTCAAGGAGGGAAGATTTAGGTTGGATGTCAGGGGGAAGTTCTTTACAGAGAGAGAGGTGAGGAACAGGCTGCCCAGAGAGGTTGCGGTTACTCCGTGCCTGGAGGTGTTCAAGGCCGGGTTGGATGAGGCTCTGGGAATCTGGTCTAGTACCAGATCTGGAGGTTGGTGGCCCTGCCTGTGGCAGAGGGGTTGGAACTTCATGATCCTTGGGGTCCCTTCCAACCCAAGCCATTCTATGATTGACTCTGCAGGTTAGCAGAGGGTCAGGAGATGCCTGAGCAGCTACTCTGGAGTTCTCTATAACTCCAGAAAATTAGTGGGTCCCTGATTTTGCTTGCCTTCTTCCTGCTGCTGCGTCTCTTAAGAGTTTATCTGTCTTCAGAGAACTGGTGGGGAAGAATGTTTGCATTATTGGCCTGATCGCTAACAGCCTAGCTTTGAGTTAGCCTGAAGTTATTGTTCCAGAGTTTCTTTTGTTAAAATTCCCTGGGTATTATCTGGTACACTACGGAGGCAGGACAAATAAAGCTTTTTCATCTAGCAAAAAATATCTCTCAAATTCCTGTGTCTTCTGGATCGTTTATCACAAATTCAGCTAAGTAAGTGATATTCTAAGTTTTTATGTTTAGATTGAAGTACTTCTCCTGCTATGCACAAACTGCATCAATGGACAAGGGAAGAGCCACTGGTGTCATCTGTCTGGACTTCAGTAAGGCCTTTGACACAGTCCCCCACAACATCCTTCTCTCCAAATTGGAAAGATGTGGATTTCATGGGTAGGACTGTTCAATGGATGAGGAACTGACTGCAGGACTGAAGCCACAGAGTGGTGGTCAATGGCTGTGTCTGGGTAGAGATCAGTGACGAGTGGTGTCCCTCAGTGGTCAGTACTGGGACTGACTCTTTAATATCTTCATCAGTGACATCAGCAGCAGGGTCGAGTGCACCCTTGGCAAGTTTGCAGATGATGCCAAGCTATTTGATATGGTCAACACACCCAAGGGGTGGGATGCCATTCAGAGGGACTTAGACAGGCTCAAGCAGTGGGCCCAGGTGAACCTCATGAGGCTCAACAAAGCTGAGTGCAAGGTCTTGCACCTAGCTTGAGGCAACCTTCACTACCAATGCATGCTGGGGGATGAAAGGATATGGCACGGCCCGGCCGAAAAGGACTTGGAGGTAGTTTTTGTATCCCCCTCTGCCTTGCCAGTACTCTTGAGTAACAAAATATAGGTTTTTAGTAAGTTTGAGCTTTACACAGCTCCACCTGGAAAAACTAAGGTATGTCTATAAAACTCAGAGTTGCACAAGATCTCGTTGACATCACTGTGGTCACACAGGACTCCAGAATCTGAAGAAAATTAACTTTTCATGCTAAAACTACAGTTCCTGTATCACTAGAAATAGAGCTTTGTGATAAACACCTGCTCCTGCAGTATCTTGATAATTGGAAGTGCAGGGAGGTCAGCTCAACTTGAGTGAGAATGGGTTGAAACTGTCAGAAGCACTAGGGAACAGCTTGGACCCATGGAAGGTGCTCCATCTGTTCTTAGCCAGAATCTGTTTTCATAAAGTTTTGAGGAAGAAATCAAACTTTTTTTTTTTTTTTTTGGGGGGGGGGGAACTTGCAGCAAGTGTATGCAGACTTCTAGGGTGGTTGCATTCTTGCATGATGATTTTTTTATCTAGGTACATTTAAATAGTTGCTCTTATTCAGCCTTGTTACATTATGGGCCCAGTGAACAACTGGAATTTTTGCTAATGAAAGGTGATTTAAAAAAAAAAACACAGCTGCTTATGTTGGATTAAAAAAATGATATTTGCTGTCCTTTTTTTTGTTAAGTTTAACTGCTTCTAGTGATCTAAATGAACATTAAGGCCAAGGAAGTTTACAAACATGAATGCTTCAGACACTGAAGTCTCCCCACTAACCTTTGTTCTCTTCAGAAGTTTCATCCACTGTCTCTGATAAATGTTACTTCCACCTTCTTTTACTCACCTGATAGTTGTTGTCCCACAACAATACTGCATTGGCAGTGATGTATTGTCAAAGCATGGTGGTGATTGCCGTTTGAAGCAGTTTCCTAGTGTCAACATAAGCATAGACCTTCCCTGAAACTAGAGCATGCAGAAAATTGCCCATGGCAGGATTTGCAGTGAAACAAAAATAGCTGAGAACTCTGTATGCATAATCAATTAGTTGAAGACAGCCTTGTAAGTTGCATACACTTCTTGCCTTTACCTGCCCCTCGTGTCTGCTTGTAATCCCAGTACTTTGGAAGCTGTGGCTCTGCCTTCCTCTGGTGCCATTCCTGCAGGGTCCCCTCCCTCTAACAAAAATGAAACTGTAGAAGGCTGATGGCCATGAATATAAAAAAGAGAATATAACTGCATCTGTGTTTAGTTTTACAACTCTGTGTACAAATTACTTGCTGTTTATTATTTAATGTTCTCTTCTTTGGCAGTGTAACTGTGTGGTTTTGCATGTGTTTTTATGAAGGCTGCAGGATCCTCTGTACACTTGCACATTCTATTAATGACTGAAACCATATTCAGGAGTCCTGGCATTTGAATCCTGCTTCCCACCAGGTGACACAGCGCAACAAAGCACTTTCCTCAGAACAGCAGTTACATTCTCTTGAAAGAGGGGTTTTATGTGCTTAACCTTGTGGATGAATTTTCCTGAGATAATAACAGATGCCGATTATTCATGAAGCTCAAAACACAAAACATGGTGCAAGTAATTCAAATAAAAATGCACTAAAATGGTTAAAGAAAAGCACGTGCATCACTTGTATGCTAATGTTACCGCTCATGCTTTAAAACTATTTTTGTGTTCCTTGGGAAACTTGCTTTCAGATTCAGTGATATGCGCTGCAGGACCACTCAGTCTCTGCTGTGATCATGGAGGACAGTGCTGTTAAGTGCACCTATGCAGTTACAGTGCAAGTCAATTACTGTGTGTTACTTATTAGACCTACAAAAACGCAAGGGTCTTAAAGTTAGCAGTGTGTTGCGATGGGTAATAGAATATCCATAGGCTTGCCAGTATCTGCTTCCCAAGCTTGTGCTACTTTACATATAAACTACTACTTTACACATAAACCCTTGCATGTAAGAAGCGATGAGATCTTACGCTCTTCTGTACCCTGGATTTGACGTTTGAGCGTTTGAAAATCATTTAATTTCTTGTTATCTCAGTTCTTCCATCAATGATAAGCACTAATCCCCTCTCAGTAAGAGTGCTGAGGATGTGGGGAGGAAGATTGTTTTCCAGCTTATAAGCTGCTAAAGCACACACCGCTCAGAATCTGCTTCCTGTCTCCCCTGGATGCAGCACCCTGCTCTGCAGCCTGGGGGAAGCAGTAGGTAGACCCTGCCTCCCCATGGGGTGCCAATGCTATGTTTGTGTTGGCAGCTTTTTGAGCAACTGCATTCCACCATAGAACTTGGAGAAAAATCTTCCTTCCAGCAGTGATAACCCAAAGGGCTATGCTATTAATTGCTCCAGGTAAAAGAATTGGTAGCTCCTTGAGCTCTGGCAGTTCTGGGCTGTGCCCACTGCCCTGGTGAGCCTGTTCTATGTCCACCACCCTCTGGTGCAGAAACTTTTTTTAACCCACAGCCTGACCTTCCCCTGATGCAGCTCCATGCCATTCCCTTGAGCCCTCTTGCTGTCAGGTGGTGGAGCAGCAGTTGCTACTATGAATTGCTACTTTTTCATGTATTGAGTGGTGTGGAACTTTTTCTTGTCACTATAAGTAGGCAAAATGGTAAATACTGTAGAAGAAAATGTCAGTTGTCACAGGGAATTGTTTTGGTGGTCTTTGACCTTTATGGAAAAATTCAGTCCAAGAATATAAGTGGATGAATTCCATGATACTCATCAGTCTTTTTTCTTGCGAAAATGCAGCTGAAATCCATTCTTATTTCTTTGTGACATTGATGACTCTGTTTAGTTGTGGGCAGGTTCATGCTCACATTTGGGAGATCCAGTGTATGCATCTCAGAGCAAAGCAAACTGGCAGCATGAGAATTCATGTGACCCGTGTAGCCTGAATCCTGAACTTTTTTATAACGGCTTGTATGTTTTACATGGAGGAACTGGTATGCTGTGGTAGAGAAAAAGAAGTGAATAGGTTCTGAAAGAGGATTGCTAGTTCAAGAAATAGAAACTCTTTGAAAAATGCTGTAAGTGGAAGAGACTTCAACAAAAATGTTATTACCAGATTGATTATATTTTACTGCAGTAATTGGACTTCTGACATAATTCATGTATGTCTGATGCTCATTATTTGAGTTGAGTGGAGGCAGCTGCAGGAGAACAATGATCATCACGTTTATCAGAAATAAAGTGGTGGTTATAATCTGTAAGTGCTTACAAAACATATATTTTTAATTTCTATTTTTAATTTCTTTTAATAGAACCACCTAGGATTGTCATTTCACCTAAGGATCAGACTTTTATAGAAGGCTCTGAAGTGTCAATCAAGTGTTCTGCAACAGGTTATCCAAAGCCAACAGTAGTATGGACACGCAATGAAATGTTTATTATTGGTTCAAACAGGTAGGGATTATAGCTTTGCTTTCTCTTTTTCCTTTTTGTATTTCCCCCCCCTGTGTGAGTAAGAAGTTTTGAAGAACACCAAAGTATTCTCTTTCTTTCACAGGAGCATGTGAGCTTTGGAAAAAAGTACCTTGACCTTTGTCCTTGTAACTCTATGATTTCGGTTGTCTTATCTATAAAATAAGAATATTATGATTACTTTCTTCAGAAGTTTTCTATGAGATTAAACTCAGTGCTCTTTACTGAGCAGAAATACTACTACAACTAATAATAACTGTTTAGCTTGAGATAAAGACAGCAGTATCTATTTGTAGATCATCTGGTCATACTATTGGAGTGTGTGTGAAACGGTTTTTCTGTTTTCTTTAACTAACCATTTTGGTTGGTTCCCTGTGTATTCTCAGGTATAGATTGACCCCAGAAGGCACCTTGATCATAAGAAAGGCAATTCCAAAAGATGCAGGAGTTTATGGGTGCTTGGCAAGTAACTCAGCTGGGACAGAGAAACAGACATCCATTCTTACATACATTGGTAAGTAAAAGAAGTAATAAGTGAAATTAAAAAGCAAACTATTCCAGCTTCAGAGTGGTAATCTGTAGAATTGTGCAGAACATATTTGTAGAAATTTTCTGAAACTCCAGAAAAAAACAAAACAAAACATGGTAGAGTAGGCTTGCAAAACTGAGTAGGTCCTTGGAGAAGGAGTAATTTTCTTCTAACTTCCTGTTGTGTGCTTAGCCCTGGAGTCCTAGTCCAAATTGTGCCCTCTAAACACTATGCTGTGTATTAATAGCAGAGTACCAAAATTCTTAATGACCAGTCTTCAGTTGGAGAGGGAGAGAAAGTCTCTCTTTACTTTCTAAATGGTCAGACTCTTCCAATTCTTTCCTTACATGCCTGTATATTCTACATATGGTTCAGGTATTCTGATACTCCAAACTCTACTTTTCTTCTATTATTTTTCTATCACCTTACATGATTTTTAAGCCTGTTTGACTTTTAAGGCAAATATATCTTATATAACAACAGAAGATTAATCTTTTATCATTTGCATCTTAAAAATGATATACATTTTGGATGAGGAACTCATTTTTTTCTTGTTGTTTCTTTTTAGAGGGCCCAACAGTGACCATTGTTCAAAGTGAAATTCTGGTTGCTCTTGGAGACACAACTATTATGGAGTGTAAAACAACTGGAATCCCACATCCTCAAGTTAAATGGTTTAAAGGTGCACTTGTTTGTGTTTGATTTATTTACTTTAACAGCAATGCTTACAGCAATGATGTTGAAGTGACCTTATTTTTCTAAAAGCTTTATGTAGTATTTAAACAGTGACTGACCTTGAAATTCTCTTATCTGGAAGATAGGGCACTTAAGATCCAGGACATGAGGTCTCACTTCTGTTTAAATATGGTAATTACCTTAAATTAAATTTTAGAAATTTAATTTTTAAATTAAATAATTAAATACGGTTGATTACCTTACAGTAACTGTGCATCTCTTACGCTCAGCTAAGTTTCATGCTTTGTCATAAAATCTTTAGCTATATGCTACAAAAACTGCAAAATGTCTTTCTGTACATGGACACATTCTGAACATTACTCAGCAGTATCCTGGCTCCTGCTTGAGAGATAGCAGAGTTGTTTTCCAGGTTTTGCAGAGCTCCCAACTTGGCGTGGAGCTGGCAGACAAGTGGCTTCCATAAGTAGCCTCTAATGTGAGAAGGAGAAATACAACTTGGCATACTGTCCTTATGCTGATGTCTATCCAAAGCTACTTAACTTTGTATTTCCCTGGTAAAAGAAATACAAATAAAATTTGATTGTATCTAATGCAGTAATGATTTTTCCCACCGAGTTGAATGATCATCTGACCATACTTATCTGCTGAATGAGTACAGTCATGCTGTGAACTAATCTCAAACTTGGACACAGTTTTGTTAGAGTAATTTTGATAAACACCCTCTTCATATTTCAGTTACTTTTTTTCTGTCTAAACTTAGGTGACTTAGAGTTGAGGGCATCAGCGTTTCTCATTATTGATACTCATCGGGGTCTTTTGAAGATCCAGGAAACACAAGAGCTGGATGCTGGTGATTATACCTGTGTGGCTAGCAATGATGCAGGGAGAGCTTCTGGAAAGATAACCCTAGATGTTGGCTGTAAGTAGCAAGTAGTTTGCAACTAGACAGTAAGTGCTCTATTTCAGTATTTCCTTATCTGATCAACAGTGCCTTATTTATCTGAACTTTTCTCACAAATACATTTATGCAAGTCTTTCAATAATTGTGTGTGCTGAGAACACCTTTCTGATGGTGTTCACTGAGCTAAATTTCCTTATGATTCTTGGATTCCCAACATTCCTTCATTCTTACTCCTTTTGCAAAGCACTGAAGTTACAAGGAGGAAGAGAGAGCCAGAGGAGGAGGAAACAGTTCAAACCTCAACCTAACATAGTTCTCATATAGAGAATGTATTTCATTTGTGTTACTATGTAAATTTACTGTAACTTAGTCCTTCCTGTCCTTTTCCTGTTTCTTTCTAACTGCCTCTCACCTTAACAATGCTCGTTTCTGTTAGACGTGTACACTTTCTGAAGCAATGGGCAAAGCTGTTTGAAGGAGAGGAGAAACGCAGAATCCTAACACCTGAATGCTCACATTCTTTTGAAAAGGATGGCTATATCTTCTTTTTTTTTTTTTTGTGATGTTTAGCCCATTTCTGAACTCCTCATTATTCATGAAGAGCATGCTAGGTTGCTTTTGTGTGCTGTTGTTAGCATTGGGAGTCTGTCATTAGGAAAACAATAATGTGTAGTAGGATGTAAATGAAGGTTGCCAGTATTGTAAGCAGAACACTATGTCATGATGAAACCCCATATTCACTTTATGTATTTTTTTCTGTATTTTTTCCAGCTCCCCCAATTTTTACGCAAGAACCCAGTGATGAATCTGTGGATATTGGCTCAAATATCACACTGCCATGCTATGTTCAGGGTTACCCAGAACCAGAGGTTAAATGGAGGCGGCTGAATGGCGCTTCCCTTTTCTCAAGACCACTTGCTGTTAGTTCCATCAGTCAGCTCAGAACAGGAGCTCTGTCAATTAATAGTAAGCAGACTAAATTTTTAAAGAAAATGTGCTAGAGGGAAATACAACATATGCAATGCATTTAAATTATTATACTACTGTGTAAAATAGTTAACTTTGTAAAAAGCAATGGATTTCATCAGAGATTATGTTTCTGATACTGACTTTGTTGCTGCTGATGTGCACTGTTTTCCCATGAGTTTGTGAATTCACTTGTGATTGGTCTCTGGCTTCACTGATCTTCATTGAAATAATTACACTTTTGTTTAAATAAATGTGTTTTGTGGTCTCTGTTAATATCGAGGAGCCATGAATTTTATTTTAGTCTTTTTCTCTCAAGAAGTGTTTTTAAACTTACTGTTTTAAGCCAGTCCTAATTTGGTTAATAGCTAGGAATTCTGCAAGTGTCTTTGCAATTTCAATTCTCTGGAGCATTTTGGTCACCCAGACACTAAATGATATTATTCTGTTTTCTTAATTAGCTCTTTTATTCCTTTCTAGAACTTATCAGGATGAGTGAAGTAATTCCTGTGTACAGTATGTAAAACAGAGTAATTCATGTGTTACATGTCTATACACGTACAGAGAGACAATACTCTATGTAGTAAGCAGTATTCCACAGAAAATGCACTGTGCAACAGTATATGCAGTGTGGATGTGTAAATACTAGGTATCATTTATACACAGTAGTGTATACTGTATTAGAGTATATGCAATATATAAAGTGCTGAAAAGTATCATATATATCATACCTTTTCAATCAAATACTCATAGTCATTGTTTCCATCCTTGCTGAGAGAGGGAAAGGAATGATCTAAAAAAAAAAAAGAATATTTAAAGGTGAAAAATGGAAGCATAGGGTATTCATGCATTGCAAACTTTTCAGTGTAATTTCAGCTGCTGCAGTCTGATTTCTCTTTACTTTTTTTTTTTTCCTTCTGTAGATTTGTGGGTTAGTGATGAAGGAACTTACATCTGTGAAGCTGAAAACCAGTTTGGAAGGATTCAATCACAGCCAGCCACAATCACAATAACTGGACTGGGTAAGTCTGGTTAATGTCAGTGATACCAGGGAAAGAGAAGACTGGCAGCATTTCCATATGTGGGATATGCTGGAATAGGTAACAGTCAGTGTTTTTTTTTAATGATGAATAGGATGTTAATTTGTTACGTATGTACACAGGGATATACCTGTGTGTTTGTAGCAATGCTTATACAAATGTAGTCAGCAACACAAACTAAATCAGGAGATATTTGCATCGAATATTGTAACTGAATTCACTGAAATTTTCACATTATAACATTGTCTTTTTACCAGCTTACAACAGTTCCATTTTTTGTAACATGAACCTTAAAAATGACGTATTCTGTGTTCTGTTTCTTATTGCTTAGCAAATCAATTAAGGAATGAAAAATGACCATCATGATGAATGCTAATGATTTTCTACCATGTAATTAAAAAAAAAAAAAAAGTAGCAGTGAACTTGCTTATGGCATTGCATTGCTACAGCTGGGAAGGAATCTTAGTGATCCAAGAGGACACTAAACATCCTACTTAGACAATAACTGTGTTTTCAAGGAGTTGTTTATTATCTTGGGCAATTGGCAATAAAAGGAAAAAAATGCTATGGAATGTATGAATTTGTGGGAGGGTAAGAATGGTTCTGTCTACCATCAAAGAAAACGTTGGTTAACTTAAAACGTGGTGAAATCTGTAATGCTGATAATGTTTCGTAAAGAAGTTTTTACCTATTTAAAAGCCTCTTCAGTGTTTTCCCCCAAGTAAGGAAATATAATATATCAACTCAGTATCCATGGGAACATGAGCTTTCAGGGAAGTGCTGGGCTGAATCCAGTTTCAGCCAGACAGTGTCTTTTCTTTGCTGCTGTTCCTTAATCTCAGAATTACTGTACGTGTATTACTCCAACTTAATGCTCTTTCCTATGCTACTCAATCCTCTGTGGGTGTTTTTTTTCCTTTCTGTGTTGCTGACATTTCAGATACCAGAGCCTTATCTGGTACGTTTTGTCCTTAGATAACTATGTTGGCACTGCGGTGCTTTTTTGTTGACTGCTACATTTTTTTTTCCCCTATGTAAATTGTATGGTTTTCATTGTAGAAAATGTTTCCTGCTCTCTATTTGCATAGTGCCTTGCATAAGCAGACTTTTGTCTGATACTGCTGCACGTTATATTACTTGACAGGACTAATAATAAAAATTCACATCCAATACCTTACATAGATGCATATATATTTAAACGTATATAAAATATAGGGTTTTGGTTTTTTTTGGTCAAGTTGCACCTCTGATTGGAATAAGCCCAGCCACAGCCAATGTAATTGAGGGGCAGCAGCTCACTTTGCCATGTGTTCTGCTTGCTGGAAACCCCATTCCAGACCGGAAGTGGATTAAGAACAGTATGGTGGTAAGACTTTTCTTTCTTACAAGATTTGTCGATATAGAAAATCAACAGCAGATGTTTTAAGCCATGGTAACACATTGATTTAATTTCAAGAGATTGATATTCAAATGAAGTGATAGATTTTATGCTTACAAAGAAAGGTCTATCATGAAATTGGACTGGCTCACTGAAAACAAGGATCCAGTGGCATTGCAATGACTTTACAACTGACCAGCACCGCTCAATGAAGGAGCTACTGCCTGCCCAGGAGAAGCCAGGTGGCTGTATCTGCAAGACAGAAGCTGCTTTGAATTTCTGCAGGCGCTCTCATTCTAAGTTCAGCCAATCTCCTTGAGAAATGACAGTTTATTAGTGTTTGAACCATAGAATCACAAGTGTTGGAAAAGACCTCTAAGCTCATTCAGTCCAACCATCCACCTACCATCAATATCTCCTCACTGTCCCTTAGTACCACATCTAAACATTTCTTGAGCAACTTCAGGGATGGTGATTCAACCATCTCCCTGAGCAGCCTGTGCCAGTGCCTGACCATTCTCGGAGAAGAAATTTTTCCTAATAGCCAACCTGAACCTCCCCTAGTGCAACTTGAGGCCATTCCTTCTCATCTTATTGCTAGTTACACAGGAGAAAACGCTGACCCTCACTTCATCACACCTTCCTTTCAAGTAGTTATAGTGTGATAAGGTCTTCCCTGAGCCTCCTGTTCTCCAGACTAAACAATCCCAGCTCCCTCAGCCACTTCTCATATGACAGTGTTTCTGTAAAGCCAGTCTTTGTTGCTAAGCTCTTCTAGCTGATTGGTAAATATCGCTGTGAATTTTTAATATTGCTAGTGCATGATTATAAGCTACCCTGGTGGTTGTATATGTGCTATAGCAGAGCAGAATTGCCATTGTAGACATTAATTTCACTCTAGTGCTATATATGAGGCGCTACCAAAAGTATTATTTAAAGTTAACTTTTTATGAAAGGTGGAAAGTAGGAAAAGCTTTAGTAAAATTCTCCAGGAACACAGAATTTTTTTTTTTTAATGTGATAGAGTAAGAAGAGTAAAGCTGTACTGCGTACCAAAGTAAATACTATCAAATGTGTATTTTCTTAGTAAAATGTTACGTTACTCTTTTGGCAGCTGGTTCCCAATCCCTACATTAATGTTCGAAGTGATGGGAGCCTGCATCTTGAAAGAGTCTGGCTGCAGGATGGGGGTGATTATACCTGCATGGCCAGTAACATTGCTGGGACAAACAACAAAACCACTACTGTTAATGTGTATGGTAAGGAGCACTGTCTTGTTACTTTGTGCTGGCTGCAAGAAGAGTGTGTGTGTCTTACTAACAGGAGATCTCACTGGAGCTTTCTTATGACAGTTGTATTAATTTCTCAAATTAGCTCTTTATATTGATGTTACTTTGTAAAGTGATATTGTGGGAAATAGGCCCACTTCACAGGACAGAACTGAAGAATTGAGAATGTTTTTAAAATAAAACAAAAATACCATCATTTTATGGTCATAAAAAATCCTCATTTTGAATAATCTGCAAAGATTGGACTGTGCAGACTTGAGGTTTATTAACAAAACAGATGCAAGTGGGAATTTTCAAGAAAACCATGAAAAGCAGTGTTGTCACGGTTTTGTGATTTTGGTTTTCAGTATTCCACATCATAACATCATGTAGTGCATTGGGAGTTAGTGTTAACACTCTAATCCAGCTACCTGTCCCTACACGTCTTGGAGGGACGGGCTGGGGGTGGTCTTTTTTGCCGATCCCCAGGGAAAGAGGCAAGTGCTCCGATAACTCTCTCTCTCCACTTTGTTTGATTTATCCGTCTCAATTAGATTGTACTATATTATATTATAGTTAGTAAAATGAGTTTACCTCCCTAGAGGTCTGTTCGTTTTCTTTCCTTTCCTTTTTCCCTTCCCCAACCTCTTTTTTGGGGGGGGGGCTGGGAAGGGGGCCCTTGGGCCCACTGTCCCTGTCACGGGCATAGACTGGTCCAGGTAACGCCGTGACAGTTTTTGGTGGAGAATGCGGGCAAAAGCTTTCTAGCTTTTTAGCTTTTTTTTAAAAAACGATTCTCTGTTTTTAGAGTGTTTTCATTAGTTTATTTTTCCTTCTTTTAGAAAAGAAGGACTCTCACGAGTGCTCACTGAACACCCTGACCTTGAAAGTCTCGGGGGACTGCCAGTATTCTGGGATATTTGTAAACTTTGTTATCTTGTTTTTTTTTAAAAAGGAGAGGCAGAGGAGCATTGCTAGTTTTAACCTTAAGGTAGTCTGCCACACTCTGGACATTGTACAGAGTGTCTGTCGCAGCCACCAACTATGAATCCGCTCTTGATTGTAGAGACGCTGTTTAAGGCATTGAATGTGATCATGTTCTTTACAAATTATTGGCCCATTAACATCGCGCTTTCTTGCTGTGGAATCATGTTCATATATAACCAAATAAGGGCCCTGATGGAGACACCTGTCTGGTACTTATATGCCATGTGGTATAATTTGAATTTTGACACTTGTATCCCAGATGGGGTAACTAACTTCACAAGCAATTACATCCCAGATGGAATAGCTAATTTCACAAACACCACGATGTTCAAACCGGTTTCCAGGCTTCCTTTTCTGTTCTTCTCATGTTATTTGAATACCGAGCTAGCGATCATGCTCGTGGGTGCACTCGTGTGCATGATATCAATTCCCCTGAATGTGTTCTTATACATTCATGTTGTGCGGAAGGAATCTCCTCCGAAACCAGAGAATACTGACTGGCAGGGAAGATGGAGAGGTTTAGGAAAAATCTTAGAAGCGTGGGGATCCGCAATGTCATGGGATTTCACTCTTGAACACCTGTGGGATCCTGAGAAACTAAGTCAGTATTTGAGTCAGGGACGATGCGGCTTGCACAAATCTAAGGAGGTACAACTTACTTGGGGCTTGTCTTGGGCTTACCGCACCCTATATAATACTGTTCTGGAGAGAGAGAGTTTTTGAGCTGAGGTTTTAGCTGAAGGGGGAAATCCCCAAGTTAAATCGGATCAATCACAGAAAACACCAGTAACAATGTCAGTTGCCCCTGTGGAAGGCAAGAAATGGAAATGAGTGTCCTCGCGTCTAGGATGAAAAAAGGAAGAAGCGGAGGAGGAGGCAGAGAAAGATCCAGGCGAGGGACCCTCCTCAGAACCAGTATTGACAAAGGCAAAAGAAAAAACTAAGAGACATGAAGAAGAGAGTGATGAAGAGGAGGTCTCCATTACTGTTTGTCGACCTCTGAAGTTGACTGAAATCCAAGGCTCAAGAAAGGAGTATACACGGCAATCGAAAGAAACTCTTGTTTCCTGGTTGCTTCGCTGTTGGGGCAAAGGAGGCAATAGCTTGTCTCTAGATGGTAATGAAGCTCGCCAACTAGGATGTATCGCCGGAGATGCAGCTATCGACAGAGGGATTAGTAGATATTGGGATGGAGCTATCACCCTCTGGGAACAACTGTTAATAGCCGTGAAGGAAAGGTATCCCTACATAGACAGTTTGAAGCCTGTGATAATACAGTGGGATACAGTCGAAAGAGGTATCCAGTATTAAAGGGAAATAGCTGTGGTGGAAATGTTGTATAACCCTAATTTTGTTCCTAATGATCCACGCCAAGACCATGATCCGGAGAGAGTGGGGATGATGCCTGAAATATGGTGGCAACTCACAACAACAGCACCAGTAAGATACGCCGGTACGCTAGCATCAACGTTTAAGAGATACGAGGAACAACAGAGAAGACCCTTAATTCTCGAATTGGTTATTATGCTTCAAAACTATGAACAACTGCTACCTCCAACTCACGCTTTCGTTTCCGCCATCTCAAAAGTAACAGACCAACTGAATAAAGTGCAAGAGCAAGTGTCTCAATTGATTAATCGCGACAAACCCGTAGTAGTATCAGAAACGCCTGATGAAGAGCAGGATAATCCAAGGAGCCTAATGAAGGGAATGAATGAGCTGATCAAACTAATGAAAATCCAACTAACTAAAGATGATGAACCCTCCGTCTCACCTGTATCAACAAAAATCTCAGCTATTAAAGGCAAACGCTTCCCGGCTCAAGCAAGGAATACTACGCCGCGTGTTGCCTTGTGGCGTTACTTACGTGACCATGGAGAAGACATGAAGAAATGGGATGGCCAAGCTACTCCTGTACTACAGGCACGGGTGAGAGAATTACAAAAATTAATCTCCAGTCCAGTTGCTCCAGTTACCACAGGTAATGAATAGAGGGGCCCTGCCCTCAGTCAGGGGGGGGAAAGGGATAATAGAGTCTATTGGACTGTGTGGATTCGATGGCCTGGCACATTAGAACCACAGAAATACAAGGCACTGGTGGATACCGGGGCACAGTGCACTCTAATGCCCTCTAGTTATGAAGGGACAGAATCAATTCATATTTCTGGAGTGACTGGGGGCTCTCAAGAATTGACTGTGTTGGAGGCTGAGATAAGCCTCACTGGTAAAGACTGGCAAAAACACCCTATTGTGACTGGCCCAGGGGCTCCATGCATACTTGGTATTGATTACCTCAGAAGGGGGCATTTCAAGGATCCTAAGGGGTATCGATGGGCCTTTGGAATAGCTGCTGTGGACACAGACAATGTTAAGCAGCTCTCTGTTTTGCCTGGCCTATCAGAAGATCCGTCTGCTGTGGGGTTGTTACGGGTAAAAGAGCAGCAGGTACCGATTGCCACAAAAACGGTGCATAGACGACAGTACCGCACGAATAGGGATTCCTTGCTCCCCATTCACAAGCTAATTCGTCAGCTAGAGAGCCAGGGAGTGATAAGCAAAACTCACTCACCATTTAACAGCCCCATATGGCCAATGTGTAAAGCCAGTGGAGAATGGAGGCTGACAGTAGACTACCGTGGCCTGAATGAAGTCACACCCCCACTGAGTGCTGCTGTACCGGACATGTTAGAACTCCAATATGAACTGGAGTCAAAAGCAGCCAAATCATATGCCACTACTGACATTGCTAATGCCTTCTTTTCCATTCCTTTGACCATGGAATGTAGGCCACAGTTTGCTTTCACCTGGAGGGGCGTTCAGTATACTTGGAACCGTTTGCCCCAGGGGTGGAAACACAGCCCAACCTATTTGCCACGGGTTGATCCAGACTGTATTGGAGCAGGGCGGTGCTCCCAAGTACCTGCAGTACACTGGCGATATCATTGTGTGGGGCGATACAGCAGAAGAAGTTTTCATGAAAGGAGAGCGAATAATCCAAATTCTTCTGCAAGCTGGTTTTGCTATTAAGCGAAGCAAAGTGAAAGGACGTGCCCAGGAAATTCAATTCCTAGGTATAAAATGGCAAGATGGGCGTCATCGCATTCCAGCAGAGGTGATCGACAAAATCACTGCTATGTCTCCACCCACTAGCAAGGGAGAGACACAGTCCTTTCTGGGTGTAGTGGGTTTTTGGAAAATGCATGTTCTGAACTATAGCCTCATTGTAAGCCCCCTTTATCAGGTAACGTGGAAGAAGAATGGTTTTACATGGGGCCCTGAGCAGCAGCAGGCTTTTGAACAGATTAAACAGGAGATAGCCCGTGCCATGGCCCTAGGGCCAGTACGGATGGGACAGGATGTGAAGAACATCCTTTACACCACTGCTGGAGGGAAAGGTCCCACTTGGAGTCTGTGGCAAAGAGCCTCAGGAGAGACCCGGGGCCGACCCCTGGGATTCTGGAGTCAAGCATACAGGGGGTCCGAAGAGGGCTACACTCCAACTGAAAAGGAGATCTTAGGTGCATATGAGGGGGTTTGGGCTGCTTCCAAAGTAATCGGTACTGAAACGCAGCTCCTTCTGGCACCTCGACTGCCAGTGCTGAACTGGATGTTTAAAGGAAAGGTTCCTTCCACTCATCATGCGACTGATGCCACTTGGAGCAAGTGGATTGCGCTGATTACACAACGAGCTTGGATGGGGAACCTCAGTCGTCCAGGAATCTTAGAGGTGATCATGGACTGGCCTGAAGGTAAAAAGTTTGAAACATCACCAGGAGAAGAGGTATCTCGTGCTAAAGATGCCCCACCATACAATGAACTACCAGAAAATGAAAAGAAATATGCCCTGTTCACGGATGGATCGTGTCGTATTGTGGGGAAACATCGCAGATGGAAATCTGCTGTGTGGAACCCCACATGACAAGTTGCAGAGGCCACTGAAGGGAAAGGAGAATCAAGCCAATTTGCAGAGGTAAAGGCTGTCCAGCTGGCCTTGGACGTTGCTGAACGAGACAGATGGCCAATGCTTTATCTATATACGGACTCATGGATGGTGGCAAATGCTTTATGGGGGTGGTTACATCAGTGGGAGCAAAATAACTGGCAGCGGAGGGGTAAACCTATTTGGGCTGCTGAACTGTGGAAAGACATTGCTGCCCGAATAAAGGATATGGTCATAAAGGTGTGCCTTGTAGATGCTCATGTGCCCAAGAGTTGAGCTACTGAAGAACAACAAAACAACCATCAGGTAGATCAAGCTGCCAAAATTGAGGTAGCTCAACTAGACTTGGACTGGCAGAACAAAGGTGAATTATTTCTAGCTCAGTGGGCCCACGAGACCTCGGGCCATCAAGGAAGAGATGCAACATATAAGTGGGCTGGAGACCGAGGGGTGGACTTGACTATGGACGCTATTGCACTAGTTATTCATGACTGTGACACATGTGCCATAATTAAACAAGCCAAGAGGATGAAACCTCTTTGGGGGGAAGGGTGATGGCAGAAGTATAAATATGGGGAGGCGTGGCAGGTTGATTATATCACCTTGCCACGATCTCGTAATGGTAAGCGTTATGTGCTTATCATGGTGGAGGCAACCACTGGATGGCTTGAGACATACGCAGTACCCCATGCTACCACCTGAAACACCATATTGGGTCTGGAGAAACAAGTCCTGTGGTGACATGGCACTCCATAAAGAATTGAGTCAGATAATGGGACTCATTTCAAAAATTCTCTTGTAAATACTTGGGCCAAAGATCATGGCATTGAGTGGATTTATCATATTCCCTATCATGCACCAGCCTCTGGTAAGATCGAACGCTACAACGGGTTGTTAAAAACCATGTTGAAAGCAATGGGTGGTGGAACATTTAAGAACTGGGGGGAGAATCTGGCAGAAGCCACCTGGCTGGTCAATACCAGAGGATCTATCAATCGTGATGGTCCTACCCAATCCAGCTTCCTACATACTGTAGAAGGAGATAAAGTCCCTGTAGTACATGTAAAGAGCATGTTGGGAAAAGCGGTCTGGGTCCTTCCAGCCTCTGGAAAGGAGAAACCTCTCTGTGGAACTGTTTTTGCCCAGGGACCTGGGTCCACTTGGTGGGTGATGCAGAAAAACGGGGATGTTCAATGTGTACTACAAGGGAATTTGATGTTAGGGGAGTGCAGTTAGCGGTTCTGTGTATGTATACGGACATGTATGTATAATGCATTTTAATCACTGTTTGTTTGTATATATGTGTGTGTATATATATATATGTATATTGAGCATGATGTAGTGATGTAGAATAAGGGGTGGAATGTCATGGTTTTGTGATTTTGGTTTTCAGTTATGATGTGGTATACATCATGTAGTGCGTTGGGAGTTAAAGTGTTAAGACTCTAATCCAGCTACCTGTCCCTACACGTCACGGAGGGATGGGCTGGGGGTGGTCTTTTTTGCCAATCCCCAAGGAAAGAGGCAAGTGCTCCTGTGGAGGAATGGCTGAAGGAGCAATGCAGCCATGACTCGCTGTAAGAGCAAAATCTCTGCGGCAGCACAGAAGGCATCATGCTGGAAAAATACTGTAAGTAAAGAACAGGGTAGTGGGGGAGTGCAGATAAGGGTCACTGTGGCCTTGAAGCCAGAGGAGCAAGACAGGGAATTAGTGCATGCATGATTCAGGAACCTGGTAAGCTGGAATGTATACACCCCCCCTGTGCTGTAAATATGAGTAGCTGATGTAGCAGTAAGTGTTAGTAACCAATCAGATTATCGTCAGTAAGATATGTAGCCAATCGGGCAATGCCAAGTATACTCTCTTCCTTATAAATGGATTGCTCTGTTTAGAATAAAGTGAAGCTTTTACTACTCATATTGAGTTTGTCATGCTTCCCCATGCGCTGGACACCCATCCCTGCTGACTCCGCGGCATGCTCCGATAACTCCCTCTCTCCACTTTGTTTGATTTATCCATCTCAATTAGATTGTATTATATTATTTTATAGTTAGTAAAATAAGTTTACCTCCCTAGAGGTCTGTTCGTTTTCTTTCCTTTCCTTTTTCCCTTCCCCAGCCTCCTTTTGGGGGGGGGGCTGGGAAGGGGGCCCTTGGGCCCACTGTCCCTGTCATGGGCATAAACTGGTCCAGGTAACGGCATGACAAGTGTTGGAGTTATTTAGTAACTGATACAAAGAAGCACAACTCGTGGGAGAATTGCAATTAAAATAAATCGTGAGCTTGGCAAAACATTTTTTTTTCTTTTCCTTAACCATATCAGAAATTACACTAAGACAAGTGTTAGGCCTGTGGTAACCCATCTGTATTTCAGCTGCGGATACTTCTATTAACCGTGTGTGGGGTCCCAGCTACTTCATGGTTTACAGCCTGAAAGTTTCTCGTGTGTTGAATTAATCATGGGAGATTTAATTTAAGTTGAACTGAAGATGCTGGAACACATGGTATGTTAACAATACCTGTTGTTTGTTAATGCAGAGAAACATTCAGGGCCTGATAAGGGTCTTCCATGTGAACATTAGTTTCTGGAATTTTTCAGAACCTGAGAACAGAAAGGAACATATTTTTATGCTTTTTTGAAAGATCTAGTTCTTGCTATTATGAGCTTAAGTCTGACCTTATCTTAAATCTGGCTTTCTTTCTGTTAATTAAATTCCAGCTCAGTGAAGGGGGGGAACCGAGGTTTCTTGTCACCTCCTATTGATTTTGTGTAGTGATCTACTGGTTTTATTCAAGTTCATCTAACAGCCCAATCCCTTCAGACACCATCACTCCAGTTAGCTCAACTTTGTAGCATTTATTACAAAAATTAAATGTGCTTGGAGAGGAATTGGTTCTTCGCTTTCAAACTTTCACTGTTTAAAGGATGTTGTTCATTGCTAGAAGTTGATTCAGCACCAAAAATCCTGAGCCCATCCTCAGGAAAGATGCAGTGTAAGATTGATTGTGTACAGTATTGTTTCAGGAGCTTAGCCTAAAATGTCACCAGTGAGTAGTGTGACAAATCCTTCCTGAAGTCATTGCAGTCAGCTTAATTGCCTGCATTTAGTTTAAAACTACATGTACCTGATGTAACGTCAAACCTGTGGTTGACATGCTTCTTTATGAACAGGTATTTATTTTGTCAAAAGAAGAAGGTGGCAGGTCAATGCTGACTTGGGTGTTGAGAGAACAGGCTGAAAATTGCCAACTTTTGCAATCTGTATGAAGCAGTAGTTGAGTATGAGAGTTTTATTGCATGAGTTGTACCAGGATTTGAAATTTGTCTTTTACATGTTTTTAATATTTGCATTTATTTTCAGTTCTGCCCATTATTCAGCATAGACAGCAGATATTCAGCACCATTGAAGGAATCCCAGTAACACTGCCATGTAAAGCAAGTGGAGTTCCTAAGCCATCTATTACTTGGTCTAAGGTAATGTCTCATCTTTGAGCTGTTCATGGTGGAAGATGAATCGACGATGTCTTTTAGTTGTCCTAAAACTAGGCAAGAGGTACAATCAAACATCTCTGTTATGAGGGATCTGCAGATCTCTATTTATTTGTCTGCTTTTGTTTCTGTGCTTTCTGGCTATGGTCTAATCATACATCAAGGTTCTCTTCTATGGAAAGGCTTCTTTGGTTATAACTGTGACTTTATACTTTTCAATACTTCAGAAATTCTTAGTATTCCTGTTATGAGTTGGTAATTTCAGATTAGACAGCTTGACACAGACTGAAAGTTAATTTTTGTTTAGGGTTGCTTTAAAATGACTTTTTCATAGAGGAAAGTATCTCTAATAATGGCACTGGGGGGTTAGCTGTCTGTCACTTTTCAGTCATGTCCTTGACAACAAGTCCACTGAGGAGGACATCAACTTTTTTTGAGAATGTCTGACAATCAGGCTGAGATGGTTAGTTGTTTGGTTTTTTTTTAGCATAATTTCTGTTAATTATTAGTTATTCAAGGTGTGCTGCAGCTTGCATGACATTGCTGTGAAGGCAGTGTTGCCTCAGATGTTGTGCTGATGTAATTGATTGAGACCTTATGAACAACTTTGTTTAAAAGAAGCAGTAGAACAGATAACTATTGGTTCGGTAGGGAATGAAACACAGGAGGAGCGAGGTGCAGTAGAAGTTTTTCTCCTTTATTACTGCATATATTTTTCAGTATGGATAACAAATGATCTGCTAAGAAACATTTTATACAACGTATACAAGGCCTGTTTTTACATCAGAAACCAATAACAACATTAACTAAATTGAAATGATGTTTTTTTTTTTTTTAAGAATTAGATTCCAGAAAATGTTTTTTCATATGATATATAACAAAATAACATTTTTTTCTGCTTGAGAATCCCTTGCTTCTCCTATTTTTACTGCTCAGACAGTGACTCTAAAAGAGTATGAAAAGTTAGTTGAAGTTGGTTAATTTCTATGGATAGGATTTCAGGGCCAAACTTCTTAGTTAATTCAAAATATTTTGTCGATCTCAGCCATAAACAGTAGAAGCCATAAACAGTAGAAGCAGTGCTGTAATGTAGATTAAAATATTTCTTGGTTTAGTCAGGCTTCCTGCACTTTGCATTATCTTCAGAGCTATGAAAAATCTGACTGAATGTTACGTTAAAATTACAGCAGTCTTCATACAAATGGGCTGCAGCAATGGGTTAAGCTGCTGCAGACACTAATAACTTTAATATTCCTTTAACAGTTTAAATGTTTTCATTAGATTTTCTTTCCTCAAAATTTAGCTGTTATTTAATTAAATATTTGCAATTTGCTGTATTTTTGGAGATCCAAGAACTGTGGATTTTTTTTTCTTTCTTTCTACAGAATGGAGAAATAATTTTTCCCAGCAATGGGAAATTTTCTGCAGGTTCTGATGGAAGTCTCTATGTAGTTTCGCCAGAGGGTGAAGAGACTGGGGAATATGTGTGTACTGCAACAAATGCTGCTGGTTATGCTACACGGAAAGTCCAGCTGACTGTATATGGTATACATGAGATAAAATATAGTATCATTTTGATGATAAGATGATTAGTGTGCTTAGCAAGGCTTTTATGACTTTCAGGTATTGGTGCTATAGTATAATGTATAGTTCAGGTACTGGTTGCAAACTACTTGTACAATACAGACACATTGTATACAATATATGCATATGTTAATTGCTGTCCAGCTTTTTAGGCAGATAGTGCAGTCTTGTTGGTATTTGTAATGTTGCAAGTAGGCATCAATGTCTGAGCTAACCGGGTGTAGAATGTTGGCATTACAGCAATTTACAGCAGCTTTAAAAACGGGATTGTAATGTTATATACCTGACACACACACAAAAAAAAAGATGTTTGATCTGAACTATATGTACAGCTATACATATTCCCTTCAGCTTCTTAACATGTTCCATGTTATAGTGAAACCTAGAGTATCCAGGCCTGGAGACCAGCAAGGGCATGGACCTGTAGAGATCTCAGTAATTACAGGAGAAGATGTCACACTTCCGTGTGAAGTAAAGAGCTTGCCACCTCCCATAATTACCTGGGCTAAAGAGACACAGCTCGTATCTCCATTCTCTCTAAGGTAACAACAAATTGCAATTGTTTGATGAAAACAAAAGAAAAATGAAGTTGTGCCTAAGATTTTAAGAGTTTGGAAGGCTTTTTGATTACCTCATGATCAATCAGAAGATATGAAGTTGTCCTTTGAGAGGACCGTAGGTTTAAAAAACTTTCCAGACTGAATGCAGATCCTTCTCTGAAGGATGCAAAGTCTGCACATTGTTGTACTACAGTGTGTGTTTGTACACAGTGGCAGAACTTCAGTATTTGCTCTGAAATGTGCAAGCTCAAGAGGTCAGGGCAAGAGAGGATCCTGTTGTATGGGTACTGTAGTGGTGCCCAGAGATCCATGTAAACTGTATCTAATTTAAAGTCTTTATAAATCTGTTTTACTTTTTTTAAGCACTTCATATTTATGCTCAGGAAAGCACTGTCTGTTATTCATCTGAAGTCCGGAAACCCAGCAGAATAGAGATGATGGTAATAAATGTTTGTGAATGCTTACAAGGGCTCAGTGTTTGCTATGCTTTGGATCCAAAACTCTTCTGATACTCTTGGAAATGTGACAGCATAATTAAATGTTTGTAAAAACACAGAGTTGACAGTCTGAGAGACTGTGGAAGTGGGCTGCAAAGTCAGAGTTCTTTCATACTGTTTCAGTGTGATAGAAGAGAGGAGAATGGGCAGTTGTCTGCATGTGCTCAGTTGGAGTGCTGGGCACTGTCACAGGGTGTGCTAGTGCTTTCTAGTCTCCCAGCCACCTCAAAAGGGGCAAAGACTGCAGGTGCATTTGTAAACCAGGAAAGGATGATGCTGCCAGGTGCACGCTGTAGCGGTTGCTGTACCCGTTGTCTAGTGTGTCTCCGTGATCCGAGTGAAATGTTAAGCAGTCGTAGAGACCTGAAAGTGCACCTGTTTCGTTTGTGGCCAAAGATCCACCTCTCCCACTGAGTCTGCAACAGCCTTAGCAGCTGGTAGGTGCTGGCTGAGTAATCTGTGTGGAACAGGCTTATGTATAGAGAGTTAATTTGGAATTAGTACTCTGTGTGGGATTTTCTGCTTTGTCCTGTAAACGCATTGCATGCATTAATGAATCTGTGTTCTTGGTCCATTACTTGTCCTCATTTTACCTCAAGAGACAGATAAATTAGGCTACTTGCTCACTGTGGAGCCATCCAAGCTCTCCAGCAGTGATCCAACTCAGCCCATTCCATAAAATTGTTTTCAGATGTCAGCAAAAGTTAGAGTTACTCCAAACAAAATTGCTTGAGACCACCCAAAGAGATGTTAGAAGTGTTACCAGTAAACGAAAGAAGAATGAAAGCAGAAATGAAGAAACTTCTCTCAGAAAGCATTTGTAATAAATGGGCAAAGTAACGGGAGATGAGTTATCCCAGCAATCATATCTTTTGGGGTTATTTAAAAAAAACAAGCATTGGAAAGATAGGGGCAACAGGGGAGTAATCATGATATTGGGTGAATATCGGTGGCCTGAAGGAAATGCACTTCACTTTCTTCCACTCATCCCTTCAGCCTGTTGTATTCTCCATATTCACTCGTGCCAGAGAAGGGAAGATGAGTGATACCACCAATTCCCACCAACTTTGCCTTAATTCTGTATATAACTTTGAGTGCTGTTTGCTTCTTGTCAGCTTCTAGCTGTTGTTTTTCCTTTCCTCCTATTTTCTTTTTCCTTTTTAACTGCTACTGAAGAAGAGTTTGGCTTAGTTGGCCAAGACTCTATCCTTGTACTCCTGTATCTTGCGACCAGAGCTATAGTGAAAATCAGTGTTACATCATTAATTATGTAGTCAGAAATAATGACAAATTCTATAAGCTTGAGAACTGATGGTTTTGAATCAGATTACTCTTCAGATCCCTCCTCCCTTTCATCCTGAACCATCATGAAATATTTTGGACATGCTGAAGTAGAATCACAAGCTGTTTAACGCAAACTTTCTGACTCTGTTGACCTGGAATGAGCATAAATCTGTGATGGGAGGCTCTACCGTGATGGGAATCTCTACCAGATTTTTTTTTCCATTTCTAGAAATGAGGCAGGTTTCAGTATCTCCTGTAAGTAGGTAGAACCAAACGTTACAATTTGGGTCTTATATTTTGGATACTTGCACTGTATTCTTCATGTGGCTCAGTAAAGAGTTGGAAAAAATGAATAAGTCGTAGTTTAGTAATATGGCACAGCTCATGTGCCATGTAGAAGGCTGGTAATTTAGCTGGTAGCGATCAGTACTGTGTAAGTAGAGATCATTCACCCTTCTGTACATGTTTATACGGCGTATCTGCTTCTTAATTTTGCAGACACACTTTCCTACCCTCGGGGTCAATGAAGATCAGTGAGACACAAGTTTCAGACAGTGGAATGTATTTCTGTGTAGCCACCAATATTGCTGGGAATGTGACTCAGTCACTGAAACTAAGTGTACATGGTAAGTTTTAACTTAAAGGAAAATCATCAGCAAGTTTCATTGAATTTGACATCCTAAATGTCAACATTGTATGTTGACAAATTTGTATTTTCTATGTTGACATTGAATTTGGCATCCTAAATATGCTAAATCCTTGTTTATATACACTAAATATAATTTTAATGTATAATTATATTTTTTTTCTTTCATACATTAAATGCTACTGACCCATATTCTTTCTGCTCATATTATCTTCATATGCAAATTGTTTTTATTGATTATGTGGAAAAGAAATACTGTATAGATGTACACATTATCTAAATATATATATTTGTACATATATATGTACACCTTCCTTTCATGTCATTTAGACTCATGGAAGAATTACAGCTGTATAGCATATTTGACTCTTAGGTAAGCCAGAGGAGTTTTAAGAGTTGAAAACTCTTGTTCTAATACTCTTGGATGTTCTCTGTGCAACAGACTCTTCAGTATTAGGTTTGAAAACAATGGCTAGAAATAGCAAAGTTGTCTGAGGCTTGTAGATGCCGAGTTCCCACCAGTCTTAATGGTTCTCTGTCACTACAATCCCTGATAAGAATCCAGCTTTCCCATAGCCCCCGCTAGATATCACAGGCCGCTACCAGGTCTTCCTGGAGCCTTCTCTTTTCCAGGCTGAACATCCCTATTCTCTCAGTCTGAGCCATCTTACTTCTTTATTCGAACTAGCACCCTGTCCTTGTGTCTTCCTTCCTCCCCCTCAGTGAAGGTGTCTAGCCTCTCTTGCTGAGAGATGTCCCCTTCCCTCTCCTTCTTAACATAAATCATCAAATTCTCACCCCCTTGCCTCTCTCCTACGCTTATTGTGATGGGTCTCCAACCACAGTCTCTTGATACACGACATTGAGTAAGTCGTCATTAGCTCTACACTCTCCCTTTTGTTTCTCCTCGTCTGTATCAGATAGAAGCACAGCTTGTGGCACGCATCCCTGTTGCTGGTGCTGATGCTCAGAGGAGAGTGGGAGCAGGAGCTGAGGCCTGGCGCAGCCCAGATAGTGCTGGTCAGTGTAGGTGTGGTGTGTATGTAGTTCTGCTGTGGCTCATGCAGAGTTTGGAAGTGCCTCACATTCCACAAACATGCCAGCATGGAACTCCTGCCCCTGGCAGCTCTGAACACTTCAACTTCGTGAATGCAGTTATAATGACTATAATAGATGACTCTGTAGTTTTCTGTAGAGAGAGGTCTGATATCAGTGTGCATCTTTATTTGTCTGTAATTGTACATTAAAAGAAGAAATGGCACTTGTTATTGCTTCAGACATTCGTTGTTAGACTTTATTGCCAGTGATCCTTAGAAAGAAAAACATTGTGGCAGAAGAGTTAAGTCAGATTTGTATTATTTTTGGGATCAGCAAGATCTTTTCCAGTAATATTTTATCTTTATGTCTGAACTTAAGTTTGGAAGCATACAAAAATTAGGAATTAGGGGAAGGAAATTAAAATGTCAAAGGAGAAATGTAATTAACTTTTTCATAAAAACTTTTGATTCTTTTTGTTATGAAAAGCCAGTATGCTTAAGGGCACGGTGTAATAATAAGGAAGTAGTGCAATAGAATTTGAAATGTAGCTTCTCCAGACAAGTTTAGTGGTAGGGTATTATACATCCTGTCTGTAAAGAACATGCAGTTCTGCATGTGAGAGAATTCTGTTTCACTGAGTAAGGAAGAATGTTTTCTAAAACGACAAAGAGAAGAACTGCCTTCAAAAATGATCTTGTACCTCACTTCCTTCACATTACTGTTGACTTAATTTGTCTTCTTGCTTAGTTCCTCCTAAGATACAACGTGGTCCTCAAATTATGAAAGTCCAGGCTGGCCACAGAGTTGACATACCCTGCCGTGCCCAAGGGAACCCTTCGCCAGCAATCACCTGGTTCAGGGGCAGCAGTGCTGTGCCAATAGACAGCGGGCAGCCCACTCAGAGTCTGGATGGGGCTCTGAGCATCAGCAACGTCCAGCTTTCCAATGCCGGGATCTACAGGTGCATCGCTAGTAATGTGGCAGGCAGTGACACCTCTGAGATAACAATTCAAGTTCAAGGTATTGCTGCTAGGACTGTAACTTTGCCTCTTGCTCTAAGTATAATTTTATGACAACACAATCAGGTTAATATTTTGGAGGGTGACGCTCCTTGCTGTTGACAGTTACAGCATGTAAAGTCTAAGTCTGTTTTAGATGTTATGGTCTGATGTTAATTAAGAAAAAATGGGAGTATGCAAACATTTTTGTGGAGAGTTAGCAGAAATAAGAAGCTCAAATTGTTTTTTTTTTTCTTTTAAATCTTTAAGATATTTTTCATTTGCTTTTGCAGTATATAATTAAAACCAGATCCCATTATGGGAAACCTCCTTTTCAGATATTCTCTGTGGGTTCATTCATAGACTGTTTCTGTACACTAGAGCCCCGTGGCACAGCTTCAAATGGAACTGGAATTTTGCATAAGCTTCATCAGTCAGTATACTATTAAAATGGTGATGGGGCAGCAGTGATTCATATGCCAATTTAAACATACAGAGTAACTCCTCACGTGATCAGCTGACATTTGGCAATGCAGCATGACTGACTTAAGAAGGAAGTATTTCTTCTTCATGATAGTCTAAAGGCAATGTTCTGATGCCTTTGGATTAGAGATGCTGTAAGGTTAATAAGTATACAGATGTTATATAGTATACAGAGAAGTTAGGCTGGTAAGATTACCGCATCGGAAAAGATAATCAGATATAAATGAAGGGTGCTCGCAAAAACTCCACGAGGAGCAATCTCCAGGAAGAGATCCTTCCTCAGTGGCAGTCAGCCCTTAAATGGGGTCTAAGAGAGGTGGAGCCTGGCTCCACCCTTTCTGGTCACACAGGTGAATTGCCTTCACCTGTGCTCCTGCGGCTGACTCAGTGCTTGCCTCTGGTGGTCAATCAGAGGTTCAGGCTGTGATTCAACAGTTCCCATACAGATGCTGAGAGCTGCTCATTGTGAACAACAAAGAACTGCCATATTCTTTGTATGGTCTCAGTCCACACACAAGTTTAAAATGAGATGCAAGAACAAAGAATAGAAGGTACGGTATGAGAAAAAAATTAAAAAAAAAAAATTTAAGTTTATCTCATATTTTTCAGAATTTGCAATAGCATTGTTTCTGCCTTCAGAACAAATATAGCGTTTTTTTTCCAATTTAAGTCAAAAGTTTTATTTGTATTGCTTGCTTCCAAAATATTCCTCTTGAAGTCAAGCCTGCCTGTGTAGAGGGCATGAATGGTGATGGTGTGAATAAGAGAGAAGTAAAAATTATGAATTGCTAGACTTACATTCTTACATTTGGAAGCAAGGGTAAAAAAAAATTTTGAGCAGTCTAATTTTCTTTCAGAGCCTCCTACTATAGGTGATCTTGATCCTCCATACAATAATCCCTTTCAAGAAAGAGTGGCAAATCAACGCATTGCATTCCCATGTCCAGTAAAAGGTATGTATCAGTATTACCTCTTTCAGTGACAAAAGTATTTTTCTGTTGACCATATAATTGTACTCCTTGTTATTGTAAAAATGTAATCTATGCACAGTGTTTCCATATGTACTTTGTATGGAAAATTCAAACTAATTGCAGTTTAAACAAATTGATGAGGTACTATGAAAAGTCACTACTAGCCGACAAGGATATTTAAATGTTTAGGACTGAGATTTTTAGTGATAATCTTACTTGTAGCTGTAAATTTGAAGGCTCGTGACCTCCCTGTGGATTGTTCTTGCCAGCAGGCAATGGTAATTATTCAAATCCTTCTTAAGTGAACTGATTATTGAAGTTTTGCATTATTCTTGTTAGGTATTCCAAAGCCTGTCATCAAATGGCTACATAATGGAAGAGAACTGACAGGCAGAGAACCAGGAATTTCAGTTCTGGAGAATGACATGCTGCTGATCATAGCTTCTGTTACACCTTCTGATAATGGAGAATATATCTGTGTGGCAACCAATGAAGCTGGAAGTACAGAAAGAAAGTATAACCTGAAAGTTCATGGTAAATAATAAGCACAACTACTGGGGAAATATTTTGAAAGAGATTATTCTGTTTCGTTGTTGGAAATTGCATGTCCCAAATCTTCCCATGGGCAGTTGAATCATGAAAACTAAACTGAGTTTCTTTGATTCTGTTACTCTTCATACATCTTTAATTATTTCTGTTCACTGTAATTTTATAAGTAAACAGTCTTTGTTTAACTCAAAGAGCTAGGTTAGTCTCATTAGTAGAGAGCTCTAGTTATAGTTGATAACTTTAACACAAGTAACAGGTGAAGACTTGTATTGTATATGTTAAAGTTTTGGTGATAGCTTTGCATTTCAAATGGTAAGTATGAGAAAAGTTGTTTGTCAGAATGAGCATAGAATAGAAGACACTCTTCCCTAATCCTAATTGCAGAATAGAAAATCCACAGATGACTGTGAGATGTGTTTTGATATGGTACATTTTACTTCTTAGAGAGTACTTCTGCTCCTATTCACTTCTCACAGTTTTGATGCCCAAGCAGGATTATGTGTTTACCCTTAGAAATGCAGGAACTCTATCATGTGCCAGCAAGGCTCATCCGTGGAGTTTGAGTTTTTCTAATCCATCACATACTGCCTTTCTCTTTACTCTTATGGGTTTACAAGTGTAGCACAAATGAAGGCAAAAGCCTTTATTTGAGAAATAGGTGTTATAGGGAAAGACAGTAAAGAGGAATTAACTCACCCCTCCCAGCAACAGTCCGGAGAAAAGAGACGAGCTGAGGAGTGTGACCCTCCCCTATTCGTATCATCCCGCCGCAGGAGGAGAAGGGCGGGGGAAAAGGGGGACCCGCACAGACTCAGATTGCACGGGAAGTATTGTGGAGTCAGAAGGGGGGCTCTAACCCCCCCCGGCCTGCTCCAGGCACTCACAGTCTCACATAGCTCACCCATTGGTTCAGGCTGTGACCTTGGAATTCCACTACAACAAGTGACAGGCACATATTCTTGGGGATGATGAGAGCAGCAAAGAGGAAGGATTATTCTCTAGAATTTACTTCCTTTATATGCTAAGCGAGTAACATGGCATTTTACAGATTAGTCTCTTAAAATGGTGATGGAGATTGTGTTTCAGTGGATTTCTTGAAATCCTGCTGTAGAGCAAGAGAAGAGTCTTGTTCTTTGACAAGAGAAGAAAGAACATTAGGAGATTGGTCCAGAGTCGAAGGGGAAATGGAAACATCCAGGATAAATGAAATGAAAAATGTCTGAAAAATGTAGATGATAGAGGTCCTTGACTTGGGGAAAGGATGAAGTGGGAAATCACTGAGTTAGAAGACTTAATACACATGATTTTGAACTTTCTTGTAGTTCCTCCTGAAATTAGAGATCAAGAAAGGGTGACAAATACATCTGTAGTAGTTAATCATCCTGTAAGTCTCTTCTGTGAAGTATTTGGAAATCCATTCCCAGTCATCTCCTGGTATAAAGAAGATATCCAGGTATGCACAGTTAATTTAATTGATGTAACTGTAGCCATTTTCAGTTCCAGAATATTTTGTGTTGATTTTTCTTTTGATATTAGATTCTATTAAAAGTAAATGTGTATATACCTTACATATATTTAAACTGTACTAAGAATACGCACAGAGAAATCCAGATAAATAGGACTAATCCATTAATTTGACTGTTCAATAAATCAAAAGCAGACTTTTTCGAGATCTCCCTAGGAATTAGCCTTAGAAGTCTCACAGTACTGTGGATGCCAGAATACTCGCAGAGTGTAATGCTTTTTTCTTCATTTTGTAGACGGAGAAATGAGAATTCTTGAAACTGATTTGAATTCCTAAGGGTTATCCTTGGGTCCTATGCTTCTACTTGTAGCTGATAACTTTATATGAGGAGAGATCTCTTTATGCACCTTTATGTCTAACTGCCTATTGATGAACAAAGAGTTTCTTTGGTTTTCTCATCCTCTATTGTATGTTGTGCTAGGAGTCGTATTGGATAGATTGCAGAAGTTGAGACGTGCTGTAATTAAAAAGGGAAATGGATTATTTTTAAACAGAAACTACCATTTTCTCATAGAGATCCATCTGTGATATCTGGCTGATGTAACTTGGATTACATAAGGCTCATGTCTTGGGTTCTTTTAAGGTTGTGGAAAGCAATACTCTCCAGATTTTGCACAATGGAAAGATACTGAAGCTCCTTAAAGCTACTCTTGATGATGCCGGGCTGTACTCATGCAAAGCCGTAAATGTAGCAGGAAGTTCTGAGAAGCTCTTTAACCTAGATATACTAGGTTGGTTCTATTTTTGTTTGCTTGTTTGTTAAACAGCAATCTGAAAAATAGTTGATATTTAAGAAACCAGTAAGTTTCAACTTACTATAAATGGGTTCTTCCTTTCATTTCCATTTAAATGTTGTCTGCTGAAGCACTCTTAATGATGGATTATGAATACTTAAAATTTGCCATTCTCATAGTAACACAGACAAAATGCTGTTTTTCATTCTGTATTTTGGTCTTTGATACTTTATTTTGTATTTTTGGGTTACAGTGCTCTAAGATGTAAAGGAGTTTACTGTTGTGCACTTCAGCAACATGAGTGTGGGAGTGCTTGTCATGATAGAAGTGATTTTGTAAATGAGCAGTAGTCGTCTTGCGGTGAAAACTTAAGTTGTTTCAAGGGAATAGTATTATCCACTGCAGCATTTCTTTCAGTCTCCAAGTTTAGCTTCCCTGTTTAAATACCAGTTCTTCCTGTAAGATTTGTCTTTTTAAAGTTCCTCCAAGTATAATAGGTGCTGATACCCCCAGTGAAATTGCAGTCATCCTCAACCAGGAAATGAGTCTGGAATGCAGAGCCAAAGGCTTTCCTTTTCCTGGCATTCACTGGTTCAAAGACAGCAAGTAAGTATACTGTCATTTTTTGGCCTATGTCTAGGTTATTCCTCCCTTAGAACATAGAGGAAAAAGGCACACAGAGGCAGCAAGCTCTGCTTTTAACTACATAATGTTAAATTATTGTCATTGGATAAAATTTGTGGTAGCATGACATGGCAAGTCCTTTAATCAAAAGTAAGCATTCTGCATCTTTTTGTAAACTGTCTCAGTTCTGACACAGGTGCTTGCAGGGCATATTTACAGTATTTGAAGCTAGGCAATATATGAGCCAAGACAGACGCAACCTTTTCTTTGAGCTTTAGTCTATCTTGAAATACGGTTTTTGTTGTAATATAGCTGTTTTGTTGGCATGATTTTTTAATTAGTATTAACCCTCTTTTCTAGCTGGTGCATTGTACGGTTCTGCGTATATACACAACACACACTCTAAAGGTTTGAGAACAGTTATAGCCTGCATGTTGCAATTCTTCATCTTATCTTCCTGGAAAGCATGCAAAAAATATAATTCTTGGCAGCTTAAATATTAGCTATAAATAGTTTTAAACAGCATTGGTATTTAATGGTTTAGCTAGTGTCTATACTGACACACTCACAGATGTTCTGGTGTGACAAGAAGTTGATATGTTCGTACTTTCATCTAACATATACAGATTTTTTGTTATCAGCAAAGGATTATCATGACCTAGTAATTAGAAAAGGGAACTGAGATCAGGAGTAGGACTCAGGCCCTGCTGCTGTGCAAGGTAAATAAGTATACAGATATTCTACAGAGGAGTTAGGCTGGTAAGAATAGTTAGATATAAAGGAAAGGTGCTCACCAGTGTTGTAGGCTCACAAAAGAACTCCACAAGGAGCAGTCTCCAGGAAGAGATCCTTCCTCAGTGGAAGTCAGCCCTTAAATGGGGTCTAGGAGAGGTGGAGCCTAGCTCCACCCCTTCTGGGCACACAGGTGAATTACCTTCACCTGTGCTCCCATGGCTGACTCAGTGCTTGCCTCAGGTGGTTAATCAGAGGTTCAGGCCGTGATTCAGCAGTTCCCATACATGCTGGCATTCTGGATGACCTGCATAAAGTACCTTTGTGTTTGGTTTCTTCTGAAAACCAGGAATCACTATAGTTATAATAGTTTGTTGCTTTATTGTGATTCTTTGGATGGATGCTGTTTCTTTGGTGTTAAATGATACTCTTTAATGCAATTACTGCCATTAAAGGAACCCTTGTTGTAATTGTCAGTTTAAATTAATGCTAAAAGGATGGGGTCAGAGCTCTGTGTAGCGAAATAATCTCTATTTCAGGCCCCTGTTCTTGGGTGATCCCAATGTTGAGCTTCTGGAGAAAGGTCAAGTTCTGCATATAAAGTCTGCTCGAAGGGTTGACAAAGGTCATTACCAGTGCAGTGCCACTAACGCCGCTGGCAAACAAATTAAGGAGGTCAAGCTGATCATCCATGGTAAGTTTATGCAATGCTTGATCCAAGAAAATCCTTCAGTTTTGCACACAGGATTTTTAAATAGAGATGCTCAGACAAATGTAAATTACTTAGGAATAAGTTAAATTTAATTCAAAAATACGAAGTAAAGTACAAAAAGAATCAGATACAAATAGTCTCTGATAAAGAGCATTCCAGAAGATCTTCAGGTAGAGTGGTATGTCGTCTATCTCAAGTTGGTATGGTCTGTGGTCACTTATAATGAGAGAAGAAGCACAAGCATGGGATAACTATGTTAATATTCTTATTTTATGTAATGTAGAGTATACTTTTTGTGTTTTTACAAGCAGTTCAGTCTTAGCCAAATACCTGGGAAAAAGATCCATGCGATTAATTCCTGTGATTAGTATAGATAAGTTTAAGGTAAATGAGGAGATAAACAGTTGGGAAAAAAGAAAGGGAAAGATTCATGGAAACAGGAATGTGCTTTTGAAATAAGACTTTAAAAGAGACAAGAGAAGGAGTTTTCCATTTGAAAGATGTGTCACATGAAGAACATGTGACAGCCCAGCCGGACCTGAAAACCGTAGGCGTATGGTGCTAGCAGAAATGGTGGGGGAAACATGCTGAAATCTATATATAGTAAAGAACTGCTGGGCCCAGAGTGTGAATGGTTGCTATTTGCATCCATGAGCACTAAAGCTAATGAGTCCTCATTTGCTATGGCTTCGATTCTGAAGGTTTTATGTCTCTGTTCTTGTGAACGTGAACTTGTGATACTTGTGATACATTATTTCCCTCAATTGGGATATTTTTGAAGTGTGGAGCAATGACATGCACAGAAATGTGCCTGTATACCAATCACAGTGAAATCTTCTGGGAACAAAGAAAATGCTGTGAGAACACTGGTGATCAGAGTCATTGAAGTCATAAGATTAGGGGAATAAAAACCACTCAGATCCCCCTAGATGCGTAGACCTTACTTCAGATTCTTCAGAGAAGTGAGGTGAATTAATCTTGGCCAGGCAAACAGAAGTCTACAGAGTAAGTGAGGAACCTAGATGCTGTTTCCCACTAGTTCTTACTTTGTTTTAGGTCTCTAGTTCTACTTTTATCTCTGTGGATGAAAGCATTTGTTGAAGGAGAAATGCATTTGCCTTTGAACTGAATATGTTTCAGTGTATGTTATGGATTTGCATATGTTTGAACACAGAATATTTAATAAGGAAAGTATTTCCTTGTGGTTTGATAACCAGCAAATTCTTTCCTGTAGGTGTAGGTCTGACACATAGGTTTAGTGACACATCTCTTTACATTTCTGTGATGGTATTTTGAATGAACACTGTGGAAGTCAGCAAAAGTCTAGGATATGCTGAACAAGCTCGGCAGGAGAGGAGTTAATGTGTCTGCCAGATGTGTTTGGTACTTTCAGCAGCTATAAATTTAGTTGTTGCCAATTGCACTGTGTTTTTATTGCTTCTACAGAGATTTACGAACTCTTTATATTGGCTGATTTTACACAAGAGCTTGTTTGCTAGAAAAAATCTGAGTTCTGCTGCCTAGTGAGTGAGGGAAATGACTGTGGGCCAAAAGCTTCAAAAATAGGAGCATAAAGCTGAACTGTTAAGCTCATATTTAGTCTCAAAGTAAGTGACTTAATCTTCAGAAATTCTGAGTACTGAGCATTTCCCACTCCAGTCGTAGAGGTTCTTGGATGTCTTTGGTATTTTAAATAGCAGGTTGCTGTTCCTCGCTGGGAGGATGCAGCTCCCACTACTCCCAGAGTTTGCTCTTTCTTTACTCTTCAGAGAGAGGGAAGGGTCAGCATTGTGCCCAAATGCTTTGCAGGAGGCATGGAGGCCCAGCTGATTTAACTTGGCATATGTTGGAGCCTCAAACATAAAGTGTCCTCAGGTACTTTTAGTGAGGCAGCAATGCTTTCCAGTGCCCCTTGATGTGGTGCCTGTTTATTAAATATAAGGTGTTCTTTGACATTAGATTCCATTTGTGTTTGTGTTGTTCTCTCTTCATCCTTCCAGCTCTGTGTGCCATAGAGAATTCTACAGACATGGAAAAAAGCATCTCAACAGCACCAGGAAAGATCAGAAGTCTGATTAACATAAAATCTTTTATTCTTAGAGCATTCTAATGTTAAAATTATTTAGAACTGCACAGACTTGTATACTGAGGCTTTTATGCTGTTCTTTTGTCTTTTGAAATAGTTCCTCCTAGTATTAAAGGAGGCAGTATTACTACAGAGGTATCAGCACTTCTTAACAATCTTATAAGTTTGGATTGTGAAACCAAGGGAATCCCTGTTCCTACCATTACCTGGTACAAAGAAGGACGCCCCATTATTTCCAGCCCCCAAGCTCTATATGAGGACAGAGGGCAGTTCCTGCGAATACCTCATGCCCAAGTGTCAGATTCTGCAAAGTACACTTGCCACGTGACCAATGCTGCTGGAGCTGCTGAAAAAGTATATGAGGTGGATGTCTATGGTAAGTGAGAGCTTATCAAACTTGAGTATTTGCCATGTTACAGGATGCGTGTTCTGAAAGCCTTCTGCCCTCCTAGTGTGAGCAACCTTTGCAAACCTGTCAAGGTTGAACAGCAGTCAGTGGTTGCATTTAAAGGCTGGCCTGTATCAGCAAGACTGTGTAGACGTAGCTTTACACCCTGTGCATTAAGTGACTCTTAAAAAAGCTCTCAACTTCAGGGGCGTTGATACCTTGTTTTAGTGAAGTATCAGAGAGATTTCTTCTCCAGGAATCCTTTCTCTTTCTTGTATATGCCTACTGAGCAGTATTTAGGTGAAATAACCTCTGTGGTCAGGATCCCAAATGTACTTTTTTGAGACTTTCAAATTTGGTTCTTCCATCTTGAAACCTTGCATATCCTCTTTTGTACAAGTGGTCTTTATTAAACTACAGGGCTTGGCTTGCCCTGGCAGCAAATTCTCACATGTATGTATGTGATATAATGGCATGTAGGGCCAAAGTGGGTGGAGAGGAGCTAGCCCATTTGCTCTTAATACATTTTCTGGCTACAGAATTAATCACTTGCAATACATTTTTTCCTTTCTACAGTTCCTCCAGTAATAGAGGGCGATACTGAAACAGCCCAGAGCAGGCAGGTGGTTGCTGGCAATTCACTGACTTTAGAATGTAAAGCTGCTGGCAACCCTTCTCCTCTCCTTACCTGGTTAAAGGATGGTGTGCCTGTGAAAGCAAGTGACAACCTCCGTGTTGTGTCTGGTGGGAAGAAGCTGGAGATCCTCAATGCTGTTGAGGCTGACCGGGGCCAGTACTTGTGTGTGGCCACAAGCATAGCTGGAGAACAAGAAATCAAGTATGGAGTTGAAGTCCTAGGTGTGTGAGCAACACAACTACTGATATATCAGATTTGCAATAAAGCACGTTTTTGTCTTTGTTGGCATAATTATATAAAAGATCAGTTAGTCAAGCTGTTTATTTGTTAAAGCTGGGCACTGCATTTTTCTTTCCTGAATTACCAAATAGCTTGAACCCATTACCATGATCTGAGTCTCAGCACTCCCTTCTGACTCTCTAGGTAAATGAAACCTTCAGAAAGACTTGATTTTTTTCCTCTCAAAACACTTTTAGGCTTTGAAACGCCTTCTGGAAGAATACTGCCACGCTGTTGCATGTACGTGTAGAGCACCTATTCTCATGTCTGTCTTACTGACTTTGCTGGCCAGTGAAGGAGCCAGGAGAAGACGTATGGTGGTGCTTCCTCCCCTGCCCACTCAGTCCTGCAGAGAGTGTGGAGAGGTCCTGGAAGAGGGGCCTTCGCTTTCTCTGTTTGCTGACAGAGGGTCTTGAAAGTCTCTCCCCACCAAAACACCATTTCACAAGGGGTGTCAGACTGAATCTGGGGGAGAAAATAATAATAATAATAATAATAATTTAAAAAAGAGATAAGAATGATTTGAACTCAGAAAATGTCATTGTCTACCTGTTTTGTTTCAAAAAGGAGCAGTGATTACTAATGAACTCCAAATCTGTCTGTGTCCCAAAGTGAGACGGATGTCAAGAATTTTTTTTTTAACACTGCTGCTTGTAATAGACTTTTGTTACATTGCTGATGCTTAAATATTTTTGCTGATGGCTTTTTCTCTCCTGCAGTCCCACCTTTTGTGGAAGGTGGGGACGAGTTCTTGGACTACATTGTGGTTCTCCATAGCCCTTTGGAGTTGGATTGTTCAGCAACAGGGACACCTTCACCGACAATCACGTAAGGGGGCTGGTATGACAATAAAACAAAAAATCTGGCATTTGGTTGGATGAACTTGAAGGTAGCCTTTATATACAGTTCATGTTATGTAGTGATGGTTATTGTCTAGAGAACAGACCCTTGTCTCCAGTGAAGACAGTGGCAGATACTCACGTTGTGCATTGTTATGATTTCACTCCATTTTGTTTTGAAGTAGTTCAGTAGATTGTGCCAAAAGATACGTCCTGGGAATTGGGATAGATAACAAGTGCTGACCAAATCCTTCTTCCCTTGCTAATGAGCTCTGTATTTGTCATCTGCCAGCAATGATTGCCTTTGCTTTGGAGACTTCTATCTGCCTCTTTTGATGACGTCTGCTGTTTACACTGCTTCTTAGCTTTCACCTTTTCTGATTACTTCTTTAGTGCCTATTCCTTTCTCCTGTTGAACCTGTTCCCTTCTCCTGTTGAACCACTATAGTCCATTGGCATTAAGAAGTAAAATACTACCTGACATCTCCAGATCGCCATAAAGAAAATAGAGTTTCTGATATGTTCTTTGTAATATAAATGTGTGTATATTAGGACTGTTGTTCATCTTACTCCAATGAGATCTGAGATTATGCTTTCTTTTTGGTAGGTGGTTAAAAGGTGGCCAGCCAATTGAAGAGGGAACTGGACATAAGATCTTGTTAAATGGACAAAAATTTCTCATCTCTCGAGTTCAAGTATCAGACACTGGCCATTATAAATGCGTGGCTGTGAATATGGCAGGAGAACATGAAAGGGAATTTGTTGTTACTGTGCATGGTAGGTTACTCAAGGGGAAAAAAGGGAACAGACTGGCTCTATTGTGGATTACTGGCAAGAAGATACTGAAATTTTCAGTAAATATTTTTAGCATTAGTGGATTGAAAATTAAGAGATAAGAGTAGATGAAATAGAAGTAGAGCTACTCTTTATTGGTGTCATAGTCCCTCTATATATGTAAATGTATATGTTCAAATGATATTTCATTTTTGTTTCTGGTGTTTCTTGCAGTTCCTCCAACTATTAAATCAACTGGCGCTTCTGAGAGAGCTGTTGTGCTACACAAACCTGTGACACTGCAGTGCGTAGCCAGTGGCATTCCTAGCCCTTCCATAACTTGGCTGAAAGATGGTCAACCAGTAAATACAGCCAGGGGAAATACTAGAGTAAGCAATACTCTTCTGTGGAATCCAAACTGCAAAAGATAGTTACTATAAGTTATATGTGTTAATGCTTTTTTTTCCTTTTGCTTCCCTCATGCTGCGATACAAAGATGTTAAAGATTCATCCTGAAGAGCAATGGGCTTTTTACCTGAATAGACAGTACATCAGATTGAGTAACAGTGTTCAGTGGACTGAATCTCATTAGATACCTCCATACCAGAGGAGGTGTGAGTCCATGATGTAGATTCAGCATCTGGCTCCTTTCATTTGTGTCGTACCATTCAAGGTATGGCCATTTGTCAGCTGGGAGGTAGTGTTATCCACTTGTCATTGTGAGGAAGGATTAGCTGAGTTTTTCTATAAGCACTGCCATTGCAGCACCTGCCCGTGCATTCCCTTCCATTGTGAGGTTCTGATTTTCAGTGAACAGCCCTTTCCCAGTGCTTGCATGCCCTAGGGGATCAAGTGTCTGCGGTGACTTTGATTCAAGATGGAGCAGTTTTTGACATCTTGCTAGAGCTTGCAGCCCCCCCTTCACCATGCTTGTCTGTCCCTCTGCCATCTAGGTCTCCTTACAGCTGTACAGATGTTCCAGCGATACTGAGGTCTTTGAACTACCGTGACACCTGTTGCATGACTTTTGGCCCTGGATGAGAGGAAAGATGAGACCAGCTATATTGATTGTACATTTCTACTGTGCCTTTATGCTTAGTGACTCTATCTGGAATTATTGTCTGAAGTGGTTCCCCACTCTCTGTTTTGGTACAGCTGGAGTTTACAGGCCGTGTTCTGCAAGTTGTTGAGGCCCTGCTCAAAGATGCTGGCAGATACACTTGTGTGGCAACAAATGCTGCAGGAGAAGCCCAGCAGCATATTCTGCTTCATGTGCATGGTAACGATGTTTCTGCCTCTAGTTAGAAGCTGAAAATAGTGATTTTAAGGCAGCTTTTTTACATCTGTATTCCTTTCTCTTTTGCGCTCATTGGCATTTTTTTTTTTTTTACCTCTGCACATCCATCTTTCAGTTTTCATTCTTTGTCCCACTCCAGCAGAAAGAAGCTTAGGGCAAAATCTGCCTTTCCTGGGATTTTGCCAGTACAATCTAAGTCCATAGATAAAGTTCCTAGAGAAATTTCTCCGTTATCTACTAGTAGTTAGTAAAAGCTTTGGCAATTCATTGCCCTAAGTTTCTCAGAGAGCAAAATGCTTTGTTATTGGAATTTTTGCCAATCAAGTGGCTGAAATAATGAAAACCTGATGCTTTTGCCTTTTTAAAGAGCCACCCAGCCTGGAGGATGCAGGGAAAATGTTAGATGAAACAGTGATTGTGAATAATCCAATCCATCTTGAATGCAGATCATCGGGGAACCCTCTGCCAGGTATGTACATGCATCTTTCAGGATGTGAAGAATGTCTGTTAACAGATTGTGACTTTTCTACATCTTTTGAAAATAATAGATATTTATTAGTATGAACTTAATTTTGTGGTATTTAAACTAGCTAGAAACTATTAAACATTATTTATGATAGAGAATGTCAGTATATTGAGTGATGTGGAATAAAAATTGGGAAATTCAGTGATTTCTTCTGTTTCTAATTAAATAAATGAAAAACACATGGATAATCTACACCCTTATGCATACAGCAATGTCTTGTCCGTAGGCAATGATACCGTTAGAGTTTTATGAGATCAGCTGTAAACCAGCTTTAAACACATCTACTCCTTTTCCCCATCAGGTCAATATTTTATGGGGTAGGGCAGACTTGAACAATGCCTTCAATACTGAGTGTGCCTGTCAAATGGGGCCATATCTAGGACCTTGCCTAAAGTTTCTTGAAAACCGTAGAATTCTCTCTGTTTGCTTCAGGTCTCTGGCATGTATAAATGCAAATGTTTTCTCTGTGTGTTCCATGGTTTTTGTGGCTTTCCCAAATGATAGAGATTATACTAACAATTTTCTGGGCTCTCATGATATTCTGAGCTTTGAAAACCAGGCTGCTTGCATCTGTTTGTTCTCATCTAATGGAAGAGTGAAGTGATACCAGTAAAGTGTTAGTTTGCACCAATGCTCTGCATTGGTACCATCTTTCGGCTGAGATGCAAAAATGTCCTCATTTTTTGTTGATTTTTGTTTTTGTTAATTTTGTTTTGGAGTAATACTAGTTTTCATTTCCCATTTTTCAGCCTTTGAGATGAACTCTGTTTTGGCTGCTTGCATTTTGAGTCTAAACTTCTCAGGTGGTTCAGTTTAATGTAGCAATACTTCAGGGTAAAAGGTGAAAAATGATATATATTTAGATGACTAGACATTATCAAAATAGATGCTTTATGTTACATTTTCTTAACTTCAGAACATTATTTCATAAGCAGATGGTGTGCACGTACAATAGCTTCAAATTTGCTATTGAATCCTGTAGGCATAGTCATTATTTTGCACAGATGTTACCGATTTTTCTCACTTCCTGGCTAGTTTTTACTGTTATTAATTCTAAAGAATATATATTGTATTTTAAATGTTGGTTTTATGTCTCTGACAATTCACAGGGAAAATCTGAAGTATATTTGGACTTGTTTGTCAGGGGGAATACTTCTGGCAACTTTTCCATTTAATTTTACAGCTATCACATGGTACAAAGACAGTCGTCCACTTGCCAGTGCTGCAAGTGTCACTTTTCTGAACAAGGGTCAGGTTCTGGAGATTGAGGGTGCTCAGATCTCTGACACTGGCATTTATAAGTGTGTGGCTATCAACACTGCAGGCACAGCTGAGTTGTCCTACAGTCTTCAGGTTCATGGTAAGTATTACAAAACTTATGAGAAACTCTTACCTGCACCACATTTGCTCTTTTAAATCTGCTTAGAAGTTTTACCATCATTTGTCACACCATCATCCTGGAAGGGCTCAAGGGAGCACGTTCACTCTTTGTTGTTGTTTGTTTTTTTTTCCCCTTAGTGATATTAGGATACATGTTTTTAATATTAGGAAGATGTCATAAGGGAATTTGATTTTTAGGGAGAATGAGCAGAGATGCCAGATTTGTGGAAAAGGTATTTATATTATCATTTAAACAGTTCGGAAGGACTTGAAATTGCTGTGTTTCACTGTAGATGACTTCAAAGTCTACGATAGGTAAAGAAAGGACACAAATCAAATGTTCTTTCATAACACAAGAATCTTAAAGAAAAATGTACTGTGTTTAAAGAGGCGAAGTCGAAGTGTAAGTGTTTGCAGAAATGATACACCTGATCAAAAGCCAAATTGGAGCTCTTCCACTGATTTCAGTGGATTTTGGATCAGGCCCTAATCCAAACTCCTATCTCTGATGCATGCATATGCATGTAAGTGGTTTTCAGTGGGAGTCTTCAATGCAAAACTGCAGCCCAAATTTGGCACAGTGTCCCTGGCTGATATGCATGCTTAGTCTGTAGTTCCTATTAATGTTAATTAACAAATACGGAGTTGGGCCATATATTTCTGCTAGATTAATGACTGTCATGGGAGAGAATGAGGGCTCAAGGAATGGTCAAGGGCAATTAACCTCGCCCAGTGATGAATTCACAGGAAATATTTAGAGCCAAGGTCATTATTCTGTTTAAACTCCTAAGCATATGTTTATCTTCTTATAGGTAGTGGAATTTCAGCAGAAATTTACAGAGTTTTCTAGGGAACTAATACTCTCTCACTTAGTGGCAAACACTACACAAATAAAAGTGCTTCACCTACCAGAACAGAAATATATGCAGTTGCAGCCAGTGCTAATTGCATCAAAGGAAGCTGAAACACCTATCCATGAACCTTCTTAATTCAGCTTGTGTGGTGCAAAACTTAAAGGGATTGCTTTTTGGATTTACCAGAAACAAGGTTATCATCCAGTTTATTTAGAGTTTGAGTTTGATAAGACAAAGGGGTTTTTTTTTCTGTTAATAATGAAAGCAAGAATGACTACTAAAGGAAGAACAGACTCTGAAGTGTCATACAGAAAGTTGCACCAAATTTACTGACAGCCTGCTCTACGTTTTTGTATGGCAGCTGGCCCTGTGAATGAGCATCTATCTTGGTTGACTGCTGGTTGTATTCAACAACTTCTGTTGTTAATAGAGTGATGTGGATGCAGTAGCTGTGGTAGAAATTATCAGCTCATTTTTGCATTAAGAACAAGGCCTGATACCACAGGCTTAACAACTAGGCAGGCCTATTCAGCCTGAAGGAAGCAGGTTGAATTCCAGCTTAGTAAATTCTTATGATTTCATTGTACTAGGATTTTTGCACTTCTTTCTCACCACTTGAACCTTTTCTAACATTTAAGAACAGGGGATACTACTGAAATGAAATGGAGATACTGCATGTACATAGAAAAAAGATCATAAAATCACACTTGCATGTTTCCCGGGATTTCTACTATTAATGAAATTTGTCTTAGGACAGGTAATCTGAGCTGCATGCTGTTAGAGACTGCTGAATTTATTAATCCATCTTATTTTCATTAAAGAATACATAAACATTTTTTTTCTCATGTTGGGTACATATGAGTAGAATGCACTATTCTCATCTTTTTCTAAGAGCGACTTCTAGTATTAAGCTTTTGTGATTGATAGTGAAAGCACAGGTGTATGACCAAGTTTTAAGTGGTAGAAGCAACTTAGATTTTCCTGATAAATGAAACAGCTCTCTTTTTTAACACTTAAATTGCAAATGTTGGATGTCTGCAGAAAACAGCTTTTTGATTCCAAAGCTGTTTTTTTCTCCTGTAAAAGTATGCCAGTGTTACGCCCACACTTGTTTGCTCATGAAGAAGTACAGAAATAACAAAAGAAATGTACTGGAAATCTCAGGTATGTTCCTGTCTCCCTTTTAAACATAGCTCTACAAAATTTACTAGGACTTACACTTAAAATAATTGTTTTGATATGTCCCGTTAAGATTATTTTTATCATCAGACAGGCAGATATTGTACAGATTGAACAGGTAAATGTATATTCTGCAAGACTGATTTATTACTCTGTGTATATATTTGGTTTATTCAGTTTATCATATAAACTTCTCTAATTAATCTCCACCACTGTTAATGCCTTTCATGAGGTCTAAATGGAATGTTATAAAAGTCTGAGGGAATATTTTCAGGTTTGATGTTCTGGTTTCTTGGTGTCACAGCTGTTCCCTGGGCTGCAGACTCGATCCTATTTACCTTGCTCACAGTAGTTTCATTGAAGTTATCTGACTGCTTATGTAAGTAAGAGCAGCATTTGTCTCAGAGTAAACAAATGGCAGTAGTGCTAACATTAGAAATCTTTCCAACAGTATAGTGCCTTGCAGGAAAAAAAGCAAGTTCTAAAAGCAAGCATCCCATTTAATTTCATTTTGATTTATCTTAACTCTTACATAGCTGCTCCAGCTTTGTTTTCTTTTTTCAGTCCCACCATCCATTTCTGACAGCAGTAACACAGTGACAGCGGTGGTCAATAACATAGTGCGACTGGAGTGCGAAGCAAGAGGCATCCCTGCACCCATCCTGACATGGCTAAAAGACGGCAGTCCTGTTTCCAGCTTTAGCGATGGACTCCAGGTATTGGGTTCAAATCCTGCCATCTGTGTTATTTCCTGCTTTGGTATGAGCCTTTAGAGCCTGTGCAATTTAATATACAGAAAAAATTGGAGGTTTTGGTATGAGAATATAAAGCTTTTTGCTCCAGGATATTGTTGCAAGCTTACAGTAATTACTGTGCAAAATGTTCTCATTATGGATATATTGAAATAAGGTGGTCCTTTCAACTGATGTCATACTGAGTAAAAGTTTCCATAAGCATAAGACTGGCAAGAAGACTAAACTGGACAGCCTTTCTACCCTGAAGAGATCCTTAGAGTTTAAGATTGCGTAATATCTCATTACAAAAAATAACAGCTTGGAGAAAAACAACTCCCTGCTGTAAAGGAGATGGTTCTGAATCAAAATAATAGGGCATCGTTGCTTTCTGAAAGCTTTTTATGATCTGAAAGATGAGAGGTTAAATTTGTATAAGTATGTGGGTTACTTTGGGTACAGACAAAAACTGCAACAATGTTTGAAACTAGTGAGAGAGGGGAATGTCCATATCTTGTGGAGACTTCTAAGTTCAAGAGTTTCCTATGATTTCCATAAAGCCAGGCATTTGCTTTTGCAAGTCTTGATGAAAAAGAACAATGGAGTGCAGGAAAGAGCGTAGGTAAAATATAGATGGTGGAAATCAGTGGCAAAACAAGTATTTTGTTTTGGAATGAAACATAATAATTCTCATGTTTCTGCTTTACATTGAAGCACATATACTAAATACATTGTGTTTGTTTTGCAGGTTCTGTCTGGGGGCCGAGTCCTGGTGTTGACTAGTGCTCAGATAAGTGACACAGGAAAATATACCTGTGTTGCAGTGAATGCTGCGGGAGAGAGCCAAAGAGATATAGATCTCAGAGTTTATGGTGAGATTTTTTGACAATTTTTTTCAAATGAGGAAAACTGTTCATGGAACTTTAGTGGTCCAGATGTTTAGTAACATTGAAGAAAAGTTGCTCCAACCCATAATGAAAGCTAAAGAGATCAGGAGGTGTTTGTGTGTACATGTAAGTAAGTAAAAAATAAAGATAATAAACTGTAAGGTTAACAAGCTGTAAAGTTAACAGGTATACAGAGAAGTTAGGCTGGTAAGAATAGTTAAATATACAGAAGAGAAGCTCACCGGTGTTGTAGGCTCACAAAGAAACTCCACAAGGAGCAATCTCCAGGAAGAGATCCTTCCTTAGTGGAAGTCAGCCCTTAAATGGGGTCTAGGAGAGGTGGAGCCTGGCTCCACCCCTTCTGGGCACACAGGTAAATTGCCTTCACCTGTGCTCCCATGGCTGACTCAGTGCCTAACTCAGGTGGTCAATCAGAGGTTCAGGCCATGATTCAACAGTTCCCATACACTCCACCCCTTCACAGCATGAACCAATGATTAACTAAGGGTGAGTCTTTCCTATTACAGAGATTCAGCACAGCACGATGCTTATACAATTCCCCATCGCAATGTATGTTATCATAATTTTAAGGCAAGGGATGATTGATGAAAGTTCCTGTTCTTTCTTGGGCCAGTGCTTGATGATGTTACTGGAGGCATGCAGTCATGAGATGCAGGTCCATCTTATGCTCCATCAGTACCATGTAAATCATCACCAGGTGTCGCACATGGTCTGGCAGCAACACTGGAATATTTCAATGATTTTTTGTTCCTTCCGGTGGTCCTGGAGGCTCAAAGACTCATGGGGAGCAATACAGGCAGCGATCTCGGTCTTGTCTTAGAGCAAGCGTCGCAGTCTCAACATGCCTGGGCGATGTCAGATAGCTGTATGGGCAGCCCCCATGCTTTAGCAGCTGCCCACATTGTCTTTTGACCAGCATGCCATAGCTTCTGATGTAACCAACGGGCGATGTTCTCAGATGGTGAATTCTCAATCCATCGAACTTGGGCCAATGTGTCAGCTTCATTTCCTGGTGATTATAAGGGTTGGTGACCAGAGACATGGTAGACACATACAGTTCTGTGTTTTACTGTATTCCATATGTCTAACCACATATCTTTGCCCCAGATTGGTCGGGCGTGGATAGTCCATTCTTGGGCAGCCCACTGTGCAATCCAAAGAGTGAGCCCCCGGTACACAGCCCAACCATCTGTGCAGATGTTCAGGATGCCATCACCGGGTTCCTTGGTTATAACCATCCAGTTCTGCCCATTGTCTGCTCTGACCATCCCCCTCGTCAAACCAGATTGTCTCACTGGAGGGATGGTATGTTATTGCTCTCCACTTGCTCGGGGTGCCCCTGCTGGCCCCATCTGTGTACCAGGCATCTTTGGGAATAGGATATTTTCCCTCCTGAACGGGACTCTTCTCTGGTGGAGCAACCAGTGTTTCTTCTGGTGCATCACTGTGATACGTCACTGGGCCTAGGATCTTCTGAAGTTCTTCTTTTAATGGTGATGAAGACAGACTACTCCTCTGGCTGAGATAGGCGACCCATCGTGCCACCGTTTGTGCTTGGGCCACCCCTGTCTTAGGAAGGTGGGTCAGATCTTTTACCCACCCCTGAATCGGCAGAGTGGTCTTAACTATGATTTCTGCTGTTTGAGTTATCGGCTCTACTGCCTGTAATGCCGAGTAAGCAGCCAATAATTGTTTTTCAATCATACTATATCTTTCTTCTGCTCCATGCCAGACCTGAGACCAGAATCCAATGGGGGTCCGAACAGAATTCTGGCGTTGCCACAGGCCCCAGCCAAAGCCATCCTGAGTGACATGAACGTCCAATTCAGCTGGGAGGGTAGGATCGAATATACCCAATGCCTGGGCTTGTTTAACTGCCAGTTTTGCCTGTTGGAAAGCATCTTGTTCTGTTCTCCCCCAGTCCCATAGCTGCCCCTTTTTCGTGAGTCTATACAGTGGCCTCAGCAGCTGCGCTAAATGAGGTATAAAGGAGCGCCAGTACCCCAGTATACCTAGAAACTCCTGCAGCTGCTTCGGTGTTGTAGGGACTGGGAACGCCTGAACCTTATCTATGACGGCACTGGGTAGTACTTTGGTCTTTCCTGACCAAACCACCCCCAGGAATTTTACGGACAGGCCCGGACCTTGCACCTTTTGAGGATTTATAGCCCATCCTCTCTGCTGTAAATAGGCAGTTAATGAATCTGCCGCCTGTCCTACTGCCTCCAGCGAGTCGGATGTCAACAGAAGATCATCAATGTAATGATAGAAATTAACATTATCAGGTTTTTTCCAATTAGCCAGGTCACGCGCCACTAGATTATGACAATAAGTTGGCGAGTGCACGTACCCCTTTGGCAGGACCTTAAAGGTCCACTGCCTGCCTTCCCATGTAAATGCAAACTGATCTTGCGATTCTTTAGCAATTGGAATACTAAAGAATGCATTTGCCAAATCTAGGACACAATGGTAAGTTTTTATTTCTCTACTCAAAGTGTCCATCAGGGAGGCTTTATTGGGTACGGCCTCATGAATAGGTGGCGTGACCTTATTTAACTCTCTATAATCTACTGTCATTCTCTTTGTTCCATCTGACTTCTGTTCTGGCCATATGGGGGTATTATATGGGCTATGTGCAGGTCTTATAATACCTACTTTCTCTAATTCCTGCACTGTTCTTGTTATTTCATCTTGCCCACCCTGGAGTCTATACTGTCTGACATTAGTAATACGACGCAGTTTCGGCAGGCAAATAGGCTCATGCTTTGCATGGCCTCTCATTATTGCTTGCACTGCTCTGACACTAATACACCTTTGTTTAAGTCTGAACTCTCCCACTGTTGTCTGGAGAGCCAGACCCCACAGAATATCTGTGCCCAGGATATATTCTTGGACTGGGGCAATAGATACCTTATACTCCCGGGGTGGGAGACGCCCAACCCCCAGTTTCAACCAGGTCTGGGTGACTGGAATGGTCTGTCCCCCAAAACCTCCAATCACTCTGTCACCTTCAAATCTGGTTGGATCTCCGTAAATTATTGATATTTCTGCCCCTGTATCCACTAGTGCCATAACTCTCTGAATGTTCTTTCGGGACCAGTATATCGTCAGTTCTACATAGGGCCTCCAGTCCTGTCTGGAGGCCCTAGGGGGACTAACATCCCTCATCACGCCATAAATTGAGGTAAGGCCAAATCTTTTGCCTCTGGTGGCTCAGGCATCGTGGCCCGAGACACCTGAGGAGGTTTCTTCTTCCTATTAGGGATTATAAAATCTTCTAAATTCCATGTTGTTGTTGGCATTCTGTCTATAACCCTTATCATTGGTTTCCTAGAATAATTTTGAAATTTTTGATTATCCTTCAGCTGTCTCCACAGCTGAAGGAGAACATGGTTGGGCTGGTGATCAATTTCTGCAAATTGAACCCCAGCCCGGATAAGATCATTAAACATTTGTTTTCAGGAAACCCTTATGGGTCCTGATTGAGGAGCTTGCATAGCCGGCCTCTTTGTTTTAATTACTGGCAGGACCTCAGCTTCTTCTAACATTCAAATGTTGCGCCTAGTTCGCAGGCATTCTGTTTCTCCTAGATCAGCTACTAACTGGGCAGCCTGCTAGACTACCGCTTCTGAGGCCACCAGGGGATTTAATATAGAGACCAGAATGGCATATAGATGGGAGGGGGCCTGCTGTAGAATCAGGTCTCTCATCCCTGCTGGAAGTTGAACCATATCAGGGCTATCAAATGTATCCTCATAAATTGCTTCCCTTATACCTAGCTCTCGAATATAATTTTGAAGGTCTTCCATGGAGGACCACATCCCTGTATGTAGGGGTATATCAGATTTATTAGGCCAGACCATACGGCATGCCGCCATCAACCAATCTATTATAGAATGATTTTCATTGCTATATTGGACACCAGCATATAGCCTCTGCCTAAGGGCAGGATGGACAGTCATGGTGGCCAACTTGGATATTTCTAGGCCATTCACCATAACACTTTCTGCCCCAGAGTCCCACAGTCTTAATAACCAAGCTGGCACACTTTCTCTAGGCTTTTGTTGAAATCATTGGACTAAATCCATCAATTCCATTGCCATGTATGGCCGGGCCATTACATGGAAGTGAGTCTGGGCAGGGGGCCATTGATCAGGCATCACTCCTGCCGGTCTATCCTGTACTTTCTTTGTTTTTTGAGTTATAACAGGACAGACCTCTAGCAGGTCTGTCGTAATTGGGGCTTCAAGATCTGATTTAGAATTCTTATTTTCATGATCAACGAAGTCTGTTGATTCAGGAGTCTGGTCTTTGTCTACTGAAATGTTGCAAACTTGGCCTATTGGAAAATGCAGAATTGGCATCTTCCCTGTTAATATGCCAAGTTCTTGCTCCAACTTTTCAATACAGTCTCTCAAAAGTTGGTTTTCACTCTCTAAAGTATTATTCCTCATTTCCACCTGATTTAGAGCATTTAATAATGGCCATGCCACTGTGGAGGCAGCCAACTGTCTTTTTTTTGTGATTAATATACCTTTACTAAGTCCTTGAAAGTAGTCTGCCATGCGATATGAGGAGATATTTCCCATAATGTGCAGGGGACCCCATTTTTCAACGATAACTACAAGTTCATAATAGGGAGATCCCACAAATCCTGGGATCTGTCCTGGAATCTTTTTATCTAGAGGGGTAACGTTCTCCCCCCGACCCAGTTATAGAAATTCCTTAAAAAAGACATGATATAAATATTTTAGTATATTTAGCCTGCCTGGCTCGCCAAATATAAGGTTAACAAGCTGTAAAGTTAACAGGTATACAGAAAAGTTAGGCTGATAAGAATAGTTAAATATACAGAAGAAGTGCTTACCAGTGTTGTAGGCTCACAAAGAAACTCCACAAGGAGCAATCTCCAGGAAGAGATCCTTCCTTAGTGGAAGTCAGCCCTTAAATGGGGTCTAGGAGAGGTGGAGCCTGGCTCCACCCCTTCTGGGCACACAGGTTAATTGCCTTCACCTGTGCTCCTATGGCTGACTCAGTGCTTGCCTCAGGTGGTTAATCAGAGGTTCAGGCTGTGATTCAACAGTTCCCATACATAAACATACATATATATATGCACGCAGACATATTAAAGTATGTATGTTCTGTGTATCCTTGAAGAAATGTAGCTGCAACAATGAATTTGTAAGTTGTGTACATAAAGGCTCATTTATAAATGATAGGAGAAAATGCATATTTGTCTTTGTGTGAGTTACATGTTGGTCTCTTATACAAAAGCTGTTATGGGGAAAAGAGCTCAGTGGTCTTTATTGAACCTTAATGAGTTAATGTGAATTTGCCACATAGCTCTCAAATCTTTCCATTTTTAGGCCTTTGCTTGAAAGTCACCACTTGCCAAAGTTGTGGTGTCTTTTTTAGTGATAATCCCAACACTATACTGAGCCCAGCGAGACAACTTTGTCTCTTCTAAGAAGCAGGAATCACTTTAGCTATTGTGCTGTGCCAGTTTTCCAAATTGTGTCAAGCAGTTAATTCTATATTCTTTTTAGCTGCACTCATGTAAATTCATCTGTCCTCCCGGTTTCCTGTAGCTTGTTTGGCTTCCTCCTGATTTCTTGCAGCTTGTATAAGATGCTTTTTTATATTTTGTTCTTAGAGATCACTAGTGATGTACAGATACCAAAGAGCATAAATGTGCTGTCAGGTGGAAAGCCATGGAGTTTAGCTGTAGCAAGTTTAAAGTTTCCCTGGGCGATTGAATGTTCTGTACACCAGTGAAATGAGGATGAACAATGATCTTCTAAAATCTGCAAGATTTTAGAAATCTTACAGTACTGCATGTGGAGAGAAGGTTTTAGAATTGAAGAACCCTTGTGGTTTTGTTTTTGCTTTCAGATTAGTTGGGAGAAAAATGTTTTTGCTCTGCTGATCTCTAACTGTATGGCAACTGTAAGCAGAACTCTGGAAATCTTACAGGTTAGAAGACTGCATGCTTTCTTAGGCTAATAGAGACAGCTGGTTAGGTTATTTGCTTTCACATTTGGCTTTCAGATTAATCTTGTAAAGGCACTGTGGTTAGAATACTCACTTGTGACTTGAGTCATGGCTGCTTTTTGCATCTGCAAGAGGCAGTTGAGAAAGTCAGGATTCCGGCACAGCAAACTCAAGTTTAAATTGGGATATAACACTTTGTATCTACAGCAAGGAATATCAAGGTACCTTTTGGAGTTTGAGGGCAACTGTATTTGTATACATAAGTGCAGAAGTGGCATGGATTTATTTACTGTTCCTTTGGTTTTGGAGTCTTTGTCCCTTTTAGCTAGAAGAAATGAAATGAGATGGTTAGAAGTTGTGTCTGTAAAGTTACTGTTGTAATTTTACTGTTACTGAGCTTCTGCAGGGCCATCTTGAGTGAGGCTGTCACAGAAAGTAGTATCTCTGTTAGGACTTAACCTGGTATGAATAGTCTAATCAAGAAGTCCCAGGAGGAAAGTGATTTGGAATGCAGTTGGATGAGGTGGTTAGAAATGTGTGATGCACTAAGCTGGTCTAAGAGTTGGAACAACCTGGCTTAACATATAGTTACCATAAGCATAATTAGATTAATTTTAAACCTTATTCCTTCAGAAACAAATAATCTAGTGTCTGTCTTTCCACATTTCATGAACTCAGTTTCCTTTTACATGCATTTCAGTTCATTTAGCTGGGGGGAAATGTAGTTGGTGGGAAAGTATTTGGAAATAAATTTACCTTCTGCAGTAGTGGATCAGCTTCCAATGTTCAATTCCACAATACTCATAAAGAATCTGGGGCTTTGTGAGTTCTACAAAGAAAGATAAACAGATTTGTTTTCAGTTACTATATTTCTTATCCACAAAGACCGGAATTTTCCCTAAATTATTTCCAAACTGTGAAATCAACTGCTTTGATGAATACTTCCTGTGCAAGAAAAACAAAGCTTTATTGTTAATGCTATTTTTCAGGACATCTTGAGAACTGTATTGATGGCCTGCTGAGTACAACTCTGGGATTTTCTGTAATCTCCTTTGTGCTAATTAATTCAATATCTTTTTGTTCAAAGTGTTGTCCTGTGGATCATGCTTGAGCACCCCAGTAAAAGTATTTTTGCTCACTAGTTTGCTGTTGTTAAAACTAAGTTTATCATGAAGGCTCTCAAGTTCTGTCTTGCTGTCTCTAATCTGGGAAAGGGAATTTCCAGTAGAGAGCTGATGGTAAGCTGCAGCAATGCAGTGTGGTGGCCTGCTGCACACATCTCACCTTTTTCCAACACAGTTTGTGTCTCGGGCTGAAATACTTTAAAACTTGTGAAGTGTCAGTGTTTTGTTAAGAACTCCAAGCTTCTTCGGTAGTCTGAAAATCTCATCTTACTGTGATCCAGTCTGCTGTTACCAAAGGACACTCAGCTCAGCTGTGAATGATGATACAAAGTCATGGAAAGCAAGCAGTTTTCAGTCATTAATCTTTTAATTTAATGTCATCTTCTCAGTGTAATGTTTCCTCCTTGATTTAGGGAGTTCTTTTCAATGCCAGCTGTGAACACTTTCCCAGTAGAAAATTGCTCACTGTCTGATTTTCAAAGTTTAGTACTCAATTGTTTCTCAATTGCTTTGTTTTTGGAAAAACAGCTAATGTTAAAAATGGGGAAAAAGTATGCATTGCTTTTTTTTTTAATGCCATTCATGAACAGCTAATGGGCTGCAATTTAAATGTGCCCAGAAGCATTTTTGTCTTCTACATAGACTTCCAAAAGCTGATTTTTCTCTCTTGCAGTTTGGAAATGTGTGATAATGAAGCACTTGCTGTAACTGTTGTACAAACTTAAATAGAATGCTCAGTGCCAAAAATTGCAGTAATTAGCTAGAAACACCACAGAACGGACAATAATGTGATGGTAAATCACGTCTTACTGATGATTAATTCATTAACCCATTCACTTGGCTGGAACTGTCTAAATTCTCATTCTGTCTTTTGTATTTGGCTATTTCTGGACAAAATTCTTCTTAAAGTCAGAGTTCTTCTTAAAGCCAAGTACGCATGCTGGCACTGTCTGGAACAGTTTATGACATTTTAGGCCAAGCTTGATTATTATCTTGTGAATAATTACTCATTAACTCTTCTGTCCTTTTAGCAGAGACATATATTTCTCCAATCTTTATGTAATGGTGAATTTCCCTTCTAAATGTATTACAAGTATTTTTCTCCTAGCCCTGCCTTATCTAAGCAACTTCTTTGTGGCTGATCTTTTACTACTATATATCTTATGTAGAGGATATTTTGTAGATAACAAAATTTCTGGTGCTTATTGAGATCTAAAGGAGACCTAAGTTGGATGTCAAAAAGGTATTTATTATTATTATGCTTATTATTTTTGTTAAGCAAAGACTTGTTAACTCTACAGTATGTCTTACTATGGGAAGTCTGCAATACCCAGAGGCCTCTTTTTCTGATTTATTGCTGTAGTTCCACCAAACATCATGGGAGAGGAGCAAAACGTCTCTGTGCTCATGAGCCAGGCAGTGGAGCTGCTCTGCCAGAGCAACGCTGTTCCCCTGCCCATGCTGACGTGGCTCAAAGATGGGCAACCCTTGCTGAAGAAACCAGGTCTTAGCATCTCTGAAGATGGAAGTGTGCTGAAGGTAAGCTGGGCAGTCAGGATGCATCAGGAACTTCCTGGGGAGTGCACCCATCAGGAGGGTGCTAGGTGTGCGTTAGAGCTTGAATAGCATTAGCCCTAATGGGGCATGAGGACTGAGAGACAACAGACACCTAAATGTTTGTTTACAGATTTTGCAAGAGTTGTACTGTTGCTAATATTAGGGAGACAGGTATAAGCATAAAAATTAAAACCTGAGCAGCTTCACCCTGTAACCTTCCTATATAACAATGTAAGAAAAAATTCACGTTTTCGTTTTCTTCCTAGATTGAAGGAGCTCATGTACAGGACACTGGCCGTTATACTTGTGAAGCGACAAATGTTGCTGGGAAAACTAAAAAGAACTATAATGTTAATATCTGGGGTAAGATTTGTTAAGCTTATTTCAGGAATGGGAATGGAGTTCAGAGTGAAGTTACGATGTGAGACGCTGAAATCCTCTGTGGTTCATAAACTCATAAATGCAGAGTGACTTTTTCATATTTTCTTTAGTTCAGCAATTTCAAGAAGGTGTACGTATTCTCCAAATTTCTTTGATTTTGTTCTAAATTAATACCAGATATTTTGTAGGCTTTTTTCAGTTGGGTTTCCATGCATGATAGCAGTTCAGAGCTCTAACTAACTGGCTTTGTGTCCAGCTTCTGTTTATGCACTCTGATGCCATTTAGAGTAACTTACTATCCTTTAACTTTTTTAAAATGCTGAAGGATGGAAATTCAGGTTAAAAAAAAAAAAAAAAAAAAAAAGCTGTTTTTCCTAGCTTTGTATTCTCTACAAAGTTACCGGCACTAAATCATAGTAATAGCATTAGTAAAATGTTTCTATGGTTAGATGATCACTGTGGCACACAGTGTTTCTTTGAGCCATTTTTTTTTTTGGGCAGCTGCCTCATTGCTTTCTCCCTACATATCAATTGAAATGCTTCGAATTCACAAAACTGCAGTTAGATAAAACGGTTTGCAATGATTAAAACAAAAATGTTTATTATAGAATAATGTCATTATTTATTTAAAAGAAACATTGATGTTGTTTAAGTTTGAGAATGGATATTGCTGTACCATGTGAGATCATGAGCTATTCTCACATTAAGCATACACAGTTGCAAAATTGTAGGGGTTGGAAGGGACTTCTAGAGATCATTGAGTTCAACCCCTGCTAAAGCAGTTTCCCTACTGCGCATTGTACAGTTAGGCGCCCAGACAGTTCTTGAAGATCTCCATAGAAAGAGACTCCACACCCTCACTGGGCAGTGCTCCGTCACTCTGACAGTGAAGAAGTTCTTCCTTGCATTAATATGGAACTCCCTGCATTCTATTTTCTGCTCATTGTCCCTTGTCCTACTGTTGCTTTCCACTGAAAAGAGTTTGCCCCCACTGACTTGACTCTCGCACTTTAGATGTTTATAAACACTGATGAGAACCCCTCTCAGCCTTTTCTTCTCCAGACTGAAGAGTCCCAGGTCTCTCAGCCTTTTCTCACATAGGAGATGCACCAGATCCCTAATCATCTTTGTGGCCCTCCACTGGACTCCTAGGAGATCCTCGTCTTTCTTGAACTGGGGAGCCCAGAACTGAACACAGTAGTCTAAATGTAGCCTCACCAGGGCAGAGCAGATTGGGAGGATCACCTCTCTCAACCTGCTGACCACGCTTTTCTTAATGCACTGCCAGGATAGCATTGACCTACTTGGCCACAAGGGCACACTGCTGGCTCACAGCCAACCTGTTGTCTAGCAGGACACCCAGGTCCTTCTCTGCAGACATTCCTTTCTGCCCAGCTCTCCAGTCTGTCCAGGTCTTGTTGAATGGCAGCATATACGTCTCTTTACTATGCATGTCATCATCATCTTTGATCTCTTCCTTCCCCAGATTTCTAGGATTTGCACTGTTGCAAAGGAACTTTGGTGCAGGAGAAATAAGGACTGTTCCTTTGTGCAGTGAGACCATTTCAGGAGGGTTTGGAGAGAAGGGATAACTATTTGCTTGTTAACAGCTTTGATGGACTAAGCTTAATAGAAAGCAAAAGTTGCCTGTGAAAGTTGTCTGTGGGTAACTGTTCAGAATTATAGTCTTTGTTTACACTCAGAGACTGAAAGTCTTGCCTGCCATATTTTTCAGTTTTAAATCTAGGAAATGTATCTATCTGAGGACTGGTGAGATTCTGAGGGCTAACTCTGGTACCAGAAACTAGAAGAAACAGCTCATGTGTTAAATTTCAGTATATAAAGAGGATACTAAAGAAAGAAGGGAACAGAATCTTTAGCAGGGTCTGTGGTGAAAGGACAAGGGGAAATGGTTTCAAACTAGAAGAGAGGAGATTGAGGTTTGATATAAGGGAAAAGTCTTTTTTGGTAAGGATGGTGAGGCACTGGCACAGGTTGCCCAGAGATGTGGTGGAAGCTCAGTACCTGGAGACTTTCAAGGCCAGGCTGGACCAGGCTCTGAGCACCTGATTGAGCTGTGGATGTCCCTGTTCATTGCAGGGCATTTGGACTGCATGACCTTAAAGGTCTCATCCAACTCTAAGGATTCTATGATTCTATGAAATGTAAGCTGTGACTCCTAAGAGGGTGGCACAAAACTTGTGACTTGAAGCAGAACAAATAAAAGACTGAAGCCAGTCCAGTCCAGTAAAGCTCTTTGCAGCCAGTCATTCTGAAACCAATACATCCGTTTGCTGCTAAACAAGTCTGAAGTGTCAGAAGGATAAGCTGCCTGCTGTCGTGTGCATTTTAAATATACTGGATAAGTTACTCACTCCATTTTCAGCCTACATTCTCATCTGCTTTTTTTGGTCTCTTTTCAAGTATTACCGACGTTATTTTCATCTAAAGAAAATCATTTCCCCATTTCAAGAAGGAAGTTATCCCTTCCCTACTGATTGATCGAAAGTTCTTTAAGACTCTGAGAATCACCTTGAAAACAGTGGTCCTTTTTGTCAGCAGCTGGCTTACAGTCACAGAGCAGTTAACAAAGCTGGCACTCTGCTGTAGTGGGACGTCTGAAGGGATGGGGTCCTTCATGTTGTAGGTGGCAGCCAGCATGTTACTGCAGGAGAAATGTGAGGGAAAAACTATGTCTGAATTTTTAAAGTTACTTAAAGCCAGCCAGAAATAGATCCTGTTCCTGCACTGGAGCTCAGGCGCAGGAGTGATTGATACAGTTATTCTTAAGTATGTTATTCCCTGCCCAGGGTCTGGTTTGCATTGCCAGTAGGAGAAAGCAACTCTTATAATTCCTTCAGAGCATAATGGAACAGATTTGCATGAAGATCATTTTGGTTATACTCTTGGCTGATACCATTTGCTTCAAATGATATTTGGCATTTCTTTTCAGTTCCACCAAGTATTCATGATTCAGGTGACATCTCTCAGCTGACAGTAATTGAAGGGAGCCTGATAAGCTTGATATGTGAGTCTACTGGCATCCCACCACCTAGTCTTACCTGGAAAAAGAGTGGTGAGTAACCATCTGCTGTCTTTTTTAATAAAGCAAATATGATAATTTTGATTTGCTAGTTCTTCTTTATCCTATGAATATTTTAGATGGTGCGTTCTGATATTGAGTAGAAAACTACGGTGGTAGATTATGCCATTCTCTCTAATCACCTCTGCTTAGCTTAGGTGTCATTATTCCTAAAGTTGTGCAAGGGGGGTGCAGTGCAGAGATGTCTTAGCTGACTTAAAACTGGACGGTCATACACACTGATGAAGCACTTAACCTCTCTCAGTACTCTCAGGTACTATATAGTGCAATAGGAAAGCATCAAGTCTTACTAATGTATCCCAGCAGGCCTACCTGTGTGTCACAGTGCAGTACTGTGGGGTAGAGCTGGGCTTGTGATCTGCTGTCTAACATAAACATATCCTCAAAATCTCTCCTGAAATTTGCAGCCGTGGCACACTGCCAAGTGATGAAAATGCAGTTAGTGTAGTAGTTGCTTTGGGGGTTTACTGAACCTTTCTCTCATCTCATCTTAATATTTAAGAGTAGTTTGCACACCTTTTTGCTGTAGGTTAGAACTAATCATTGACGAAGTATTTTTACAAAACAGTAGACAAAAGTAGGCGTTTTTAGCACCTTCTTTTAAGCATGGACGCTATTGGAGACAGAGTATCAGATAAAATAAGGTGTTGAATTCTTCCAGCACGGTAATTTTTTTGTTATTAATCAACTTTACCTATCTGTCTGGAGGCATAGTTCAGTGTTGTGTGCACCCTCCTTTATTAATTATGTCTTGTAGAAAGAGCAGATTTTAATTTTTTTTCTGCAAAAGTTTTTCAGAGAAAATGAGATGTATCAGTCTCTTCTATACCTTGCCTCACCCTGCCTCTTGGCAGCCTGTAAAGCACACTATGTGATGACTGAACAATGTATTGCAGTGCTGAAGGATGTACACTTAAATGGTTGAAAGCAAATTTGAACCTGTTTGAAAGTCTAGAATGTAGTGCAATTTTGAATGTTGTTCAGGAGTCAGATTTTTCATCACCTTTGCACATTTTCATAGGGAAATAGTGGGAAATGAAAATTCAGCTTTTATGAGTAATCAGTGGGAGATGTACTCTTTCTGTCACAGAAGTTTCCCTGCAGTTTACAAAGGTGATAATAGTTGCCAAGCCTGAGTTCTCAAAGATTTAAAGATCTGATCAGAGAAGGTTTCATAATTTTGCTGAGCTGTAGCCATTCCAGTTCTGCTCAGCATTTCCTGGGCAGAAGTATGTGACACGTGCCACGTGACACACAGTATGCAGATGGCCAGGTATGCATCATGTATCTAAAGTGTATTATATTGAATGGCCTGGCTGAGATGATCATACTCAGTATGTACAGGAAGTCGGGTTTTATTGAAAATAATGAATCTGCGGAAATGTCCGAGACATTCTGGATATATGTGAGCATGAAGAGAATTACTGTGTTTTAGCTAAAATTGCTCTATGTTAAGTCAGCAATTAGTATGAGAAGTCCTCAGAATCTGCTCAAAGTTCCTGACGTCTAGGAAAACTCTGATATTGCAATTCCAAAATGGAAATTGTGCAGCTCAGTGTCTGCTAAATAAGCCATTGGAATTCACACCACCTGAGCAAGCTCATTGCCATTCTCTGTGTTTTTATCTGAAAGAATATCTCTTTCAGGCTCACCACTTATGGCTGACCAGTCAGGAAGGGTACGGATATTATCTGGAGGCAGACAGCTGCAGATTTCAGTTGCTGAAATGTCTGATGCTGCGTCTTACATTTGTATTGCTTCAAATGTAGCTGGAAGTGCAAAGAAAGAATACAGCTTGCAAGTGTACAGTAAGTCACCATGAAGTTTTGTATTCAGAGTGAGCATGTTATATAAGTGTTATCTGTACAGTGAGGTTAAGCTGCAAAATGTCTAATCCAGGACGATTCCAGGGTACTCAGAGGAGATTTGTAATGGTAATTTTGTCGGTTTGGTCTTACCAAGAAACTGCCTGTATGTCTTGAAAGGTCATCTGACCACAGGTGAGTACAGGATGTAGCACACCATGGGTAGTGCAGCGTTTCCTGTCGTTGAACTGTAATAGTGATGATAACTAGTTGAAGTAGTTGAAATTTTCCAGTTTTACTGCTAATTCAGTATTTTGTTCAGGATTAAAGTGAGCTATTTCTAAACCTTTTAAATCCCATGAAAAAGAAAATCTTCAAAAATCTGTAGGGGTTGACAGAATTTTGAATAGTCTTTTCTATTTGATTGTATTTTTAAAATTGCCCGTAAGTTACATTTTTAAAAACATTTTTTCTTTGTGGGGTGGGGAAAGGGAAGGTTGGTTGTGTTTTCTCACCTTGGGGAAATTGTTACGTATTTGCAGAGTGTTCTTAACGGAGTTGCCAGCAGTGACCCTCAATAACTATCTCAGCTAAAACACTGATCTGGCAAGCTTGATTGTTTTTCTGTTCAAAAGCAGGTGAAGATCCTGAAGTGTGTTTCTTTTCCTTTTGTGTAGTTCACCCAACGATACTGGACAGTGGCAGCCACCCATCAGAAGTTGTTGCCGCCCAGGGAAGTGAAATTTCCCTAGAGTGCAAGGCTCAGGGTATTCCAGAGCCAGCAGTAACATGGATGAAGGATGGCCGTCCGCTGGCCAGTGGAAGGGACGTAGCAGTCCTTCATGATGGGCACTTTCTTCAACTGAGAAATATCCAGGTGTCAGACACAGGTCGCTATGTCTGTGTTGCTGCCAATGTGGCAGGGCTGTCTGACAGAAAATATGATTTAAATGTTCATGGTGAGTGTGCAAAAAATGGGGCACGTATAACAGAAACAAAGCAGGCCTTTAAGTTCACCTGAGGATATCCGATAAATACTTGCGTGTTTAAACATGGTGACTATATTTATTGCAAGCTTTATACATAGCACACTTTCATCTGCAGAGGTATCACAAAAATTCATATCCAGTTTTGTTATTCCTGAACATTTTAAAATCTTATCTCTGTCTCTGTTAATACCAATCCATACCCCCAGCAGCTTCATCTCCCAAGAACAGAAAATCAGGATACAGTATAGTTTTGTGTGACGTTAGGTCCGATTTCGTGGTAAGGAAGCATTCTTTTGGATTCTGTTGTAGGAGGCAGAAGTTAAGGTTTAAGCAAAAACGCCACACTCGTGGCCCCTGCCAGAGGACAGTTATGTGAGCATAGCCTATATCTCAAGTTTCTAATCATAAGATTTTCTTGTTTTATGCTATCAGAAGGATTTATTCATTTTGGTAATTTGACTTAATGGGATTGATTAGAACATCACGCTACATTAGAGCCATTCTAACTCAGAATGGCACTTCTTTTGCATATGATTTTTAGTGCTTCATTGAACATTGAATATTTGTGTTTAGAAAGGGTAAAGCCAAGAGAGAAAGAGGCATTCAGGAGTTACTGTGCCACTGAACCAGGACAGCAATTTACAGGAATTTAGCTGTGAGTTCCTCTGCAAATCCCACTGTCTCACAGAGACTTTCACTTATCTCTGTAAAGTAGTTTTATGTCTTATATCTTGCACTGAAGTGGGAAAGCTTGCGCAACAATCAGGAATGGTTTGGGAGAGAAAAAAACACAGTGTAGGATGAAAATAAACATATGAATTATCATTATTGAAAACAAGAGGCCAAAGTGAATTACCAGATAATTTTTTTTACTTTGTTTGCTGTACTGTATTATCAAAGTTCTGGATCGTAAAAAGAAACTTTAGATCTTCTCAGGCTGCTTAGTCTGGACAATGTTCAATTCTTAAGCCCAGTTTTTTTGTTTTAAAGAATGATCTGCAGAACTGAAATTACTTTTACTCCTAGCAAAGAAAATCTGAAATTAAATTTGAGGTAGTTCTTTTACTAGAGGAATTGTTCTTTCCATTAGCAAAATAATTCTGCCAGTCTTAACATTTCCCCTAGTGTTTCATTCAATATTGGAAATTGTACTTAATGTATAATGGATAGAACTACTATAAACTGTTATTTGCAGGGATCTTAAGCCATTAAAAGAAGGTAGTGGTACTCATAGAATTAAATTTTATTTTTTCCACATAGTTGCACAAAAAAAAAAACCTCATCAGTTTAAGAAATGTCTTAGTTTTGTAGCTTCTCACTTGCCATGCTTATCTTTATTTGGTTGACAGAATATTTTGAGAGCAAAATTAACTTTCATTTGTTTTGCAGTGTGTCTTTCCTGTTTTTTCATAGTTCCCCCAAGTATTGCTGGTGAGCTTCAGTTGCCTGAAAACATCAGCACTGTGGAGAAGAATCCCATCTCTCTGGTTTGTGAAGCTTCAGGAATTCCCCTGCCATCAATAACGTGGCTCAAGACTGGATGGCCTGTCACTTCAAACACCTCGGTGCAAATCCTCTCAGGTACAGCACACATTCAGAGCTGTAGCTATTTTTTTAAAAAGGGGGTGCAGTGAAGGCCCTTCCGTAGTGTGAGCATTCCAACACAAGGAAGTTTGACTTAGTTATCCAGATTGGTTGCAGTGCCTGGTAAATAGCTGATGTATAACATTCAGTAACAACTTTCCTCCTGTACATGTGAGTTGAAAGTGTGGTAACTGTTTGGTCTGTGACATGGAATTAAGCCGTATTTCTGGCTGTTACTGTATGTCAGTCCAGTGTGTATTTCCAGAAATGTGTCAGATAATGACATCTTGCGGAGAAACTTACCATTTGCAATGGGGAAAACAGAAATGGTTCATAGGGATCTAGTTTTTTAAGCCAGCTTCACTTACAAAGAACTAGTACCAATGCCTTTTATGACAAGTAGCAGTTAACAAGAAATATCTGGAGCAGGAAGGGCTCGGTACCTGTTCCTGTAGACCATCATTTTTGGCAATACTGTAGGGAAGTAAGAGTACTTGACTGGCAGCTGCAGTTTTGTTAGAGCTTTATGTTTTCAGTAGGAAATGGAGTTAGCAGCACTTGAGATTATGAATGGAAGATGTGTACCAAGCAGGCAGTACATTTTACATTGACATCTTGTGTCCGAGGCTCAGCTTTATGGACTGTATAGAAGTAATTAAGTATTTGTTTACAACTGAGATGTATGGACAACAACTGGAATGATTCTTTGATTTTGGATGTGCCACTCACAGCTAGAAATCTCTGTTTCTAATACTCCACTGTAGCTACCAAACCATCCTATAGCATGAACATGAGAAAACTGTCAGAGAGGTAAAGAAACTAAAAGGTACATAGAAGCTCAACTAAGACTGAATTTGAAGCTGGAATTTGTCAGCATTTTTTTCCATTACTGCAGCTTTTGACATTGCAGGTAGTACTATTTTCTGCTTTTTTAATTGTGACATGTGGAGAAAGGGGTGGGTGATAATTGTACTGTACAAACCTGGCCATTTGAGTTGGTACGCATTCCTTTTGGTGCACAGTTGCCATCAACAAAAGTCACGTCTTCTGGGCTTGAGTGTCCCTGTTCTGCCTGTTGTTTTTTACACCTACACTAGTATCACCACCTAGCCTCCAGAGTCAGGAAGAATGAGACACAAAAGAATGTTACTGTCTCTGAATGTGAGCTGTAGTGGGAAACAGACCAGAACTTGGTGCTTTGTTTTCCAGCAAAATTTGTGCTTATGTATAGTTCTTCAGAAAACTGCACCTTGTGGTAGTGAGCTGGGACCAATATGGTATTTGAGACTTTGTTTGTGTTTGTACAGAAAAACAAAAAAACCCTCTTTGACTAATGCTGAGAGGTAAAATACTCTGCCAAAGATTTCAGTTCTGTTGATTGAAAAAATACTTGACATTGCAGATGATTTGAATGTGTGGACACACTGCTGTCAACTGTGAGTCTGATAATTGAGATACTGTGCTGGTGTTTGCTTTTGAAGATGCTTCATGTAGTTCCTTTAGGAAAAAAAAAGTTTAACTGTGCCACCACATCTGCAATTCTTGCAGAGCTAGCTTTAGGAAGGAGAGACACTTTTATTAAATTGTAGCCAAATGTGGAGAATCATATCCTGCCTCAGCACTGGACCTCTGGGTGTGCAAGTGTATGAAAAAGCAGGCAGGTGTCTTCTTTGTTTTGCATCTTACATGGCTTTGTTTAGGGTATGCATGGGGAAAGAGATCAGTGTGAAATGAGGGTGCAAGGGAAATCCCTGCTCGGTCACACAGCAGGTGTGATTTCTTGAGTGGAGGCACATCCACCAACCAGATTAAGCAATTTGTTCCTTCAAAGCACAAGGCCAGGAATGTAAATTTCTGGGATACATCCTGATTATGAGACCCTGTAGAGGTCTGCAGACAGGAGATGCACAGTTCAGATGTGATGTCCTGTGTGGTAATGATTGCTAATGTGAGAGCAGCTGATGAGAGACTGGAAAAGGCTGAAGGTTGGCCACTACATTTGTTTTTACACTTAAATGGTCATTGATGCTTGTTTTGCTCTTCCTCTGCCAAAAAAGAAGCAAAGAGAAGTTACTCTTCTAGGTCAACTTTCTTGGTCCTCTGATCAGACATACTTAAAAATTATATGCATGTGTTTATAAAATAGCTTTATTTTTGTGTGTACCCTCTCTCCACTTAATTATTTTTCCTCTATAGTCACCTGGCTTCTCAGTACAGTAAAATATTCACGTAAGTGAAAGTCCTGCTTTCTTAGAGACTGGATTCTGTGACATTTTCTGCACAGAAGTATGAGCACAAATACTCCTTTCTGCAAGCACAGTCTGCCTGCTGTATCCAATGCTTATGCACCAATCTGAAGAGTTTTATGCATACCCCTGACATATTTATGTGCAGTTTGAGGGATCTGTCTATAGCAGGCTGGATTTTCTCTGCATGCTCTCTGTAAATGTGTCTCAGAGTTTTCAGTGATTTCAAGTTGGTCTCTTGACTTCCTGCATAAATTCTTGACAGATGTCTGAATGCATCAAAGCTCACTTGAACATTAAGGAAAAAAAGGAAAAAAAAGAAGGGATATGTCAAGGTAATTTGGAAGTTACTGAATAGAAAAAATAGTGTTATGAATGTTAAATGCAAATCTATAAATACTAAGGATTGAAGCAGAGACACAGAAATGAAAGGAGCAGGAGTAAGGTCAGTCCGTTTCTCTTACTGTTTGTTCAACAAAACTAAGCACATTAAAAAAGAGAATACGCCTGTAAATTTTACCAAAACATACAAAATTGGAACTAGCGCAGACAGTCGAGGGATGTATCGGGGAGTGTATTGCAGGGCTTTAGTAATTGTGTATTTTTGGCCTCAGGGGGTAGAACGCTTCGTTTGACACATACGACTGTATCAGATGAAGGGCACTATACATGTGTGGTGACCAACGCTGCAGGAGAAGTGAGGAAGGATTTTTATCTTTCTGTTCTAGGTAAGAACATGATAGTTTTGCTACAGTAGAAGAAGAAATAGTAAGAAAATGTCCTGTATGCTTTGCTGGTATTTTAAAAATATGTATGCCAAAACATGTACCCCCAGGGGTAAAAAAGTGCATCTAATAACATGATCAGAAGATGAGGTTATAATGTTAAGTTGCATCTGTGTGTGGATTTGCTGTATTTTTAAAAATTTTAAGAAGTTCTTAAAATTTAGGATTCTTCAGACATAATTAAGAATGACTGGGAGCTATGTATGTTTTGGTGGTTTGTTGCTTCTTTTCTGACGAGGCGCTATGTCACTGTACCTCTGGCTTCAGTTATGTTGCTGTTTCAGTCTGATCAAAGTTTGGGGGTTACTGGCAGCCAGACTCCCACCTTCTCTTCTGGTTCTTGTTCCTCGTAGCTTCACTATCCCTTGGATGGAATAAACAAAGTGAATTGCATTATAGGAAGAGTGAGTTTTCTGTTTTTCTTCCTGGCCAGGTTTGTTCTCAGCCAGGTCAGTTCCCTGCTGGTTCACCAGTCTACTGAAAGGAAAATGACATGAATCATAGAATCACAGAATGGCTTGGGTTGGAAGGGACCCCAAGGACCAGCAAGCTCCAACCCCAACCTCCAGATCTTGTACTAGACCAGGCTGCCCAGGACCCCATCCAACCTGGTCTTGAACACCTCCAGAGATGGAGTTACCACAACCTCTCTGGGTAGCCTGTTCCAGCACCTCACCACTCTCATAGTAAAGAACTTCCCCCTTACATCCAATGTAAACCTTACGCTGGTTTAAAGTCAAAAGAAAACTACAGCCCAAGATAGCCACTTTAAACTAAATCTGTGAATTTCTTCTACCTCATGCTTCAAAGCAGAAGGGTGCAATCACATGTGATAATACGTATGAATTAAGACCAGCACTATTATGTAGCACTGGGTATAAAGTGTGCAGCTGAGTTGTGTGATGGCAGTAATCTGTTGCAACAAAGATGGGAAGGAAAATCCAGGACCTACAGGGAAATTAAACTCTGGAGCTGGAATCTTGGAAAACAGATCTCTGATTGGTATTGTAAAGCACATAAGATAAGTGTAGTGGGTGATCCTAGCCTGTTATGGAAGCTCGGCGGGCTTTTTAGATGGCTGTTCAGAACCTTTAATGTCTAATTGCATCACATTACTTATCTCGGGGAAAAAATAAAATAAAAAATAAGACTGCTCTTTGGTTTAGTAGCTATTTATTATTTCTATCAATAATTACCAGGACTGATAAAAAAAGTGTCTTGCGGCATTATTGTATATAATTTGCCTAAAGTTTTTTTTTTCCAAGGTGCTGAGTGTTACCAGTTTCTCTTGCCTTCTGTATATGATAATTTACATTCGTGTCAGTTCATGTTTATTGGATGAACTCATGGAAATGTAAGTCTGGTAGCATGGAAGAGATGGATAAACACTGAAAAGCATTCATTGTTGTACTGTTTTCTTTGGAGTGTTTTAGTAACAGAGTGTTCACGAGGTTTCTGGGAATTTCTCTTGCATGGATTTTGTATAGGCTTTGTTTGCCTTGCAGCAAAATGCTCCGTGAAGGTGATTTCAAGTGGGCTAAGTGAAAAATTCCATAGTTCAATCTCCTCTTCCCTCCTCTCCTTCTCTCCCCCTGAAATTTATTTTCTTTCTAGAGGAAAGTTACAGGAATGTGGCCTGATGGCGACACAGAATATTCACCAGCTCCCTGTAAATAAGAACCATACAGAGATATCACAGCATTGTCTGAATTAGGGTAGGAAGTGCAACAGACCAGCCAGTTTTCAGATGAGCTTGGTGTAATTAGCCTAGTACTTCTATATTTGCATAACATTTGACGTGACCTTGTCTGAATCTGAAATTAATATGCTGACAACCTCCTGTATTATTCTGGGGCCAAAGTGATGAGTTGCTCTGTTTATTTATGAATAATAACTTCTCACCAGACTTATATCCTGACCTTTATGATCTTAGATTATATTTTTCTTCTGTCTAATTCCTCCACCCATTGATGTATCTTTGTCTTGTTGTGTTTGAGCACTAGAATGCTTATCCAAGTCTGTATTGCATTGCTTATACAGTCACAGCAGGGAATTTGGTCAGAACTGCATCATAAGTTGATAAGAGTGCCAGTACTTTGCCATATTTTCCTGCATGCAATGTTCTGCTACTGCTACTCTCACCAAGTGTCCTGTTCAGAAACCAACTTCTAGCCATCCAAAGTAGCATCTTTGCCATTCCAATCATCAAGTGAAATTCTAAGTATCTTTTATTTTTTCTTTTTCACTCTAGCTTGTACTCTAGTGGAGGATTCAATGTAGCATAACATTTTTCACTGCTGAGAATGAATTTGTGTATTTTAGTGATTTTATTTATCAAAACCTTTACTTCCAGGTTACTGGTAGGTCACGATGCATTGAATGCATTTTACTTCCTCTCTTAATAGGCCTTCTATCTAGGCTAAAAGTTTACATTTTTTAGGATTATTTAGGAGTACTGTCTGTCTGTGTAGTCCAGCAGTTTTGTTATAAAGCTTTCCAGAACCTCTTGGAGATTGGATTATTTTCTTAGAATTACAGGCCTCCTTTTCATTGCAGAGCACATCATGTCTACTTCATTTCTGGTGCCATCTTATTTTGTCTTGAATCTACAAATGCCTCTACTTTGAAAGAAATAGTTGATCTGAAGGTTTGTAGGTCTGAGAGGTTCCTTGCCAGCACACTGACAGTATGGCCTCCCTCATCCAGTAACACGTCAGTCCACGTAGTCCTAGTGACCAGGATTCTTTGGAAACATGGCACCAAGTGGTCAGTCATACAGTAAGATTTTTCTTTTACACAGCTGTTTGCGATGTGGATAGGTGTTTTTATTATATGGTTTTATATTTTATTTTCTCAGAGAAACATGATTTATACTGCAGCAAGATGCCTTTAGAACCATGTAACATGTTCAGCTGACTGTATGGCAGCTATATTTGAATCAAACATATTTATGCCTTTATTCATCCACTTGTTGGTAATCTGATGTACTGCTTTGAGCATGCTGGTAAGTAAACATGGTGTGTGAGCAGACAAGCTTTTTCTGTCCAATTTTTTTTTTTTTTAATCAATTATTTCCCTAGAGTTCTAGATGAATGCTTTCAATTAATATTGGGAAACAAACAACTCTTAAGCACATTGTTTTGAGCAAATGAATCACTTGCTGCTTAATGTGAGTGAAGGAATTTGCTTACAAACTTATAAAACCTACTGGTGCATAAAATCAGACCTAGCCTCAGTGGCAGTACAAATGTTCATCACCACTGCCCTGCTGACCATACTCAGAAATACAGGAATGCAGGAATACATCTCAGCACCCTGAATCTCTCTAGCTCTCAAGACAGGAGGTGGTGAAGTTTGTCCATTCAGGGTCCGTGGTCCTCTCTTGTCCTACTGATGGACCAGTATGTTAAGGGGTGCAGAACAGAGGTATAGCTGTTGTCCTAGCAGGCCAGCTCTACACTGTCTCACAGCTGGACTTGTTTCTGGTAGATCTGAGCTATTTGTTGATTTATGTCCTTAAGAGAAGTATGCCCTGACACATAGAGCATGAATAAACCTTTGCTGTGTTTAAATTGTTTGTAAATAATACTTGCTTGTGTTGTCTCCTTATCTGATTCCAGTGCCTCCAAGGATTGTAGATGAAAGTAAGCAGGAAGATGTGAAAGTGAAAGAGAAGAACAGTGTTACCTTAACATGTGAAGTGATAGGTAAAAGTATACAATATTACTTACTTTTACTCATCCCGTGATCTGTTTTCACTGGTTCTGACCGGGGTGTTTTGAGTACAATTTTCACTTGAGAGGAATTTCTAAATTTCAGGTTCAGCCTTCCTGTGTGTGGCAGGAGTAGGCACATCTTGTTGTGAAGGTTGCATCAAATGAAAACAAGAGATGTGCATTTCTTCTCTAAAGCCCTGTAGAATTTAAGAGGAGGTATATATTACTTCAGGAGGTTCAAGGGCTATAGAATATGTATTCCAGAACATCTCTCTAAAGAATATATTTTAAAAATACATTCAAAACTGTGTTTTTCTGATATTCAGAAAGCTTGGAATATCCTTGAAGCTATGCAGCAGCTAATACTTGCAATTTTTTTTTTTACTCCATTAAGGGAATCCTGTACCGCAAATCACCTGGATAAAGGATGGGCAGCCTCTAATGGAGGACAAAGATCACAAGTTTCTGTCCAGTGGACGTTTCCTGCAAATCACCAATGCTCAAGTCTCAGACACAGGGAGATACACGTGTGTTGCATCCAATACAGCTGGAGATAAGAGCAAAAGTTACAGTATTAATGTACTCGGTAAGACAGCTAGACTAGCTCTTGCAGAAAAAATATTAATTTCAGAAAAAAATAATCACCTTAGGATTATGTAGTCTTTTAATTAAAGTAGTTGTCTGACTGATTAAGGCTTAATGGCTGAGTAAGTGATAAATAACCGTAGGTCAATAGAAACAGCAGTTCTGTTCTTTAATCAGAATAGAGCTTGAACATGCAGAGCTGTAACAGGACATGATCTGTATGGAATGAGCAGGACTGTACATGAGCTTACTGTGATTCATGGAAGGAGTATATGAAGAGTACTTTTCAGTTGTTATCTTTTTGTAAAAGCTGCAACCATCTGCAGTTTGTTTTCTTTCATGACGGTTATTGCATAACCAAATGCAAACAATAGCGAGTTTGTTTTCCACATCCTCATTTCCTGAGCACATACCTGCCATTTCTGCTGCTCAGAGGATCATCAGGCAGTGACTGCCAGCTGCTGTGCAAGAAGTGGCTGGCTTCCTGGTGACTTGTGTTTGACAAGAGCTAGAGGTGCATGGATTCCACTGACATGGGCTGACCATTGTCTTTAGGACAAAACATGAAACTGAATGAATGTTGTCTGGTCCTGGGTCTCGCTGCACCTGTTAGGAATGCCTCCCAGCTACCTGAGGCAGAAACCAGATCTCTAGACTGAACAGAAAAATGGTTTTTCAGAGGGATCCTTCCTCTGGTTAATGATTTTGTTGCTCCTAGTGTCTCCAACCATTGTGGGTGCAGATAGCCATGGAAGAGCAGAAGAGGTCACTGTTATCCTCAACAGCCCAACATCTCTTGTTTGTGAGGCGTATTCGTATCCTCCAGCTACAATAACCTGGCTGAAAGATGGTAATCTTTTAGAATCAAACAGAAATACCCACATTTTGCCAGGTAATTTTTATTTGTTCTTGTTGATAAATAACATAATTCTGTTGTTTACTGACCGTCACATAACTTTTTTGATAAATCAAAGAACGTATTTCTATGAAGTGCAATGTTTGTACTGTTTTTATATTTCCAATTCCATTCTTTAAGTGCTTCACAATTAACTGACTCATTACTTATACTTTATTTGTATTCCAGTATTCATCCTGTTGTTCTGTAGGGATAAATGGTGGCAAACAAGTTCATTGCAGTTACTAATGAATGTAAATAACTTAAAATTAAGTGTGGAAGTAAACTAGATGGAGCGAGAGGAAAACAACAAAGCTAGTGAAAAAGAATGAAGTGGCATTTTTTTCCACGTAGTTAGTAGTTTGCCATTTCTAATTAGTGGAGTAATTGTTACCTTGTGCACCTACGATGTGGAGGAAAGGAAAAATCTTGACTTGAAATATGGAAGTAATGTGGATGAACAAGTACTTTAGCATTATTAACTGCAGCCATTCAGGGGAGGAGTGGTGCTGGTATTGGTAGTGAGGAATGGGGCGACAATTACTAGGGTTGCAGTCTAAAAAGAGCTGCAGCCAAATTAAATAGTGATTCATCACTGAGAATTCAGGCAATCTAAATCATAAATAAACAAATCCTATGGAAAGGCAGATGATGGATGTCAGTGTTGTAGAGGTCACCTGAAGTCTTAAATCCCACTGATCATTCATTTTAACACACATTTAGCCACTCACATTGTGGCTGTTGCTTTTATCTGTTCTCTAGAGGAAGTTATGGATCTCTCTTGTATGAAACGCTACGCCGAAATAGAAATGCAGTTCAGAAACACTTTCTGTTGAACAGTCTGCACTTCTTTTGTCTCAGTGCTAATGCCAGCTTTCCTTTTCCTATGAATGAAGTGCAGAATCCTAAGTCACCCCTTTCTGTCTAAACATCTTCAAGAAGATGTTAAAATCGATTTTTCCAAAACAAGTTTTCCAGAAGCCCATCAGCAACAGGAGTTGTGATCCAAAGCTCTCCTGGAGATTATGCACTCATAATTTATTGCAGAGCAGAATGGAGACCAAAGGATTGGAAATATGCTGCAAAATCATTTAAATAACAGGCCAGCAGGAATGTAACTTAGATGCTATTAAGGAGTGATCTTTTTTGGCAGGTGGTCGAACCCTGCAGATTCTAAGCGCTCAGAAGCACAGTGCTGCGAGATATACCTGCATAGCCACAAATGAGGCTGGAGAAACTCTGAAACACTATGAAGTGAAAGTCTACAGTAAGGAAATGCTTCCAGTGTTAATTGCTTTTTGCATTCTTTTCACTGTGTTACCTGTCCTGGTGTACAAAAGGATTTCTCTTAGTTATTTTAGCAAGCAACTGCATTTGCTCATGACATTGCTGTAGGACAGGCACTGGAAAATGTAGCTGTTGTATCCTTTACACGTGCTGTTCTTGGGCCAAAAATCTATGTACCATCCAGGGGAAGATGTTTAAGAAATGATGCACTTCAGTTTCTTTTGAGATGTTTTTGTTTATGATTATGGTTATGGTTAATCAGACAAATGCAGCACAATAGGAGGTGTGAGCAGAGAATCTGAATGCTGAAACTGTTTTAGAAAAGCAGATGGGGAGGGGACCCCAAAATTCTAATGGAAAACTTCTTTGAGTAAGGTAAAGCAGGAGATTTTAGTATATGCACAAGAGCTCTCCTATTCAAACCTTCCTGACAGCACTTTGTAATCTGGGCATCTGTGCTTAATATTATGTTTTAATGCTCAAGCTTTTCAATATAGGCTCAGTCAAGCATGGCTTCTCATTTCTCTCTCTCTTTGAATTTGCTAACTCTTCAGTTTGAATTGGAGTTTGATTTGCGCCCTTACAGTAACTGTACTGTTATTTTAATTACACTGAGTTCTTAGTAAGGCCCCCCTGGACTTGGAATAATGAGAAGAGAGTTCGTAATTGAAATCTGACAATATAGCAACATAACATCCCTACCCAGCCCCCTGCCAATACCATTCTAACTGTCAGTTATTAAGGTACTGTCAGCATAGGGAGAATTTAAAACTTCCCACTGAAAAAAAGAATGGAAAATGCTTTGAAAGCATTTATAGTAATTTAAAAGATATTTTAAGACGAGGGTATGGGGTTGGTTAAGAATTTTGAAATGCTCTGTGTTCATTCTGATTCAGAAAGAAACAAGATTTTGCAACACTGAGGTTTCAGTGGAATGGAAATGTTGAGTTTTAACCACCTACTCTGAGTGTGGACTTCAGTTCAAACATATGTTTCTGAGAACATTAGTTTCCATTGAAGTGCTTTATAATGCCTGCAGTGCACTCAGCTTTGTAGAACTCAAGCCAAACTTGTAACAAAGCACTGTGGCTAGGTAAGGCTCCGGTACCTTTCCAAGTCAAAAAATGTTGAGTGCAGCTGAATTGCCTTCACTCAACTGTGGGGAAGAGGCAGATTACAAAGGGAATGCACTTGCTTTCCTCAAGTTATTGTCTGGCTTTTCCCTTTGCCCAGTTAATTTTGAAACGCTGCATAAGGCAGTCCCTCAAGAAGGTCTCTCTCCCTCCCCCTGTTTCTGTGCAGTTCCACCCACCATTAACAGAGGGGATGTCCCAGGGATGGGTCTCTCCCCTAACGAGATGAAGATCAAAATCAACCACAGCCTTACTCTGGAGTGTGAAGCACATGCCATTCCTGCTGCTGCCATCAGCTGGTACAAGGATGGACAGGCCAGTCACAACCTCATTTACTTCTAGTGGGTGGCTTTCCTACAGAAAAAGCTGCAGTTTTATTATCACCGTTAGTGAACATTTGAAAAAAGGCTCACCTTCACTGCTGAAGTCAGCAGGAATTCATCTCTCATCTGCTCCTGCTGGTGGAATCACACCTCACATCTTGTTTGCTGTTGGCCAGGTCTCTGCAAATGGTCACTTGTGTTTCGGGGTGCTTGATAGCGCAATGGAAACAGCAGAGCTGGCACTGCTAGGGCCTGCTGTGGCCTGTGTATTGAGGAGGGAGCACCCTGCCCGAAAGCAGCACCCTGTGGCATTTCCACATGCGGCTTTGCTCTTGCTTGGGTTCCCCAAGGCCTTGTTGCAGAGCAGCTCTGCATTTGGTTCCTTGTAGTGCTGCCCATGCACAAGTTGCAGACAGCCTCCCACTGGGTGCTGGTGGGGCTCCTTAAGCTCCTGCCACACACAGCCTTCTCAGTGGCCTCACCCTGGACAAGGAGCAGTTTTAGGACGTGCTGTAATTGGCTGTAATTAACAAATACAGTGCCACTCTTCTGTAATGAAGGAGAACAGAGCAGCTCTTCCTTGGCTTTTGGCAGGCCCTTGTGTGGCAGACAGCTGCTGCTCTGCAGTGGGAACAGCTCTCTCTGAATTTATTGAGTGTGCAGAAATAGCCTGGTGTCACAGGAGAGGTTGCGTGTGCACTCTGCCTAGTCTGAGCATCTGCTGGAATTCTCGGCCCTCCTGGGTGTGCTGTTTCTGTTGCCAGTGAGAACTGAACAGGCCTTAAAAAGGACAGAGGCCATAAGCAGCTTGGTGCTGCCACAAAAGCAATGGATCCTTCAGCAGCTTTTTCCTAGGGCCACTCTGGGAAAGGGCTTTCATTTACATCCGTGGACTGAATTGTCCTTGGCAGGCAGTGTATTGTGAGCTGACTCCCTAGCACATTCCCTTTTCATTACCGAGAGATGCAGGCTATGTTGCTGCCATCCCTGCTGTCATGTGGGATGGAACTTGTAGGGACAGGGCCACTAATCCTGTGCGTATCTTTGCACTGCTGCAGCGTGAGTTTTATGTTCATGCCATGTCCTCACTAGGCAGCAGGCTTTCGTGGTTACATGATTGTAGGACAAGCTAGGTCAGGCTGTAAAGCTTACAGAAACCTGTTTTCCGTCATCGTGTAGGAAGGACAGATGAGAGAAGAGCTGGGCTTGCTGCTGTCAGGGAGAGGAAAGCATTCCTTCCCCTGCACTACCTGTGGCTAAGGATGCCATCCCAAGAACATCTGGCTTTGGGACTGTGCCTTAAGTGATGTCCTAAGCAGCTGCTTCCTTTGCACTTATTGAAACTGGGCCTTGCTGGCAGCATTAACAGGAATTGAAAGATGTTCTGATGTTGGTGTTGTCAAAGCAGAGGGAATAACAAAAATAATGTTCTTACTGCCAGTATACTGCCTTAGGAAGGATTTTGAAACAATCTCAATTTGACCAAGAGACGTAATGTCATACTACTTCCACAAATATGACTACTACTTATTTCTGATTTGCATGTTAATAATTTATGTGTAAAATTACATTACAGCCTCTTAAACCAGATGATCGTGTCATTATCCAAGCCAGTGGCCATACTCTGCAGATTACAGAGGCTCAAGTTTCAGATACCGGACGTTACACTTGTCTGGCATCCAATATTGCTGGGGAGGATGAAGTGGAATTTGATATAAATATACAAGGTAAACAGAGTTTAGCTAATAAAATGACTTTTTTTTGGTGGTCTGAGACTAGTTTTTTTTAATGTTCTAGGATGTTGAAATTATTTATAATTCCTAGTCTAATTCAATCCTTGTGTTCTGTGTGATTTTTGTTACACATACATTTTGTTCAGCTTTAAGAAATGTGAGATTTAATTCTTTCAGGAGTTGTGACATATGCAGTTCTTCTGAAATTAGTGGAATGGCATCATAACTGATCTTCCTCTCAATTACATAAAAAAGACTAGCTTACAGGAAGATGTTATCTTTTATTACCTGTGTTGAGTACTTACAGGCCCAAGACATAAGCATCCTGTGAATTTACACAGAATGTAAGTACAAGTGTGTACACGCTTACACAGCATGTAAGTACAAGAATACAATCATTAGTCATTTCTCAAAATTTAGACAGAATTAAAACTAAATTGAAACCAGATAGTTTGCTACTTAAGTAATTATTGTTGATTAATACCCTCTGTGTTTTGTTATCAGATCCTCTTACATTGTTATTTATTAGCCTTCAGAAAATGTTCAGCGGATTGCTCAATTTTTTCATTCTGATGAAAAGAACTAGAAATTTCTTGGGAAATCTAGATGGTGGAGGTTAATCTAATACAATTAATTTTTATTACTGCTATTTAACAACTACACTGTTTTTTCATCTCTTTAATTCCTAACTAGTAATTTCTGCTGTAAAATTTTAACTTTTTCCATCCTTGATCAAAGTTCCTCCTAGTTTCCAAAAGCCTTATAGAGGATGGGAAGCTGGTAACATGGTAGATACAGGAAGAGGTGGAGAAAATAAAGATGTGATTGTCAACAATCCCCTTTCACTGTACTGTGAGACCGATGCTGTTCCTCCTCCAGTTCTTACATGGTATAAAGATGGCTATCCTCTGAACTCTAGCGATAAAGTACTGATATTACCAGGTGAGTATTAAAGTATATCACACTAAGACCTTAAGAAATGATGTTAGTACTAGCAATTACATCGTAATAACTTTTTCCCATTCAGCACGTTGTGTTAGTGTTCTGTTAGACTTTATTCACTGGAGAATCTTCTTTCCAGTGCTCAGACTTAAGCAAATGTTTCCTTTACTCATTTAAAATGTAGTCCCTAAAATAGTGTGAATATGAGGATTGTGTTGAAACAAAATAAAAAAGTATCTTCTCTCTGATGTGTTCCTGATTTCTTTAATCACAGTTAAAGTAGGAAAGCCTCTCAACCAGGGACAGAAGCATAAAAATATTACAGTAGCAGAATGACCTTGAACTCTTACTTAACCTCATGTGGAAAAGAGAGAGAGGTACTTACAATGCTGAGAGCACAAAAAGGAGGCCTTTCTGTGCAAAGGATGGTTTTGGATGGGGTGCGTAAAGAAGTGCTGTGGTGGGGATAATATCTGACTGCTTATTACTAAGGAACATCATTCTTTTCCCATGGAATTAATTACCCTTTTCTAACATTTCAGTATGAACATTCCTTAATTCCAAGTATCTGCCAATAGAGAAAGTAGCTAAGAAATAAAAGTCCTTAACTACTTGTAATTCAGGACAAATGCTGACCATTCATAAATTTGCTTGCTCCAGTCGTATATCATGTTATAGAAATGATGGAAACTGCTTGATTCTAAATGTAAATCATGAATGCATTTTCCTTCGAGGAGGCCGCGTGTTACAGATTCCACGGGCACAGGCTGAAGATGCTGGGAGATACATGTGTGTGGCGGTAAATGAAGCTGGAGAGGATTCCATTCATTACAATGTCCGCGTACTCTGTGAGCTTTCCTGCTTTTCTTATTTTGATAAATTTATGTAAGATACTAATTTTGTAGAAATAGACAGAGTGACGTGAAAATGGTGGTAATGTTGCTATTTATGTATGTTTATGGGTTATTGTGATAAGAACTGAATTGCAATAGCACTATCACACTTGACTGTAAAGAGAAGTGTATATCAAAGTCCTGTTTTTATCTTGGTTTCTTTTGTTCCCTATCCAGTTTCCAGTTCAAAAATCTGACTTATACTAGACTTTTATCTTCCCTGATTTTCATGATGATTTTCTAAAATATTCTAAAATACTTGCAAAACTCTCAGTCAGAACTCTCAGTCATAAGGGAATTGATGATTTAGATAAACCATTGAATGTCTGCAGAGTCTATTCTGTATGATCTATTTTGATCTATTTAGAAATATTGCACAGAAAGCTTTTGTAAATTGCTTGCGCTGTGTGTTGATATAACCGAGGTTTTTGCCTTAGGAAATGCTTGGTTCTGTACCTTTATTTCTATGTCAGTCACTGAAAGCACCGAGTTACTGTTAGGAGGATTCTCTTTGTAAATCCTCTTCTTTATGGATGCTGTGAATAAACATACTTCTCCTGCAGTCCCCTTGGTTCGTTCTAGTTGAACTATTCTTGGGATTTTAATATCTTTCAATGTATTCACTGACAGTTTCACTGTTTCCTTCTGCAAACACAGGCTCTGATATCTTAAAAAGAATTCCGCAGGGATATGCTGAGTCTCACAGCATTCTTACAATCTGTTGCTCTTTTGTAGTACCACCATCCATCAGTGGAGCAGATGGTGATCTGCCTGAAGAAGTGAATGTACTTGGGAACAAGGTTGCAGTGATGGACTGTGTCACGAGTGGCAGTCCTTCTCCAAGCATCACCTGGCAGAAGGATGGCCATATCCTAGCAGAAGATGACAAGCATAGCTTTTTGTCCAATGGAAGAAGATTGCAGGTATCTCTAAGTGAATCTTCAAGTGATGTTTAGCATTACAAATAAAAATCAACGATAAGGACAAAAAAATGAGCGAAATTCTCTCTGTTTTCATAGCATGACACAGGGCTATAATATAAAATACAAGAAAAATATAAAAACTATATAGAATATGTATTTTTATTTCAAATACTTTGTGAATAGTAGTTTTGTCATTAATTTTCAGTGTACTTAATGTGAAAGATAGCACATTGATTTTTCTGGAGGTTTGAGATGCACAGACATAGAGAAGAGATCCTGAAAGCAGTAGCATCAGTGGAAGTTGCATCAGTTCTCAGACTTCTTCCAAACACTGCAAAGGCCTTAGCAAAAAAAAAAAAAAAAGAAAAGAAAAGAAAAAGAAAATAAAAAAAAAAAAAAAGAAAACCAGCCCCAAAGGGGGTCTCTGGAGAGTCCTCGCAATTTTATGTACAGCAAGTTGTCTTATACGTATTATCTCAACAGCAGTCTTGTTTCTTTTTCTTAGATTTTGAATTCCCAAATAACAGATACTGGTAGGTATGTCTGTGTCGTGGAAAACATAGCTGGAAGGGCCAAGAAGTATTTTAACCTGAATGTTCATGGTAAGTATAATAACCTGTAATTTGCTGATTGTGTTGTTGGTTTTTTTTAAATGTTAGTTCAGTTTTAATGTGTTAATCTTAGCAGAGTTCAAGTCAACTTATTGAGCATACTGGAAATTCTCTAGTACTAGAAATCAAATACAAGTTTGATGTACCATGGCATCTTCAGCTCTTTAAGTGTATTCCACATAGGTGGATATTCTTGTTGTGCATGTACCCTGTGTAGGTTGCTAAGCCTTGTAATCATGAATTATAACCAGGTTGGATTACAGCCTGTTTTGATTTCTTTATGAAAAGTATTTTCTGAGAAAGTTACAATTAGAAGCATTACACAAAGATACGGCCATTGTAAAAGCTTGCATTTTCTTTGTTTCCCTTTCTAAGGTTTCCTTCCCTTCTAAGGTTCCCTTCCCTTTTGTTGTTGTTGTTGTTGATTTTAGGCATGGTTAAGATAAATTTTAGCATTCAGTGTCACAAGTCCAGAACAAATATAGTCAAGAAATACAAACATTTTCCATATTTGTAAAAAAAGACTCTCTATCAAGGTTAACCCTAATTCTTCACACTGCTTTTAACTTTCCATTCTGAACTGAAAATCACGTAAGGACTACTCCCACAAAATCATCAGCACAGTTACATTTTAAAACCTAGCAAGGAATACTGGCAGCTAAGTTTTTATCTATTTTCACAGTACTGTGGAGACATAAAGTCATGGAATGATCTGGGTTGGAGGGACTTGAAGATTGTCTAGTCTAACCCCTAGAGTCTTCTACATGTTATCCTTGGATAATTTTTCACATCCTTGCTAGCTAGTTCATCTCCTGATTACATTCTAGACAGAAGATAAGTGCTGTCTTCTCTATCACATTTGAATGTAGTCCCATAATCCAAGGAATTTGATGATTTAGGTTATTATATACAGAAGAAATAAATATTTCATATGAAGGAAATGAAACAAATATTAGTGCTTTTTTCTACACAGTGATACGTTTAGCAAAAAAAAAAAATAGTGTTGTCATGGAAAGAATTTGCCCTTAAGTCATGTCTGAGAGGTTCTTTGCTTTCATTAGACTCTACCCAAATTTCCTGATGTTTGAGCTTTGCTTTAAAATATTTTTATTTTCTTGACATTTGTATTTGAATTTAAACTTGTTTTTATTTGTTTATAATAGTCATAGCCTAATGGTGTTATTTTAAAATAAATATTTGTATGATGCTTCAGCATCATCAGCATTGTATGATGATTCCAGCTCAGCAATATTACTTAGGACTATTAATCTTTGAATGCAGTTTCATTTGAAAAATCAGATTAATGCTGTCAGGAAAGGACCACCCAAGGTGAAGCACTTCTGTATATTTCAAATATAACTACTTTCATAAGAGGAAGTATTAAGAATGTTCCTTAATAAGTTGAAAAGTTTGTTTATTTTCTCAAAGGCAAGTAATAAAACTAAAATAAAACCTTCCAAAACACTGAAAATAAGCATCTAGTTTTAAAATCTGTCTCTAATACACAATAATAGATAGCTTTTTCTGTGAGTTGAGCCTATTGTTTGTGCACATACAAATACACCTATATGTCCTGATTACCTGAGACACATTGGTGAGTGCTCTGCACATGTGGCAGAAGCTCGCAGAATTTGAAATGTACCATTTACATAGTTTAAGCAAAGTTAATTAAAAGTTAGTTTACATTTGGCCCTGTGTATTTAATCGCACTTCCAATAATCACATCTGTGGGAAAGTAGCTGTACAAGTAAATAAATATAAATATCTGTAAAATGTCATCAGATCAGAATTCAGCATTTATTCCACTGTAACATTTTATACTGATGATCAGGGAAATAGCCCTCAGTTACTCCAAGTTGAAAAATGTGGACTGAATTCTTCCATTTACGTCGGCTCCTCTTGTTTCTGTTGTGTTGCAGAGGAGCAATAAATGTAGCTTTAATGACTGCTTTGTTTCGTTCAAGTGCCAGAAAGCATCTGGAATATCTCTAGTGAATATGGTCCAAAATGCATTCAAATTTCTGTCTTTGAAGAAGAGGATTCCATGTGTTCTTTGGAATGACTTTTCCACCCAGTAGAGCCCAGAACATGCTTTTGCTTTCCTCTTAAGTGTTTTATATTATGCACACTGCAAAAACATGGAAACTAAAACCTGGGACTTATTAAGAGGAAGAGATTTACAATTATTTATTTTTAAATAGTTCTTATAGAACTATATTCTTGTCTTTAAAAGTATTGGGACTTGGAAGCTTTAAAATGCACCCATTTGAACAGTGTGTATGTGCAAGAATTTTAAACTGTTTAGCTCACTATTACACAACAGGTTTATCTTGTTAACAAAAGAACTCTGGACTATCTGAAGGAAGCATTTTTGGATCTCTACTATGATGTGAAATCAGAATATTTCAGAAAGAACAGTAACAATACAGTCTCAACAAGAAATGGTACTTAGCCCTTCTGTATATCTCGGCAAGATAAAATTTACTCTGTCCTGCCCTATGTAGCAAATGTCTTGTGAGAAAAGTCTTTTAAAGTTGATAACACTTGAATGAGGGATTGTAGGATCTCTTACTGGTCACTTAGCCTTTGTAAATCCCAAGCAGAGAAGGATTACAGATGAAATGGTTTCCAGATTCATCCAAAAAGCAGAGGATCCATTTGCTGGGTGTGAAAGATTTTTGCAACATGGCCCTTTGTCAAAGCTCAGCAATTCAGCTTTATATTAGTAAATCAGGATTTTGCAGAATATTGTTTGCTGATCCAGTGATAAATGCTAGTAATGCATTTCTCTTTGCAGTTCCTCCAAGTGTTGTTGGTGCTAATCCTGAGAATTTGACTGTTGTGGTGAATAATTTCATCTCTCTGACTTGTGAGGTCACTGGCTTTCCACCTCCTGATCTCAGCTGGCTCAAGAATGGAAAACCTGTCAGCTTGAATACTAACACTTTTGTTGTGCCTGGTGAGGAATCTCGACTATTTCTACAGTCATTGGACTCAACTTCAGTCTGTTTTGTGTTGTTAAGGGTGACAGCCATTTACGCAGCCAGTATATTTTTAATATTGCTCCAGTGAGTAGACAAAGCACTTGACCCACTGTGTTTTTAAAGCATTTACTGATGTCTACTGATGATTTACTGATCCATCTAGCCGATGGGTGGGCTCACTTCTAAAGAAAGCCAGCTCAGACTGAAAGTACTGAAATAAACTGTGGGACAAAGACTAGCAGGCAAGTCACATAACACAAGTCCTCTGAGATATTGATTGAAGTTGAGTCACTGACTCACCTTTCAAAGAAACAATCAGAGAAGTAGCAATGTGGGCTAGGATGAATTCTGCTGGCTTAGTTGACAAAGACTTAACAACTCTCCCATTGACTTCTATGGGAAATGGGGTTAACTGAACTCTCAGGAAGAAATCCTTGCATTCTGAGATCTCCTTACTCATTCAAAGCTCCTCACTCAGTGGGATTTCGTGGTATCTCTGTCATTTTTGCTCCTGCTGCATATCTTCTGCCCAGGATATCTCATGCAGATCACTTGTTGGGGTGCTCAGTCCTGTCCTGCAGCTGTTATGTGGCTGGGGGTCTGCATTACAGTGTAGACTGAAGTGCAAGTGTGGAAATTGTTTAATGGCAGTAGAGACACTGTGCAAATTAGTAATGTAGGCACAGACAGTAGCTTCATGGGTGGAGGCAGTGGAGACTAGGGGATAAAGGCTGGGATAGTGACAGAGTAGGAAAAAGAAGCATAGTTAAGTTAGCAGAGAGAGTTTAGCAGCCACAAAATAAACAGATCTAAAAGGAGTATTAGTGGTTCAAGTGTAAAAGCATCAGTGAAATCTGTCCTAAAATTTTATTCTTTGACTTTTTTTAATGGATTTACGAACCCCAAAAAGCAATGGCAGTGTGGTGTGTTTTTGAATCCGAGGTTAGTGTAATGCATGTGCTCAATCTGTTGGGGACACAATTCTAAGAAAGCATTTGAAACTGATACCATAACCACAGAATAAATCTCAGGACTTCTGCTTTTACTTCAGATGCTCGGACTCTGCACATTCCCCAAGCCAAACTATCGGATGATGGTGAATATACTTGTATTGCAAGAAACCAAGCTGGGGAAAGTCAGAAGAAGAGCTTCCTAATTGTCCTTGGTTTGTTTGTTTTTCTTTTGTTTTAATTGTTTTCCTAAGATAAAATACTGTATTTTGGGGTTTTTTAGGTTGTTTTTTTTTTTGCCTTCACAGAACTAAGGCAGAAATAACTCTGAGCTTCTTCTGCAGTCCCCCCAAGCATCAAAGACCATAGTGGAATCTCAGTGACAGTGTTCAACGTGAGAGTTGGCACCCCAGTGATGTTAGAGTGTGAAGCCAGTGCTATCCCACCACCAGTCATCACCTGGTACAAGAACAGGCGTATAATTTCAGAGTCTGCAAATATGGAGATCTTAACAGATGGGCAAACATTGCGAATCAAGGGTGCAGAGGTAGGTAGGCTTGTGGGATGCTGCATCTGCCACTACTGTCAGGTGATTATTTTGTTCTTTATGGAAGTATCCTGCTAATTGAGTGTAGGAGATATATTTGTTGGAGGCCTTTCATTCTTTGAAAAGAATTTTGAGTTGGCAAAGGCTGTTAATATCTCTATACTATAGCATTAAAGTAAGATCTACGTAGTAAGGTGTTTGTTTTTTTTTTAATTATTTTTATTCTAGGTTTCTGATACTGGCCAGTATGTGTGCAAAGCCATAAATATTGCAGGGCAAGATGATAAAAATTTCCATCTTAACGTTTACGGTGAGCACACTCCACATTATCTGCAGTATTTATTTATTATAATGTCATAGACATTGTAGAGTACAAAATTCAAAATCAGTTTACAAAAATATTTCCTAAGCGAACTACACTTACTGCTTCCATTCAACTTATAGTGCCACCAAATATAGAAGGCCCTGAAGAAGAGTTGATAAGTGAAACAGTCGGAAATCCTGTTGCCTTCATGTGTGATGCTACTGGAATTCCTCCACCAACACTGGTCTGGCTTAAGAATGGAAAACCACTAGGTAACATTCTACTGTCCTCTCTTCTGCTCTTTTGCCCCTCTCCCTCACCTTTGGGGTACTGCTATGCTGTTTGCAGTCTGTTTTTTTGTTTCGTCTTCATCTGTCTCTAGGCAGACTCTTCTGTTAACTGATTGGAATTTTTTTACTTTGTTCTGAAATTTTGATGAAAAAAATTCTAAAGAAATATTTACTCTCTGTGCCCTGTTTGGAATGACTACTTGTTTGTATATTTTCAGAGAACTCCAATTCTCTTGAAGTTCATATTTTATCTGGTAGAAGCAAGCTTCAGATTGCTCGCTCTCAGCTTCTAGACAGTGGGACCTACACATGTATTGCCTCAAATGTAGAGGGAAAAGCTCAGAAAAGTTTTGTGCTTTCTATTCAAGGTAAGACATATGAGTGCAGTGAGAATTATCAAGTAATTTCTGAGTATGACCCTGTAAGTGAGAATTGGAGAGTCTGTATCGATATTTCTATCTTTTGCGAGCAGTGGGAAAAATTATTAGAAGATTATATTGTTAGTCAGAAACTTGCATGAAAAAGAATATTCTTTTACCTCGTATAGTAGGAGAACTTGAAAACTATTGGGAAGGCTGTGTGTGTTTGCTGCTGATCTCATCCTTCTGCCTCCTGGGTACTGAAGCTACACTGGTTGATTAAGTGTGGAACACATGGTTTCAGAAGCAGTAATACCTGTTGCCTCTTTTCCTCCATAGCAAGTAGGAGATAGGAAAGAAATCTTGGCAGAATTTTCTTATTTAAAAAATTATTTTCCTGATCAAATAAAAAACCCTAAATTGTTACGGAATTCTCTATTTCTTGCCTCCCTGCGCTTCACTCTTACACTGCAACCACCTTTGCTTTCTTCTGTTCCTAATGACTCATCCCCATTAATTTGACTAGCCTCCCAGTGTTCAGTAAGACACTTGTACAGCAGCTGCAGCTTTCTGCAATGGTCCCTTCCCTTTCTAGCAGTCACTGGTTGAGGAAGAGGAGCAGGAACCATGAGCTGAGTTTGTCAGCAAGTCCAAATATGACTGCTTGCCATCAGCAGGCCAAACAGAACTAGTTCAGTGTCACAGTCATTCTTGGGGATGTTGGTTTTTGTGTGTCCTGGCTTGCCTGCCCATTTATCCCCAGTTTACAAATAGAATATTAAGTTGCTTGTTTGATCAAATTTAACTTAAGTTGCTTTAAATTCTCAAAACTTACTAGTGGGACTAGTCTTGACTTGATGGATAACACAACTGACTTTCTTGTTCTGTAGGAGAACTGACTAAAATGGTTGCTGGTTAAGATGGAGTAAGTATGTGGCTGTTAAGGGCAATGTAGCAGTCCTCATGCAGTAGAGCATGTGTGTACTAAGCATATGCTCAAGAGTTAAACAGGCATTTAATTGTTACAGTGCATTGTGATATTTAGTGAACTGGGCTTTTGTCCTTACGTTATTGTACGTTAGACATCATTGTTTGAGCAAGTAGCTAGATATTAAATACAATGGCAAATATACTTGGTTTTTGTAATATTGTAAATTAGTGACTTTCAGGAATGATGAAAGTGGCTTTAAATTTATCTTTGCAAAACCTTCTCTAGAAAAATATTGTACTTTATGTTGGAGAAACAATAAATTGTAGTACTCCCAAGCTACTGCAGTGCAACTTTTTGTAGCTTAGATTACGTCTCTTTCTGACAACTCTTCCCTCCATCCTACATTCCTAGTTCCTCCTAGTATTGTTGGCTCTGAATTGTCTAGTGAGGTCGGTGTCCTCTTCGGAGAAGGCATCCAGCTGGTATGCAATGCCACTGGAGTGCCAACGCCTGTAGTACAATGGCTTAAAGATGGAAAAACAGTTGCCAGTGACGACTTACAAAGAATAAGGCAAGTAAAAAAGTCAGTAGGCACTGAATTCTCTTCTTGTAGAATTTAAAACTTGAAGACTGTAAAGGGAAGTGTGAAAGAGTTTTAGTTTTTTTACACTCTAAAAGGAGAGTGTAAAGAGAGCTTGAGTCATGAGCTGGCCAGATTAAGAACGTCATCTCCCTGTTTAGTTTGTCATTCTAGTATACTTTGTTACTACTTTTTTAATTTTTTTGGTACTAAGAAATATACGATATCTGTATCTTTCTCATTTAATAAGTTCCCACAAGTTCATCAGATTAATAAAATTTTATAAAGGTCTTTAAGTTTCATTAAGTTCCTTTAGAGGGGAACTTCTTGATGCTTTTCGTTATCAGTTCTTCAAAAGCCTGTTTGGAATTAAATTTTGGATGGTTGAATAGGATGTATCTAAGATAAACTTCCTACCGATCTCTAATAATAATAATTTGCAGAAAATAGTGGTTTTCTAGTGAAATTCCCAAGAAGATCGAGGGAGTTGACTTAAATATATGAAATTGACTGCTTATTTGCCAAGTCATAGTAATACATAAACAAACTCATGGTGTTTTATTACCTTCCTTGTAGAGTAGCTCCAGATGGCAGCACATTAAACATCTTCAGAGCTCTCACTTCTGATACAGGAAAATACACTTGTGTGGCTACTAATCCTGCAGGAGAAGAGGACCAAATTTTCAGCTTGAGTGTATATGGTGAGTTTTCACAGATACAAAACTGAAATTTGGTCCATAATCCTATCTTTGTAAGCACTCCCAAGAGAGGGCCAAGAAATGAATGCCTGTCTTCACTGTAATACTACATGCATATGTTTCCAATTTCATATACTGTAGATAGCACAGCGTATTACACAGAATATTCTGTAAATGATGAAATGATTGAAATTACTGTTAAATATGTTTTGAGACAAAAAGAAATTAGTTCCTTTGGTGTATTTCATAATAGAGGAATTCTGCTTGCAGTGATTTTTTTCTTGTAGAGATGCACTTGGGACTGATTTACCCTCGTACTGCTTTTTTGTTTATTAGTTAATCTACATTAATTCTTGTCAAAGTATGTTAGTAAAACATGAGTAATATGGCAGGAAAGTAATTGTTTAAGCTCTCCTCCATCCTGAGAAATTGCTTATTTGGAGTTTTAAAGGAATATGATATAGTTCGGGATGAAATTCTTCATACACAAAAAGATATACAGAAGACAACATAGTTATTCTTTACCCTTGGACTGCGTGGACATTTTATTTATTTTGAGAAAAAAAAATGCGTTCCTGAAGTACTGTGACTAGTGTGAAAGAGTTAGTGTCTGTCCCGGGTATACACTGAGACTCAGAATCAATTGGAACATGAGTTTATCCAGAGCAGCAAGGGATGACCTCGAATGTAATAATATTGGAAAAAAAAAAAAACCCACCCACATTGGATCTTTTGGGGACAGAAAGGCAGTATGCAACACTGGGAGCTGTTTTGACTAGTTTTCATTGGTTGAAGCTCAAGAAATAATTAGCTTAAGTTGTCTTCTATCTTTACAACTGTCATGGTGTGTGATGGGACCCTAAGATAGCCAGAACATGGAGCTTTATGTGCCTGGGCCTTTGTATAGTGACTCCTTTCTTTCTCCCAAGACCAAAAGGCTTTCACACCACAAAACCAAGCAAAGAAACAGCCAAAACTGGTATTACGTTGGAATTATCTTTCAGACCCGTTAACCCGTCACTTTAAAGTTTTCTGTATTTGAAAACTATCATCCTATACATCCTGAAGTTAGTAAGTTATCTTTCTTCCGGCACAAAGGTTTATTGAAGTAAACATCTTAAGCAGCAAACTGTAAACTTGCATCTGGCTCTTAAGAGGTTCAGCTGATCCCCTCTAATGCTTGACCACTTGCTCCCTCTTAAAATTTCTTTCTTTCCTCATGAGCTTCAGGTTCTGAGACCAAAGCTTTCCTTTGCTACAGCCTGAACAAACAAATAAAAGGGATTTTATTTTAATGCTATTATCATTCTACTATACATCTGGTTTTAATTATGTAAATTACTATTTATTAGTGCTTGTTATTATTGTTAGAGGTTTTACTGTTTAAAAAAATAAGGGAGCCTCTTCTGATTGGAATGCCTATGGGATATTAAGCGCAGCATTTCTTAGGCTTTCAAGCATGGCAAGAATGCATATGTGGAATGATTTTAAAAGCCAGTCTTAATACCCTCCTTTTCAACATTTACAAACTGCAGTTCCTCCAACAATAACCAACAATAAAAGTGAACCAGAGGACCTCGCTGCCCTTTTGGACACCTCCATAAATATTGGATGTACTGCTACTGGAACGCCCTCTCCACAGATAAACTGGCTAAAGAATGGCCTTCCTCTGTCTGTCTCCTCCCGCATCAGGTTACTGTCAGCTGGGCAAATTCTCAGGTTGGTTTTCACTTATTTTAACTAAGCTGCCTGGATCTTTTGCTGTATCAGCACAATTCTGCTAGCATTGTTGGAAGCAAGAGTGAAATTTGACTCAAGCCATGCCATAATAACAGTGTAATACTGTATTCCGTTTACAGCTGAATTAAATTGATTTTCTCCTTAGACTTGTCCGAGTGCAAATATCTGATGCTGGTGTGTACACTTGTGTAGCATCTAGCAGAGCTGGAGTGGACAACAAGCATTACAACCTTCAAATTTTTGGTGAGTTTCTCTGAATTTCTCAATGTGAAGGATCTATTACTCAGTTCATTTCTTAAACCTAATCTTTACTTTTCTTCCACACTAACACAAAGTTGTAAACATCCACAAAAGTGTATCAGACTTCATTAGAAAGTAAATGTTTTTCTATTTTATATATATGTTTTTAATGGAAATTGTTTTAACCCTGGAAGAGTCCTTATTTGAACTGCCACCCATAATGTGTTGGGTTTTTTTTTTGTTTGTTTGTTTTAGAATGACTGATTACTTGATTACTACTTGATAATCTTGAAGTGAATTTTAACTCAGTTACTTAACATAAACTTATGGGGTGTGAGGAGATGCAGAAAGGTAGCTGCATGCTGGTTATTTTATATTCAGAATTAACTTCTGTGTGTACTGTTTGTTTCTCTGCAGTACCACCAAGCCTGGATAATGCAAGAGGAACAGAGGAAGTGACTGTAGCAAAAGGCGGTTCCGCTTCACTGAAGTGTTTTACTGATGGCACTCCTGCCCCTGCTATGTCTTGGTTTAAAAATGGACATCCGTTGAGCCTTGGAGCTCACCAGACTATAAGTAACCAAGGAATGGTTCTTCATTTTGTAAAAGCAGAGATTGGTGACATAGGCAAATACACTTGCATAGCATCCAATAAAGCAGGAGATGTCAGCAAGCGCTTTTCTCTAAAAGTGTTGGGTAGGTGTTTACCTGTCAATTGAACAAAATGTGGGCAGTAGATGTGTATCTACTCAGGGGAACAATTTAAAAATCTCTAGGGATAAAAAAGTATTTTCAAGAAACATTTTTTGTGTGAAGTAAGTCAAATGAGGAAATGGAAGATAACTAAAGATGTGTGTGTAAAATAATATGTATTTTTACCCAAGATTTCAGGGGTACTGAAATATGCTAATTAATAGTAAACTGACATAGAAAGCAATCTGGTTTAAATATACAGCTTTGGCTGGTAGAAATTCTGCTTGACAGGTTGATAGCACAGCTCAAGGTGTAATTGAATGTATAACAGCTAAAGGGCTAATAAAAATCTTCACTGATACTATGTAATAAAGTTTTTTTTTTTACCTGAGATTATTAAAGTAATTTCTAACTTCTAATTTAATTTCACAAAATATGCAGATTAGTAGAAAGATACAGGTGGAAATCCCATGGGATACCAAGCTGTACAGCCAGAAATGGTACTAGTGCAGACTAATTCTACAAACCAACTACAAGTCCATGGGTTAGGTTTTATAGGCTGTTTGAGTCAATAAACAACAGGAGTGTTTTTCCTTCCATAGAACGCCCTCAAATCAATGGTTCAGGTAAACCAGAAGAGCTCTCTGTGATTGTCAACAACCCCCTTGAACTTCTTTGCACCTCTACTGGCATTCCAATCCCCAAAATCTCATGGGTGAAGGATGGGCGCCCGCTTCTGCAGAATGACAATATTCGTGTCATAAGAGAAGGGCTTCGAATAACCAGCGCTCAGGTGAAACAACTGTTTCAAAGTAGTCTCAAACTGCAAACTCTAGAGAAGCATACCGAGTTGCCTGCCATCCTGACAGAGGTCCTAAAACCCTCTGTAAAGACTTCTTCCTGCATGTGCAGTTGGAGGATGTGCTTTTCAAGCCTTGCCTTGAATTTTTTTATTCAGAAAAAGTGGGTTAAGAGTGACCTAGCATTTCTGCCTCTTCTGAGCATTATTCAAGTTCATTTTAGAGTTCTGAAACTTCTTTATTTGTTCATCCTTCTTCATAGAAAGCTGAACAATCAAGGCTAGGGACTTGTGCCTTATTTGTGTTTATTTCTGTTTTTATCTATAATCTATTATAAGATTACATAATATATTATCTGTTATATAATTACATATCTGTTGAAATCTAATTTTATATATATATATTATAATCTGTATCTATAGCCCATTTATGTTCATTTCCTGTGTATTTGACCCTTGTTACTGTTACTTGATTTTCTTTTATTTTGTAGTTCCTCCTCAGCATTTCTCCTCTTTCTACTATCTCAGATTTGCCTGATACCCATTTGCTTCTCGCATGCATAGGCCACAGATTGCAGAGAAAAAAACTGCCTTTTCTGTCATCTGTGTGAAAGTTAAGAATAACTAAAGACGATAGAATAAGAAAGTTAGGAATAACTAAAGACGGAAGTTAAGAATAACGAAAGACGATACGAAAGCTTTAAGATGAATTCAGACAATAAAGGAGTCCATGGAAAAATAACCTGTACAGAGCTACTATAGTCAGCCAGACTGGATTTCACCAAACACAAGGGGGATGTGGCTCAGGAAGACAGATAAACAATCTACTGGTTTTGTTTGTCAAGTAAACACTTCATGTCTTTATAATGAGAAGCTTGCAGGAAAGAGAAAGCATAACATTATGCAATAACATTCAGACTATGGATGTGTACATAAAAAGGCTTCCTTACTACCCAGAATTTACTCTTGCGTAGACCTGTAGCAACTTCCATGTTCATGGATTGCCTGTTGCAGAAAGGAGAAGATGTATTTGCTGGAAGCACATTATCCTCAGAGATTATAGTCTTTCCACTCCTAAGCCACATCTGCATAATACCATGGTGGTAAGAGATGCAAGCTTCCCAGAACTAGAGAAGAGAAGGCTCCAGCCCACAGCAGGGCGTTGGCTTTAAGGTCCCTCCCAAACCAAACCCAAAGAATCAGTTTTGTGATTCTAAGAACTTTTTTCATTTCTTCTCAGGCTTTCCTTATCTGTTGTCTTTACTTTTAACTGTTACTGTTTCTGTCAGTGTTTATATTTTACTGCTTTTCTGAATTGTTCCCATATGCTGCGACTTTTACTGAAGTTTTTCATGTGTTTCCAGGTCGAGGATGCAGGAAGATACACATGTTTGGCATTTAGCCCAGCAGGGGATGATGATAAGGAATATTTAGTAAGAGTGCATGGTAAGTTTGAGGAATATTTCTTTCCTAAATTAAGCTGTAAACTACAAAGGTGTGTATGACATTTAACAGCTTACTTATTATTAAAGAAGTATGTGTTTTGAGAAAGTGATATTATACTATATAATTAACGTTTCTGAATAAGGTTAACTCCTTTGACATGCAATAAAAAGGGAAAGTTCCACCTGATGCAGTTCGCGCCTTCTATTGTGAATAGGTTATAGATATTTGTGTTCTGCATCTTTGTTCAGCTGAACTGAATTTATTGTACTTACAAAAAAGTATAAAGTATACTGATACCTAAGATCTTAGTTTTTCAGTAGAAAAGCATATATATATATATATATATGTATGTATGTATATATATTTAGAATACATTAAATGTAGTGTCAGTAAAGGCAGTGTAAACAGAGCTTCTGCAGTTCTACAGTATGCTTCAGGTTTCTTCTTGAGGGCTGTAACTGCCAAGTTTCATGATGAAGAGTTTTTGGAACTTCTGTGGTCTCTGCTCTGTCTGGCTTTGATGCTAGTGCCCTTGCTGAGAATTGATTTTAATTTAATTTCTGTCACAGTAGTTTCCAGTATTTGACTTAAGAAACAGTTTCACCAATTAAACAAATGTGGTGTATTTAACACAGATATTGTAAAGTAGTACTAAATTGTGGCACTGTAGCTTTGCCTTTGTCTTAAATATTGAGAAGTAAAATACTTTTTTTAAAGTATGGTTTTAATGGTAGTTCATAACTGTGGTGTTTATTTTTCTAAATTTTTGTAACAGTTCCTCCTAATATTGCTGGTACCAGTGGTCTGCAGGACCTCACTGTGTTGCAGAACAGACAAGTTATACTGGAATGCAAGTCAGATGCTGTGCCACCTCCAACAATCGCATGGCTTAAAAATGGAGAACTTTTAGAGGTATTAGCAATTAGATTATTTGTGTTAGTCTGTTGCTTCTTTTATTTTTTACACACAGTGCTTGAGGTTTCTTACTCTACTCACTTGCCCCTCCAGTGCAATCAAGTTACAGTGCATCGAATTCAAGCTGAGTTACCCCAGTACAAATACAGTTAGTCCTAAATGAGTACCTGAAGCTAGCAAACATGTGAAGTGGCCATCCCGCTGTTATTTGTTCTTTTTTCCTTTAGGGGGATCCCTTGCTCCTCCTGGATCCTCTGAACAATCCTAGAAGCCTTCGGTATACTTCCTGAATGGCTTCCCAGGAAAGGTAGCTGAGAAAAGACTACATTATATGTTTCCTCTGGATAATTATGCATCCTCATATTCTAGTCACATTTAGGAAGGAATTACAATTCTTTATGTTGGGGCAAAAAAAAGAAATGAAAACAAAAAACTCAAAATGTGTTACTAACCAACACAGTTTTGTATCAAATGCATCTTTTTCACTCATGGTTCCAAGTAGTGTCGTATAAGGCGCAGAGTCCTTGGTGGCTGAAAGAAAACTAGTAAGATTAGAACCGTTTAAGCAGAATGGTGGTGTTTGTTTTTTTTTTAATTTATCATCTTCCTTAGGACCACTCAGAAACCTCTTTCCAGCAGATCAATTTAAATTCAGTTATTAATTCAACTTAATAATTTTCCCTCTATTGATTTTAATTTATGAATAAAGAGAAAAAAATTCTTCTTAATTCATAAAACATAACTCATATGTCTCCCGTAGTTGTAGTCAGTCCATCAGTAGTCTTCATTCAAAGGCCTGCTTCTGTGCAGTACCTGTGAGAGCCCATTCCTCAGGCTCTTCCACTGTTGTAAGCTTAGAAGAATGAAATATTTGTGCAAGAAGCAAGGATAAGGTGAGCCATTATATCTTACTAAGTGCTGCTGGGGAATAATATTACCTCATACAAAAACTAGACAGAAAGAAGTGTAAGAGAAGTCCCTTGATTGCTTCCCTTGATTGCTGGGTACAGACTTTTTTTTATGAATGCAACTTGGAACAAGGCGTGGAAGTTAAACATGAATACTTCATGTCTTTCTTGAGAAAGACCTCAGTCTTTCTTGAAAAGCTAGTGTTTTAAGCGGTACTTGAAATTTTTTCTTTTATTCTACATCTTCACTGAAATAAACCATGAAAAGAAGCCACTTTTAGAAATACTTACCAGAAATAAAGCAGTGGAGCAACACTATTATAGACCTAGATACTCAGCTGAACACCTGGGGTTTAACTTATGTAATATTAGATCTTTTGCTTCAGAGATTTGTCTCTGTTTGTAAGGCTGAGGCATCTTGGTTGTGCAGTTTGACTAATTTCCCACCTTTTGTTTTATAACAGTGTAAGGACATTTTATTTGTACAGTGAGCTCTCCTCTGACAGTAATCTCGAAAGTAATGCTGTTATAAATTTTGTCCAGATATGGGCCTCCTAATTTATCAGTTGTACTTTATGTAGCAGGTGTAGTTTTATTTTATTCACTACCATCCATTCCATCCTTCAGCTGAGCTTGTATAAATATGTACTCCAGACATCAGGAAAGCATTAGTGTCCTCCTGAATGTCTGACTGTTTTCTCAACCTCAAAGAAGTGTAATAACCTACTATTAGTAAGCATCTGGGATAGAATTCTCCCTGGATATGAAAAGAGAGGTGCTGTATGAATGCTTATATGGCATGTGATTTCCCTTACCTTGGAAACACTGAGGTTTCACAGTGACAAAAGGTGACTGGAGAAAGTCAAGGTTCCAGACTGCAGTATTGCTTCAGTTTAAGTTATCGCTGCTTTTTGAAATAGCCTTGTAATGAAGGGTGTCTTTCCTCCTGTTTTTTTTTTTTCTTTTTGTTTGTTTTTTCTGGTCTTTCACTGTGTTTGAAGTCAACACTAGACCTTGCTGTGTTCAGTAATGTAGTTGTGCAGCACCACCACCTGCTCTAATAGAACCCTAGAAAGATCTAGCTTGGGATTGCTTTGGTGATCGTAGTCCTTGCACTCTTCATTGATTTGGAAATATACATCGAGTGTTACCAAAATAGGTAGGTAGGAGTGTCTTGACCTAATCTATCTTTATCCAGACACTAAAAGAATTGCTGAATTTGTATTTGTATCATTTCACCTGTGAGAGGCCGCCGCTGCTGGTTATGCTACATCTGTGCTAGTGCCTGGTGTGAGACCAGAGCACTTGGATGGTAGTGCAAAGCAGTGCAGAGCTGGAGATACTTTACTTGTATGTGGTGGTTGCTGTCTACAGGTCTCCTAGCCAAAAGAGCAGATGGGAATGTCAGCTTTGAATGTTATCCAAAGTTCGTGTTTGTTCTTTGTTTCTTCCTTTATTTTCTTTTTTAAACTTTTTTTTTATCCAGTCGGGTTTTTGAGCACTTGTATTTGGTATTGCTGTCAGTTGTTCATTCAGTTCTGATCCAGTCTAGTTATGGTAAAAAAAAAAAAAAAAAAAAAAAAAAAAAGCTTTGACTTCAAATGACTACTGGGCAGCTGCTCTTCATTGTAGCACTCAAAAGAGTCATGCTCTCCAATCCAGTAATTTTATGCTATATCCTGTCTGGTCAAAATTTGAAGAACAGTGTAGAGAAACTGGTATTTTTTCTGCTTGTAGTGTGCATCGATTTTGAGGAAAAAATAAGAATCGTGCTATTCATTAATTCATTACCCCTTTTCTGTAAAAACCCCCAAAACCTAAACCCTTTGGCAAAGTAACCCTAAAAGCTATCTTATTGAGGCACAAGTCTCAGTAGGGTTTTCAAGTTGGAACCACTGAGCAATGATAACTTAGAACTTGGGTTATCCTATTATCTTCATGGCTATGAACCAAGTTAAGCTAGCATTTAATTCAGTCCCCTGAATTAACCTTGACTCTGCACCAAAAAATGCTCAATGTTTAGAAAGAGAACAATGGTAAAATTAAATCCTTCCAACTCTCTCTCTCCTTCTAGGGAACTCCTCGAATTCGAATCCTATCCAATGGGCGATACATGCAAATCAATAATGCTGACCTCGGTGATACAGCAAACTATACATGTGTGGCAAGTAATATTGCAGGAAAAATGACCAGGGAGTTCATGCTGGCAGTACATGGTAAAATCATAGATCCATTCTTGTGCGTTCTGCTCTTCGCATGATATTTCTGCTGGGGCTCAAGTGGGAAGAAAGCATTAGAAGTCTGTTTTTTAACCAAGCACTGGCTGCTTAGGCTGTATTCAGATACTATGGGACCAGGTGTGTTACGTCATGTATGTCACCATCCCAGTTCACAGCTGTCCCCCTCACTGAGGGACCAGCTGTATGCCCACCACGGCTCCCTCTCTGGCTGGCTGTGTTCCTGCTACACATCCTGCCTTCATCCTGCTTTAGCAGGAGGGTTGGGCTCAATGATCTCTTGAGGTCCCTTCCAGCCCCTGCGATTCTGTGATCCTAGTTCAGAGGCAGGATATGTCCAGACTGAACATGCAGATACAAGACTGAGAAGTGTTCCTTGACAAATTTAGACAAATTGTTAAAGCATTTCACTGGTATCTTGGGGGGCTTGGTGGTTTCATCACCAGTTTTTCAAGTTACTTGAAAACTGCGGCTTCTCTGAAGCTACAAGCAGGCAATGGTAGGAACACAGGGTTTGGAGGGCCCTGTGCATCCCAGTGCCTGACCTCTATCGCAGTAAGCCTGTTGTACTTCTCAAATTTTGTTGTAAACCTGTTTATTTTCTCAACTGTAGACTCATGAGAAACAATTCTATTCTCACACTAAAGATAAGAAACTTCTTCCGTATATCTGTTCTGTTAATGACTCAGTCATATATACTTGCATTACACTGAGTCCCTCCAAGGCTGTCATTCACTGTCCATTTAAAATTCTTGTTTCTCCTTAATTTAATTAAAACAACGATATAATTTCACAGTCTTATTTTGCTGAATTAAATGTCATAACCTCTTCTGTAGTTTTAGCTATATGATAATCCTTGCAGTAACTAGCTAAAGTGATGTTTACAGTGCACTTAAGACAGACTTTGTTTTTTATTCCATACTGAATCACAGCAAATACCTTGTACTAGACAAAATAGTAAGAAACGTATTGCTGTTTTTACAATCATCCCCATTACTGCATCTGTTTACGTGTGTCCAGTTTCAATTGGTGCAGCCTAAGAGTTCTTTTTCTGATACCATCTGGGATTTTCCCTTAACAGTGGCTCCAACAATCCAAAGTAGCCCTCAGACTACTGTTGTCCATTTAAACTCGTCTGCTGTTCTGGAGTGTACTGCAGAAGGAGTACCAACCCCCAGAATTGCATGGAGGAAAGATGGGGCTGTTTTTAATGGAAACAATACAAGGTATTGTCCTGTAGTCAAAATAAGTATTCTTCCCAGTTTTTTAAGAATACACCAGGTACAGAAAGGTACAGATGTCTTAATTAGACATCTAAGACTTGTAAATGAGTTTTGGTTTCACAGCTCAGAATTGCTGTTAATACTGTCATTTCAAATAGACCCAAATATGAAATATGCGGTGGTAGAAATAGTGGTTTGGAGAAGATTTTTAACAGTAAATGTGGAATATGTTTACATTTTTTTTTTATATTTGAAGTTTTTACGATGAAGCTAAGCAATTTCATGCAGACCAGAAGCTCCTTGAGTATCCTCTGTAATTTCTGATATGAGTAAAACTTAATACATATAGTCTAACATCATCATTTATTATAATAAATGGTTTCTGTCTTCTGATTGTTTTGGGGGGAAATAGCTAGGCATTTTCTGGAACTGAACAAATGCTTAAGAATTCAATTATATTTCAAAGAAAAAAATAAAATATACAATTATTAACTTCGGGGGTTTTTTTTGTTTGGTTGGTTGGGTTTTTTTTTGAGATTAAATCAATGTTCATAAAGTGTTCTGGACATCTGCACATCTGTCATCATGTATATAGAAGCACTGTGTCAGTTTGATTTTATAACTTCTCTGGAAAATGGATGTGCTGGGAAAGAGTGAAGTCATGATAAGTGCAATAAATGAGAAAACTGTATGTGCCCAAATTAGACACCATGTGTTGAGACTATTGTTGTGCAGCCTATGTCATCTGTGTCTTCTGTCCTGTCAGGATAGCTGATGGTACTGTTGATTGATAGCAGGGGAAAAACCATGTGGCTTTGTTTCAGATATTCCATATTAGAGGATGGATCTCTACAAATCCACTCAGCACATGTTACTGACACAGGAAGATACATGTGTATAGCGAGTAATGCAGCTGGCACTGAGCGCAAACAAATTGATCTGCAAGTCCTTGGTAAAAGTTTTGGTTTTAAATAAATATACATGTTTTCACAAGTCTAAAGTACGTTTGTATCATTTTTCTTGCTCGGTCTGATACACTTGGAAGTTTTGCCCTTTTCCAGTTACTCTTTTTTTTTTTTTTAATGGGAATTTACAGACTTAGAAATACAACCCAAACGTTTATGAAAAGAAAATATTTTTTCCTTGTTACCTGTCATGTGCACACCACATGGAAATAGAAAGACTCAACACATCCAATACTTCATGTTTAGTAGGTTAATTACCACCAAATTTACTTAATTATTACAAATAGAGTAATGTGTTCAAGCAGCGCAGCTCTGTGTATAGGTATGTGTGCATGTGTGTGCAATTATTCTGAATAATTAGGCTTTGTTTGTCCTTAGTTCCTCCAACTATTGCTTCTGGATGTACTAATATTACAGTTACTGTAAACGTGCAGACCACTTTGCCCTGCGAAGCCACTGGAATTCCCAGGCCAGCAGTTAGCTGGAAAAAGAATGGGCGTCTGCTTAGTCTTGACCAAAACCAGAATACATATAGGTGAGGGATGTTTTCTTTTCACTGTGGGTTTAAAATTGATGGGGATTAACTTGGCACTTTAAAAACGATCCATATATAAATGTAATTTTATATAGCCAACAAAATTTGTTGTCTGATTACCTGAGAAGAAAAGGAAGTATTTCACTGGCTTTTACTTTTTTCTGTTCTCTTTGTTCAGCCTTCTGTCTTCAGGTTCCTTAGTAATCATTTCTCCCACTGTGGATGACACTGCTGTCTATGAGTGCTCTGTGTCAAATGATGCAGGAGAAGATCAAAGAGCAATCGAGCTCACTGTTCAAGGTAGAGGGGATATCACTGTTACAGGTGTATGGCACCTAGAATTTCTTTGGGATATACCAATGCTAGGATGAGACTTCTGTTTATTTTATGATATCTTTGTCTTTGGTATTCCTAAGAAAGATAAGAAGTTTCTTTAATTCATAACAAATGAAAATGGACTAACAACGCTGATCTTTGTTTTTAGTGCCCCCATCCATAGCAGATGAAGCCACAGATCTCTTGGTAACAAAGCTATCTCCAGTAGTAATTTCCTGCACTGCCTCAGGGGTTCCTATTCCCTCAGTTCATTGGACCAAAAATGGCATAAAGTTGCTTCCCAGAGGAGATGACTACAGAATTCTCCCTTCAGGTACTGTGCATGGCTGGAGTCCAGATACAGAAAACTAGCAAAAGGGATTGATTATGCACATCTAGAAGTAATTAATTAGATACAAACAACTCCTCAAAAAAAAAAAAAGACATTTCTTTATTTAGAATAAAAATATAGACCTCTTAAGATGAGTGCTGCAAGAGTGTTGTGTTCACTGTGGATGCAGCGTACTGCCGTGTGATGTAATTCACTCTCTCTCTGCTGTAGGTGCTGTTCAAATTCCTGCTGCTCAGTTAGCACATGCAGGTCAGTACACCTGTGTGGCCCGGAATGCGGCTGGCTCTGCTCATAGGCACACCACTCTTCACGTTCAGGGTAAGGTGGGAAAAGAAAACGCATTCTGTCAGAAAACTTTGCCTGTGTAATACATGGTTGTGCCACAGGGTAAGAAGAGCACAGATTGGACTGTCAGTAGAAGAGCGCTTCCACTGAGCTCTTTATAAGGATGGCAGAATCCAGCTAGCTGTTGCTAATTCAGCTTTCTCAGACTTTCAGTTATGTAATTTAAATGTCTTCTGTGTTTTCTAGCCTTGAAAGTTTACCAGTTGTCATTTTGTCTTTCATTTTGTTCCACAGAAATACCCATTATCCAAATTCAGCCAGGGATGCTGGATGTCATTGTGAACAATCCCATTCTGTTACCGTGTGAAGCAGTGGGAACACCTCGACCCATAATAATGTGGCAAAAGGAGGGTATCAATATAATGACAACAGGTATCCTCTTACAGTCTGTAATTCAACCCAATTTGCTGGAACTCAGAAACTTTCTCTCTGTTTTGTGAATGTCCAAATTCATTCTTTTTAAAAAGAAAAATAAAATCCATACTTTGTTTACATTTGTTTCAGGTAACAGTTATATGGTTCTTCCCAATGGCAGCTTACAGATTACAGAATCAACTGTTGAAGATGCTGGCACTTACACGTGTGTTGCTCAAAATCCAGCCGGCACTGCTCTGGGGAAAATCAAACTGAAAGTTCAAGGTAAATCAAATTCTAAACTCTTGTTGTAGTGTTTTATAGACAAGAAATTCATGCATGTTTTCTGTTTGCAAAACCTAAATATAAGCAACACAACAGGTCCTAATGCTTTCCTATGTGATGTGACATGACGTAGAGCCCAGGAGGCTTATTCCCTTTAGTTGTCTACTTTAGGATCAGTGTATGTTTTTAGGCTTGTTTTCACTGAGAATTCCATGTTTCTTACATCATCTCAATCTTTTCTAAATTTTTGTAATCCTTTTTCAGTTCCTCCTGTCATCAAGTCCCTCCTGAAGGAGTATGTTGTTCCTGTTGATCAATCTGTCACTCTACAGTGCGAGGCCGAAGGCAACCCTGGGCCAGAGTTCAGTTGGCATAAAGATGGCCAGCAAGTAACGGAATCCATGAGAAGGAGAATCCTTAGCACTGGGGCACTGCAGATTGTGTTTGTGCAGCCTGGTGACACAGGCCGTTACACATGCATAGCTGCAAACGTGGCAGGGTCCAGCAGTTCCAGCATGGAACTTGTTGTGCAGAGTGAGTGGGGCTGTATGGAAACAAGGTGTACTATGACACCTATGGAGGGTGAGGAGCTGGGATGTAAGGGAGAAGTTCAGGAAAATGATGCTATTTGCTGTGTGAATTTTATTGGTTTGTAGTATCAGCCAGTTTCTCAAACTCAGGAAGAGCATTACATTCCCTTAAGTCAGTTTCTTCTTTATTGCATGTATTTCACACACTCTGTGGCATGCTTAATGGATCGTCATTGGTGGATACAAGAAACAATACAGAAGACTTGAGTTTCTTCAATCCAGTATTGTATGTTTTTACAGAAGAAGGAACTTTAAAAAGGTTTATTTAAATGCATACATATTCTTTTTACAGCTCCACCCAAGATTCACAATATGGAGACACATTACATGGTCACAGAGGATTCCCGTGCTGTTCTGGCCTGTGTGGCAGATGGAATTCCAACACCAATAATAAACTGGAAGAAGGACAATACACTGTTAACAGAGATAGTAGGAAAATACAAGGCTGTGCCAGGTGGAGACCTTATTTTGGACAATGTTGTTGTAAGTTCACTAAATTTAAGATGTGACTTGACTAGTTTGGATGTGATGCAACCCTACTTCTCTTCATTTTCACCAGTTTATGGATTAGTCTCTTATTTTATTTTGTTTTCTTGTTATTAATATTTCAGAGTCTTTGTAAATGTTTCATTTTCCACTGTTGAGTAAAATACCTGTGAAAAACTTGTAGTGATAATTTCTCAGAATGGACAAAAACAAATGTAAGGTCATCTTTCAAAAACAGAGGAAGCAAGAGTTCAGATGAACCTTTCTACCAAATGCTATTTCTAAATGTTCTGATATTCCATTGCCATTACAAGCGCTAACATTGTGTAAGATACAGCACAACTGAAATTTCCTCAACACTTTTTCTTTCAGCCTGAAGATTCTGGCACTTATACCTGTACTGCTAAGAATGCTGCTGGAGAAGACACACATAATGTCACCCTGGTTGTTCATGTACTCCCAGCTTTTACTGAACTGCCTGGAGATGTAACTTTGACTAAAGGAGAACAACTTAGATTAACTTGCAAAGCAACTGGGATACCTGTGCCCAAAATAACTTGGACTTTTAATAATAACATCATTCCAGGTGGGAAACACCAAGTTACTGGTCATTCTGCTCCTAGATTTTTTCCTCTTGCAGCACTGCTATTGATTTAGGATAAGGAAGAGAAAAAACTAGAGATAAAAGCTTGTTAGGCAGTGATTGAGTGTGGAATAAATATCTTAAGTATTATGCAATCATGCAATTAAATTGCTCCTGAGACACAGCTGCAAGAAGGATAATTAAGAAATTGTCCCTGTTCTGTAGCCAATAATGTAACACATTAAAAACACACAGTATTTGATTACATTTACTCAACATCCAACAACTAAAGCTATTTCTCTCAAGTATGAAGAAAGTCTCAGCAGTGCAAAGAATGCAGATGCACAAAGCTTGAAATTGAAGAACAACTTTTGTGAATATGTGCACGTGGGAAAATGTAGCTGTGACTTTTCTGTGCAGTTCTGAGATGTCTTAGAAATGAAATGGCACTATGCCATTTCTGCTGAATAGCACTTTAATTCAAACAGTCTTAAGAAGTATCAGCTATTGAGATGCGTATGTTTAAAATCATTAAAGTAATCCTTTACTGTGTGTTCTCCTTTCAGCACAGTATGATGATGTAAGTGGACACAGTGAACTTGTTATTGAAAGAGTATCTAAAGATGACTCTGGTACCTATGCATGCACAGCAGAAAACGCAGTTGGCTCCATCAGAGCTATTGGTTTTGTGTATGTCAAAGGTATGTATAAGTAACAGCAGTTGTGATCACTGTCAGTGTTTCCTGCAGCCACATTCATATTAACAGAGAATCACAGAATCATAGAATAGCTTGGGTTGGGAGGGACCTCAAAAATCATATAGTTCCAACCCCCTGCCATGGGTTTGTTGCCACCCAGCAGATCAAACTCTGCAGGGCTCCATCCAGTCTGGCCTTCAGCACTTCCTGAGATGGGGCACCCATAACTTCTCTAGGCAGCCTGTGCCAGTGCCTCACCACCCTCTGAGTAAAGAATTTTGGGATACAGTTGGCCTTGCGGGCTGCAAGCACACTCAAATAGGATCAAGCTATTTGTCCACCAGAACACCAAAGTCTTTCTCCAGATGGCTGCTTTTCTGCTCTCAGTCTGTGCATGTGTCACATATTATTTGGTACCTGGTCTTTGGATGAATGGGAAAAAACTAGAAACAGGTTGAAATTCACATTTTGTAAGTCTTAAAGTTAGGGACAAACAATTCCTTTGAACCATTCCATTCAGGGTACTTTATTTTGACTCTGCTATTTGTTTGCTACCACTTGTTTTTTCAGAGCCTCCGGTCTTCAGAGGGGATTACCATCCTAGCCGAATTGAGCCCTTGGGTGGTAATGCTATGCTGAACTGTGAAGTCAGAGGGGATCCACCTCCAACCATCCAGTGGAGCAAAGAAGGAGTGGGCGTTGAGATTAGCAAGAGGATCCGACAGCTTAACAATGGTTCTCTTGCTATCTACGGCACTGTAGTGAGTCACTGGTCTGTTGTGATGTGTTTTTGCGTTGCAAATACAGGTATTCCAGATCATATCGTTTTGAAAGAGTGAGACTGGATATTTAATCCAGTTTGCTTTTACCTTTAACAAATATTGGTTTAATTCACTTTAGAATCATACTCAAATTACTGTAACAAAAATCAGGGAACTATCATTTCCTTTAATTGTCAGAAAGACTGTATCTACATACCATTATTTGGCTTATGAAATCTTGATGATACCCAATTAAATGAAAATTCTGATTTGGACCTTTAAAAGAACCTGGGTTCTGCCCATTCAAATCAGCTGAAAAGCAGTTGTGTTCTGCAAGTGCAAACCTTGTAACATCCAAATTCCTAATAGGAATGACAAGATCCTTCCCCCACCACCTGCTGGCTGTAAATCCATGTCTGTATTTTATAATAGAATTAGAAACAAATCTTTGCAGTTATTTAGGAAAAAAAGAGATCTGATTTGAATTAAAGGAAATAAAAAATTGAATAATTGCAGTAAAAATAATTTACAGTATCATCTGTTAATAAAGGCAGTATGCTTGGATACTGTAGAATCTAACAGTGTGCCTCTTAGAATCCAGTGTATGCCATGTTGTACTGCAGAAGATTCACTCGCATGAGGTAAACTGAAACCCTTGTTGTATCCATGTGGACAGGTTACATGACTATTTGCCTTTTGTTCTTTAGAACGAAGATGCCGGTGACTACAAGTGTGTGGCAACCAACGATGCTGGTGTGGTGGAACGCAGTCTAACACTCACCCTTCAGAGTAAGGCACTAAATGATAAGCCTCGTGCCACTAAATGGGAGCGGTAATCTCTGTTTGCAGTATTTGCAGCTCCCATTGGTTTTGAAGGTTGGGCACCTCACTATACTTCAGGTTAAGATTCATCTCATCTTTCACTGTTAGTAATGAAGCTGGCAACTGAGATCAAGGAAGGAAAGCACATGGAGGATGATGTAGCTCATTCATCTTAGAAATCAGCTTAGGTGGGGATGAATCACCTTCTGAAAAGGGCCCGTTTCTCTCAGTTGTATGTACAACTGGATTAAGCTAGACCTGACCTTTAAATTGAGAAAGTTACGTGATATGAATGCCAATATTTTATGTTTTGCAGAAATAATATTTTGGATTTTTTTTTCTACTGGTTGTAGAATTTTTTCACTGGTGGTTGAGGTAGTAGACTCAAGCAATCTGGATGTGTGCCTTATATCTCAGTTGCCTCAGGCCATGGTTAGTAGCATCTTTCTGCAGGTTTTTTAAAACGTAGTATAGGAAGACTGTGTCCCAGTCCCAACTTTGACCCTCAGGTTGCTACACATTAAAAACAATCTTATCATTGTTGTTTTAATTTGCATGTTCTACCATTTGACAATGAAAGACCAGTGATAATAATTTGTCAAAATAAAGAGGCTAGGTTGTTTTGCCCTTTCTGACCAGACTTCTAATACTTACTATAATGGAAGAATGTACCCATGTGCTGTTGCCTAAAGCCTTTCTCTTTCAGGTCCTCCAGTCATCACCATTGAGCCTGCAGGGACCACTGTTGAAGCTGGTGCTACAGCAATGCTGAACTGCCAGGCCAGTGGAGAACCCCCTCCAGCCATCAGATGGTCCCGCCAAGGTCATCCACTTGTGAGTGATGACAGGGTGACTGTCTTGTCTAATGGCTCCCTGCGTATCATTGCAGCACAGAAGGAAGATACATCTGAATATGAGTGTGTAGCGAGGAATCTAATGGGATCTGTGCTTGTTAGAGTTCCACTGACTGTCCAAGGTAGGTGCACAAAATACAGGGCAATAACTTTCAAACTAGTAGATTCCAGCATTAATTGACAGTAACAACAAGGCTTTATCTTATCCCTTCCATGTATGAATTAGATGCATGCTAGACCTGTTCTGAGATGTCTCAGTGGGCTTGTGCTTCTTGCTGTTTTGTTCCTCTGATTGCACTCATCTAGCTATACTTAAATAATAATGAAAGATCTTGAACTTGATCCCATCCTCAGAGTGTATATAATCATATCTCTGAAGAAAAGCATTTAGGAGCATAAACTATTTCAGAGCATCTGTGGTGATCTCTGAACTGTAGTAAGACATTTCTGCAGTAGTGAGGACATGAAGCAGATTGGATTTCCAAGCATGGCTTCTGAAGCACATTTTCCTCTTTGCTCTCTCAGTCTAAGAGCTGTCATCATAAGTACGTGTTCCCAACAGAGCACCATTTTTCCCACTGCAGTGCATGGTGGATTTTCAGATTGGCTTGAATGGCAACCTTGTAGCGTAACATGTGGTCAGGGTGTTCAGGAGCGCACTCGTCGATGCAACAAACCCCTTCCAGCAAATGGTGGGAGGCCGTGTGAGGGGCCTGACACAGATGTGCGCAGCTGCCGCAACAAGCCATGTCCAGGTATTTAATAGATTGATATTTTTAATTTGCCTTATGTCAAGTGCCTCAGTAATGTATCATTTTCACCATGGATCTTCATGACAGATGTATTTTTCTGACAGGGTGAAATTCATCTTGAGTTTTGTGGAAAGGAAACTTGTGCGCACACAGTTTTCTGTTTGTTTGTTTGTTTTGAAGTATTTTAATTAAAGCTGAAAATTTCCGTTTCTTAGTTGATGGCAACTGGTCTGAATGGGGACTTTGGGAGGAGTGTTCAAAGAGCTGTGGACAAGGGAACAGGACCAGAACCAGAACCTGCAGTAACCCACCAGCCCAGCACAGTGGGAAACCATGCAATGGCAGTACTGTGGAATTCATCATGTGCAATGTTGGGCCTTGTCCAGGTAAGAGAATGCTGTTGTAGAATTGGCTGTGTAAGGGGCTTTTTTTCAGCAATTTCTTTGTTTTCCCCACTCAATAAAAATGCTGTTTTGTTTTTCCGTGTTGCCCATCTGCTCACAGAGTAGCACTTGATTCTAAGCGTACCCCACAAAGCCTATTAAAATGGAAAAAAAAAAAAAAAGGCCACATAAAGCACACTAATAATAATTTAAGAAATTAGCGGTATTTTTCCTCTGCTTTTAAAATTTTCAGTCACATGTGTTTCTCCTAGCTAACTGCATGTTAAGGTTTCTTCCCTGTGTTGGTACTACTTACTGCATTTGACAGGATGTAGTTTATTCATAGCCTGTCACTGCTGGCGTGTTTCATTCTGCGCAGTTTTCATTGTATGGATTTTTCCCATTCGCCTGGCTTTGCTGCTGCCATGAAGTCCATCCACAGCCTGAGATTCATTTCCATAGATCTTGGTAACAAAGTCATTCTGGCTTACTGGTACCCACCAAAGGCAGTGTGCCAGCTTTTTGCTAGCATGCCCTGCCCAGGCTGAGACCTTTGGCCTAGGACAAGGCAGTCACATCCAGTTAACACCAGATTTGATCAAATCGTTCTGTTCTGCTGTTTAAAGGTTTTAATCAGATGAGGAGATATATTCAGCAAATGAAAAGGAAAGGATCTCTCTTTTGGAAACTTCTCACCTGGTTCAGCTGTTGCTTGAAGCAAAGGTTTTTTAAAGGCTTATTCAGAGTTTTTTTTAATTATTGATATTTAAAAAGTTGTTTTGTTTTTGTTTGTTTTTATTGTGTATTTTGCCATCGGCTGTGTAGCTGTAATGTCAAGTTAAAGCAGCTGTATGGTTTAAACAGTTGTGTGGCTGTGCTGACTTTGCAGTTGATGGTGAGTGGAGCTCCTGGCTTCCGTGGGGCCCATGCAGCGAGAGCTGTGGGAAAGGCACCCAGACGCGGCTGCGGCTCTGCAGCAGCCCCCCTCCTTCACATGGCGGGTCCCACTGCAATGGGCCTGATGTGCAGAGGCAGGTCTGCAGCAAGAGGCACTGCCCAGGTAAGATATGTGTCAGATAGAAAGAAACGAAATGGCAGTTTCCAAATTCTGCTTAAGTTATATCTAATGCTTTTCAGTTCTAAAACTGTAATCCCTGAAAAAAGTCCATTCAAGCCTTCTATTTTCAGAGGTCCCTCCCAGTCTTCAACATTCCTTTGTAGACCTAGCATGTGGGATTTCTTCTTCAGTCCTTGTGTCCACTCCATTATGCAGCATCCTGAATCTTTGGCTGTTACATTACAGTCTGCCCAGTGTGGTGATTTCAGGGGCTACTTTATGCATGGATATCTAAAGCTAAGGGAGTGGCTGAGCACAAGGACTCAGTGATCCCTGACCATGAATGTGGTAGGACCACAGCTTACCTACAGATCATGCTGTTCTCCAGCTTTCACTCCTGAAAATCCGTATGTAGAAACCCCTGCATATCTGAGATGTTCTACAGGGAGGGTCAGTAATGTGCAACAATCAGTGTCACCCTGATGTAACTCTGACTCACTTTATCTCCAACATCAGAGGCTGTAACTGTTCCGTGCTGTGCCTTTCTCACCAGTGGACGGGAAGTGGGCCCCATGGGGCAGCTGGAGCGCCTGCACTGTGTCCTGTGGTGGAGGCAGCAGTCAGAGAACACGCCAATGCTCAGACCCAGCCCCACAGTTTGGAGGTCACAGATGTGAAGGAAACGACATACAAGTTGATTTTTGCAACAGTGATCCTTGTCCCGGTGAGTGCTTTCAGTTAGGATGCTTGTCCACTTGATGAATTTGTAGGGGTGGATGAGTGGAAGGAAGGCCTCCACAAATCACATTTGTACTCCCAATATATGCAGAAAAATCAGGGAATCTGAACACAGGCAGGTGGCACTCGATGCCTGACAAGATAATCTCTCCATCTCTCAGAAGGACCAGGGCATTTTAAACACTTCTTGGGAGAACAAACTAGCAGCAGCTGATGTATAAGCACCTGCAAGACTGTCAGAGGTCTCAGAAATTCAGAATCACCTGGGCTGGAAAAGGCCTCCAAGATCACCAGTTCAGCCGTCAATCTGACCTGGTTGTGCACCTCTGTAAAGTCACAGCTGTCCAGGCACAAAGTACTGCATATCCGAATGCTGCAGCTCACACCATGATCTGGTGACTTGCTTTGTAAGTGAGATGTGCTGCATGCTTTCTGCATTAGTCACTTAATGAGCTATGGTGTTCTGGAGTTGGTTATTGCACACCAAGAAATCACTGAGTGCTGGACAAGATAACTTGATCTTTAAGTCTGACTTTTGCTTTTTGTTTAAGGGAAAAAAAAAAATTAGGTTACTGTTCAATAGGAATATTTTCCTGCCTTGGATGTCTTTTTATTATCTGCTATTAAGAGAAAGTTGCATAAAATCTGACATTTATTTTCACAGTTCATGGCAGCTGGGGCCCTTGGGGCAGCTGGGGAACATGCAGCCGCTCATGCAATGGCGGACAGGCAAGGCGGTACCGGGGCTGCGACAGCCCTCGCCCCAGCAGCGGTGGCAGGGCCTGTGCAGGGGCTGACATGCAGATCCAGAGGTGTGGCACTGACCTGTGCCCCGGTGAGTGCCTCCATAGTGCTGCAGGTCACACAGAACAGATGTGGGACGGTTGTGTTGTAAGAGGAATGCAGAACATTCCTGTTGTTATTTGTAATTTCATATAACCTAGAAATCCACTCTCATTTTTTTTTAATGACCATCACCTACCCTGATTTCCTCTTTCACATGCTAGATTTTACCAAAATGAGTTAGAATAATCCTTAACAGGAAATAGTATATGAAAATCTCTTGTACACCTGATCTAGTTTTGCTTTACATTAAATACAGTTTATGAGGCTCCTAGTAAACTTCCATAACTTATTCCAGGAGCAGGGAAGGATGCTAAGTCCACATGGTTTAAATCAAACTATGATCAAAGAAGTTAACTGATTTATTAACACAAGAATCAGTGACCTTTCACGTTCGGGATCAGTGCTGGCAATATGGAATATAAACCACTATGCTAGAGACTTACTAAACACCTACAAATATCTAAGCTTCCTTCCATAATTCATCCTAGAAAAGGGTTATAATTAAATTACTAATATTTTTGATATAATAAATCATTAAATCCCTCCTCTGTGCATACCCTTTTGTATGTCTTCATCGTGGGGGTAATGCAGTAGCTTTGTGTGTAGGTGTGCCACTTCTAACACCCTGCTGACCAGCCCCGCGGTAGCAAAGCTCCCAACCAGGCCACACCTCATCCCTAGGCTGTGGATGTGTGGGGGCTTGTTGCCCCCTGCAGTCACCCTCCTGGCTTGGGTGCCTGCTGCTCACAGTGTGCAGGGGAGCAACACTCCACTGGGAGATGGTGAGATCAGTGGAACAACTTCTGGCAGCACTGAGCCCAGTTTGCTTTGGTTGTTTACCCTCATCTTAACTGGGTTTCTCCTCACAGCCACAGATCTTTGTGCTGTATTTTTGCTTCTCTGGTGACTTAGCACTGGTAGGAGCTCAGCACTCACCACCACACTGCTATAGCGCTGTCCCACCTCAGAAGGAGAGGGGGAGAAAATAAAATGGAAAAAAAATGTTGTGGGTTGAGATAAGAGCAGAAGATCACACGCCAATTACCATCACAGGCAAAACAGACTTGGCATAGGGAGATCAATATAGTTGGTTGCCAATTATGTAATAGCAAACTAGAGCATTGAAAACTAAATCCAGCTAAAAACATCTTAGCCCCATCCATCTTCTTCTACCTCCTCCCTCCAAGCAGCCCAGGGGAGCAGGGAATGGGGGTTACGGACTGACTGTAATTCTCCATCTCTGCTGCTACTCTGTGGTCACTCTGCCCCTGCTGCACATGAGGTCCCTCATGTGGATGCTATTCTTTCTGAACTAATCCCATGGGCTTCCCACAGGCTGCGGCTCTTCAAGCACTGCTCCAGCTTGGGTCCGTACCATGGGATGCTGTCCTTCCCAAACTGCTCCAGAACAGATCTGTACCACAGGGCCCACCCTTCAGGCGCTGCTCTAGCACAGCCCCACAGGCGGCAGCTCGCCCAGCACTCCTGCCCCACCACGGGACCCTCTCCACGGCTGCAGGTCTGGCCTGGGGCTGCTTCTGTGGGCTCCTCCATGGCTGCACTGCTCCACATGGTGCCCATAGTCTGCAGGGGACAGCTTGCACCACAGCTGGAGCTGGCTCTGCTCTGACACAGGGCAGCCTCCCCTGCTACCAAAGCCTTTCCGTGTAAATTCAGTACCACTTTACTCAAAAGTTTCCTGGTATTTCCCTGGTTAATATTTTATTTGGCTGATGGTTATGTTAAGCAAATTTCTCATTGTTACCTTCTCCTTAGAATTGTCAGTTTTGAGCAACTGTCAGCACCAACTGATAAGACATCTCCAGATGCTTTGTTCACGCTGTATACTGTCACATTCTCAGCATGTCAGCCATTGTTATTGAGGCTGTGCTACCAGGAGAACGCCTTGGAGACTTCTTCCCTCCCTGTGTAATTTGGCCAAGTCTAATTGATCTCTTGTGAGCATTTGAATCAACAGAACCTGTTTTCTTTACTTTTGAGATTTATGGTTTGCTTGGTTTGTTGTAATCCAAAAAATTGGTTTTATACCCATGCAGTTTCAGATAATTCTTTTTAAGAATGATGCTCCCAAAGCTCAGAGCAGCTGGGTTGTTCCTCTAGTGAGAGACAACCAGAAAAGATGACAGGGGATTCTAAATATTGACAGCTCTTCTGTATGAATTGGTTTGTGATGGATCTGCATACATTTGACTGTGCTTCTTAATCTTGAAATCATAGAATCACCAAGGGTGGAAAAGACTTCCAGCATCATCCAGTCTAACCATCCACCTACCAGTATTTCTCTACAAAACCATGTCCTTTAGTACAGCATTTAAACGTTTCTTTCTTACTCTGGGGATAGTGATTCCACAGCCTCCCTGGGCAGCCCACTTCAGCACCTGACCACTCTTTTGGAGAACAAATTTTTCTTAACGTCCAACCTGAACCTCCCTTGGCACAACATTCTTCTGTTCCTATTGCTAATTACATGGGAGAAGAGGCCGACCCCCACCTCGCCACAACCTCCTTTCAGGCAGTTGTAGAGAGTGATAAGGTCTCCTCTGAGCCTCTTCTTCTCTGGACTAAACAATCCCAGTTCTATCAGCCGTTCCACATAAGACTTGTGCTCCAGACCTCTCACCAGCTTAATTCCCCTTCTCTGGACACGCTCCAGGGTGTCAAAGTCATTCTTGTAGTGAGGGGGCCAAAATTGACCACAGTATTTGAGGTGTGACCTCACCAGGGCTAAAGAGGGATGATCACTTCCCTGCTTCTGCACTATTGCTGATGCCAGCCAGGATGCCATTGGCTTTCTTGGCCACCTGGACACTCTGTTGGCTCATGTTCAGCTGAGCACTGACCAACACCATAAGGTCCATTTCTTCCACACAGTCTTGCAGCCACTCTGCCTCAAGCCTGTAGTGATGCCTGGGGTTATTGTGGCCAAAGTGCAGGACCCAGCACTTGGTCTTGTTGAACTTCATCCCATTGGCCTCAGCCCAGTAATCCAGCCTGTCCAGGTCACTCTGTAGGGCCTTCCTACCCTCGGGCAGATAACACTTCCTCCCAGCTTGGTGTTGTCTGCAGACTTACTGAGGGTGCACTCAATCCTCTCATCCAGATCACCAATAAAGATATTAAACAGGACAGGCCCCAGTACAGACCCCTGGGGAACACCACTTGTGACTGGTCGCTAGCTGGATTTCACTCCATTCACCACCAGTTCTGTGTAGCCTGACATTCTCAGGGGCAGATGCAGAGAGACTGGCAAAAGGAAAACCTCTTGCAGAGGGCAACTGGCAGAATTTGGGAAGTGGGTGATTATATGGCTCTTCTTGTGATGCTTTTTCTTTTCTCTGTCATGTTAGTTCCGTCAAGAACTAATGACACAAAAGCATTACTGATGCAGCCTAAAATATTTTAAGTGAGCTTTCTTCATTCTGTCTTTCTTTAGTGAATGGAAACTGGGGGCCATGGCACACATGGAGCCAGTGCTCTGCTTCTTGTGGTGGAGGAGAGCAGACCCGAACACGCCTGTGCAGCAATCCTGCCCCGCTATATGATGGCCATCCTTGTCCTGGAGACTCCTCCCAGATATCCAGATGTAATAGTCAAGCATGTCCTGGTGAGTTAATTTTCAGCCTATGTGCTATGAGAGTGTTGTGAAAGACTGCTGCACTCCTAATCTAAGTGGCTCATTTTCTTGGCTTACACCTCCTCTGCAACTGCCACTGAATATATTTGTTGTTGTTGTAACCTGTTGTGCAGCACTAGCGTATGCTCTTAAAAACTATTGCTGCTTTTCAGAGATGTGGATATAAGGTGGTTCCTGTGTTACTGTGCATGTATATCAGATCATATATACACACTACTCTGTTATCTGCAGGTCATGAGCTTGACTGTTGCAATTAATGTAGTAATATAAGTAGAAATACCTACATGGGCAATATTTCTGGCTTTTCTCTCTCCCATAATATCAGAGAGCGATGGTGCTTTTTTTTTTTTTCCTTCCTTCCTTTCCTCTCCTGCACAGGTGGGCCTTCACGTGCCCAAGGCAGCATCATTGGAAACATCAACAATATTGAGTTTGGAATTGCTTTCCTGAATGCTACAGTAACAGACAGCCCGAACTCTGAATCTAGAGTAATACAAGCAAAGATTACAAGCATCCCTCGGAGCCTTGGTATGCTTTTTACTACTTTTTATCACTTTTATTTTTCCTAGAACCAGGCTGAATTCTGTGCAGTACTAGTTTTCACAACTTCATTTCATCAAGGGTCACTGGAGAAACTGATCTAACTTTTCAGACTGCGAGAGGAAAAAGGAATCTTCAGTACTTATTCTTAGAATATTAATATTAATATCTGTATATCCTTTGAATTTTTCATAGTTTTAATCTTATAGGTTACTCTCATTTTAGATTACACTCTTATGAGTTATACTCATTTTGGCTTCATAGTCAGCTCTTGCTGATGGGGGGACACTTAGCATTGGGGAAAAAGCCCTCAGATATTACATTGGATTTCTTTCAGGTCCAGCGCTGAGAAAGCTTGTTTCTATTCTGAGCCCAGTCTATTGGACAACTGCTAAAGAAATTGGAGAAGCAATGAATGGGTTTACGCTCACTGACGCGATCTTCAAGAGAGAAACCCAAGTGGAATTTGCAACTGGTTGTTACCTGTGATGCACCATCTCTTTCCAGCAAGCGTGATAGATCGTTTAAAAGGATCACGTCACCAGTGCTGAATTTTGAATCTTAATGATTATGCTGCTATTTTCTGAGTTCCTGTGGCTTTCAGAGTTTTAAATGCAGCTTTTAGAGTTTTAATTGGGAACACTTAGTGCTTATGTTATAGGCATGGTATGCTTTATAAAAATATTAGCCTGAAATAAGTGGTCAAGTGATCCAATTCAGATCATCCTTGGCTTATAGGAGTGCCTGGTTAGGATGTTCTATAAATCTGCATGCTCTTAAAATTCACAGGAGAAGTTCTGCGAATGACTCACATTGCCCGGGGTTTGGATTCGGATGGAGCCTTACTACTGGATGTTGTTGTGAATGGCCATGTTCTGCAGCTGCAGCCACTAGCTAATGTTAACATGAAGGTAAAGCCATTCTCAAATACCAGCCTTTTCTCTTTCATTGGCACACTTCCTCTCTCATCTGTACTAAAGTGGTAGGCATTAAGTCCTGACAACTGTTCTACTATATGTAATTTATTTAATGCCTAGTTCAGTTGACAGGTTCTAACGTTGCCTTCAGAAGCTAAAAGATGCCATCACAAAAATAGGAATGGTCGCTCAAGATTTGTAGGTGTTAGAAGGAGGCATGGAAGTGTCTTGGGGCCACACACCACAGCTAGGCATGTCGTGTGGGGCTTTTAGTAGCGCTGTGTGTCTTTTAATAGAGGTGTGTGTCTAATGCCTGCCTGATTTTATGGCTTTTCTGGAGGATGACATCAGCTCTTTTATGCCATGGCACCCTGCAAAAGCTTCAGAATGTTACTAATTATTTCTTTGCAGCTGCAGTTATACATAGTCTGCCAGAATCCTTTTGTGGCTGATAAAATTTTAAAGATGGGATTAACAGATTACATCATAGGGGGTTTCATGTACCCTTACCTTGCATGCTGTCAAGGTGCAGGTTGGTAACAACATGCTCTTCTCTCTGCCATAGCACCAAAACTTTGTCTTGTGCTGATATGTTTTATGCAAAACAATACTCTTACGCAATTCCTCTGAAATAGGCAGAATATCCAGAATTTGCTTTAAAAAAAAAAAAATTCCTCAAACTTCTTCAGGAATGATTGGAGAGGGTGGTTTGCATGACAGTCTCACTCCTGAGTTGTTCTACCTCTCATTTCTAAAAGGTATTCTAATAGTAAGGTATTGCTAATAGTAAGAAAGCTTCTGTCACTGACTTGTACTCCTGATAGAATTATGAAATTCAAAGGGATTGGTTTTCTACCTTGTTCATTTAGTGTAAGGCATAAAAAACATTTTGCTTGCTATAATGCATGGTATTAAAATTTTGGATTAGAATCAAGGGCTTGATAACTGATTTTACTGGAAAGAAAGATTATTCTTTAAGGTTGTTTTTATATAATTGGTACTTGGTTGGTTGGTAACCAGTTGAAACATATCTCACAGTGCAAGAAGTATGTATCAAGTTTTCAATATTTTCATACATTGCTGTAAGTAGCATGCCCAAAATTTAAACCATTTTTCACTAAACGTGTCTTTTCGCTGGTTGTTTATTTAGCATGTTTTCAGAATCTGATATAGAATACAAAAATATTTAGACCTCAAAAGATTGCTTTGAACAATCTGTTTAGTTTTTGTGGGATATTCTCTACTGTAACTTCCATCATCAGGATCATCAGCCTGTTTCTTATCAAATGAAAAATAACAGATGCTGGTAAGATTCAGCAGGTAAATTAAGGGTTAAAAAAAAAGACATGCTGTGTGCAATACAGTTTGTTCAGCTGTTAAGAGAAAAACATTTTTCAGAATGTATCATGTACTCCTTCAAAATATGAAGAGCACGGTGGTGTTAGCTGCTCTCAGTGGCTGATGTTGGCTGTTTCAGGATTACACAGAAGACTACATTCAGACCGGACCCGGGCAGCTGTACGCCCATTCCACTCGCCTCTTTGCTGTGGATGGAGTTAGTGTTCCCTACACGTGGAACCACACTATTACCTATGATCACACTAAAGGAAAAATGCCTTTTTTGATGGAAACACTCCATGCTTCCTCTATAATGACAGAGTACAACCCCCTGGAAGAAACTTTGGCTTTTAAAATCCATGCTTCCATTTCAAAAGGTATTATTCAAGTCTGTTACAAAAATATAGCAATAATATCCTGATTTGCTAGCATTCCTTACCTTTATTCTCAAAGCTAGTTATGGCTTTGAAAGAGAAACTGCTATTACACTCAGTTAACTTTATTGTAGATCCTGGGACCTGTATGTCTTATTAATAAACCCATAGATTAACATGTAAAAGCTGCTGCATTTTGCACTTTCTGTTCCTCTGCAGTTCCTATGGATGATCTCAGTCTGCCATTGCCAACTTAACTCCTAGCATGGGCAGTAGCTTCAGATAGGCAGCCTAAAATATTTCTCCATTTCCATGTCTGTACCTTTCCTTCTCCGAAATGTCCCTCTTGTGTCCCTTTTGAGTGGGGGACAGTGTTGGTAGGGTTTTACTTTGCGTAGTTGTTCTGGAGGATTTTCTTACTGTGAAGCCCACATGGATGTAACTTGGTAACAAGGCTGCAGAGGCAAAAGAACATGGGACATTTTAACCATTTTAGTGTGGAATACAGAAAATACGATGCTGAGCTCAGCTTGAAAACTTTCTTGATACTTTGTGGAAGTTTTTTAAGGCAGATGCTGTGCCTCCTGTGCATTTACGCAGCACTGGGTGGACAGTGCTTACATAATGTACTAAATCTGCTGCTGCCTGAGAGGTAGTGAACTTGTGGCTCCTTGGCCTGAGGCATCATGCCTTGTTGCTGCACCACCACTAGCTGCTGCCTTCTGCTGGCCTTTTACCTATGTAATTTGAAGGAACAGCATATTCATGTGGGTGGGTCTTCCTTAGAGAAGTCATTATTAGTCAGTAGAGTGATCCATTTTCTTCTTGTATAGTACTTGAGCATGTTTTTGTTTTTTTTTCAGCCCAGTATTTTTTAAATGAAATAACTCAGGTTTGAACATAAACAAGGCAATGGGACTGCCTATCTCAGTCTTTTGTATACAGTAAAATAATGTTTTTTCCCTGTTGCCAGGCTATGAATTCACTGAGCAGTTTGAAAGCCAAGTGGGATTTTCTTTTCCATTAAAAAAAAATAGGCCTGATGAAAGGAGATCTCCAAAGCAAGTTATGCCTATGTCTAAATTTGGCCATGCTTTTAGAAACTGACCTTGTCTTTATTTCCTCCAACGATTAATATACTGCTTTTTAAGAAATGTCATCTTTATTAAATCATTTTTCAAGCTACAAGTGTAGAGTAAAATACATGTGGACTTCCAGCAGGCTCTGTGAGAACTTTCCACTGATAAGGTTTTTCCAGTTAATAAGAGTATGCACTTGTGTTCTTCCACAGTGAATTCTAATGTTCAAGAACAAGCCATTTTGAAAGATTTAAGGATCTTTTATTTGTAACAGCTGGGCTGCAATTCCTAATATTAAAGGTTTTTCTTCATAATACAGCATTATTTTCATCCACAAGTAACACATGCTTCCTTTACCATACAGGAGATCATAGCAGCCAGTGTCCTGCTGGGTTTGAGTTGAACTCATCTGGGCCTTACTGTACAGGTAATGATGTGACAAGTTTAACCTGTAATCGGGCAGCAGCATCTTCATCCCTTCTCTTCAGAGCTCTTGAGCATGCAGGGCACACTCCAAGAGGTAGAAGCTGCCACCAGTGTCTCCAGGTGTGGGCCCAGAGCGCAGAAGCAGTTCCCAGGCAGCCTTCCATCGGCATTGTGATGCGAAGTGGGACTGCTGAGCCGCTGTGCTCGCTGAGCCTGCAGGGCAATGGAGCACACTGTGAGGGGAGGGACGAGGGCTGGCAGCCTAGAGAGCAGTGCACTAAAACCAGCTGTTGCTTGGGTAGCAAATGTGAAAAGAAAGTTATGAGCTTTTTAGCTGTCTCCTCTTGGTGACTGAGTCATGTTTGCTTCAGGGAGCAATACCTGATACGGTTTTGTGGACTTAATTCATTGCCCCTCAAAAGTTTAAAAATTAATGGAATTGATAAGGAAACTTTACAACATCAGGAAACTTTAAAATCAGGAAAGCTGAAAACACAGCTGCTAAACAGTTTTTCTACTTGCAATATTTTCAGTAAAACAGTATGTGTTCAAAACTTGTAATACAGAAAATGTAACAATCCTGGCAAGTCTGTCTAAGAAGTCTAAATAGAGCACTGAGTTCCATCTGTTCTGTTGCAAAGAGATTCTCTGAAAGTGACTGTCAAACCTTCATTACCACAGCAGTGACCCATCCTGCAGATAGACCGCAAGCAGGATCCCGGGGAGCCCATTGTGTGCATCTTGTAAAAGCAAGAAGCAAGATCTTAAATTAGACATGAAGGCTCTACTGTGTGTGAATTCTAGTCCCCTTAATGTATAGCAGTGAAATGTAATGAAGGAGGCTTCAAGGGCTTGGTTATTGTGATTACAAGTAGAAATTCAATCATAGAACTTTCATGCTCTTATCTCCAGGTTCAGAACTTGCTTGCTTTCTCAAAGTGCTCAGGGATGACAGCATGGTTTCCTGATGTGTGTGCCAGCAGCTACCTAGCATAGCTCTGCTGACCACTGGGATGCTGGCCATGCAAGCAAAGAATGTTTGTGAGAGCTGTAGGTGTGATGTGGGCATGCTGCAAAGGGGCATTCCATATGTTGCCCTCACACTGCAGGAACAGAGTGGGGGTGGCAAGGTGCTCAGGACAGCCTGGTATGGAGGAGAATGTGATGCTGAGCTGTTTGTGAAGCTACCTACTTGCTAGCTCTAGCCTGGGGCAGACAGACATACAGCTCCTCTGAATGTCACTGGTGTTATGTCTTGTAAAGTCTTGTAAACATTTTTTGAAATGTTTCCTTCCTGCAGATGAAGATGAATGTGCTGTGCGAAATCCCTGTTCCCACACCTGCCACAACACCATGGGAACCTACCACTGCTCCTGTCCAAAGGGCCTCACCATTGCTGCAGATGGGAGAGTGTGCCAGGGTAAGGGGAGCTGCTGTGGGGAGGTAGGATACAAAGAGCTCCACGGCACATCAGGCATGGGGAAGTGTTTTCTTCAGGCTGGACCATTTGGTCATTGTATGAATGGTGTTCTAATTATTTGTCTACTGAATAGATTTGCAGTCATGTATTTCACAGTTGCTTGTGTTCAGGATGCTGCTCAGTCTATGTGTCATTGTGCCGTGGTGAGGTTTACAGCTTCTCTTTACCTGCAGATGTTGACGAGTGTGCACTGGGCAGGCACACCTGCCACACCAAACAGGACTGCAAAAACAGCGCTGGCTTGTACCACTGTGTGCTGCGTTGTAGGACTGGCTTCCAGAGGGTGGCGGATGGGCTCAGCTGCCAGGGTACAGCGCAGCCTCGGCTTTGGTGGTAGCTGTAGTGAACTGAAAATCCAGTCTTTCACATAATTAAAAGTAACTTTTCGAAAGACAGATCTCCAGCTGAGGTGTCTGTAAATCTTCAGTATTAGCAACATTTTTAAAAATGTTTTGCTTTTTCCAACTTTAGGAATAAATTAAAATCTTGCTTTTGTGTCCCATGTGCACCTTCTTCTATGATGACATGACAGAAGAATTTGCTTCTGAATGTAGCATAGTAACTAAGCTGAAAGCAGAGACTGGAGCATTGTCTAAACCAAAACCCAGTTTATCTAAATGATGACAAGGAGACTCACAGTGATGACATCAAAAGTTTGTCTTTCCAACAGATATTAATGAGTGTCAAGAGTCCAGCTCCTGTCATCAGCATTGCTTCAACACCATAGGAAGTTTCCACTGTGGTTGTGATCCAGGATACCAGCTAAAGGGCAGAAAATGCATAGGTATGAATTAGTTTTTAAATTTCATTCTCTCTTCCCCATGGAAGTAGTTAAACACTTACTTGTTCCTATATGCAACTTTATCCAAACCCTTTGTGAATGTAACTCCAAATCAGGATGACATCTTTAGTATGTATTCTTGAATTTGTAAAGCAGCACTAAAATCTAGAGGAAGAGGGAACTGAGCTGACTGATAAATGTGCATGAAATGCTTCCAAATGCATGCACATAGTATGATCGCAACTAGATTATGCTGCTCTTTAGGAATTGAGCGTAAGGAGTTCATTTCCATTCCTGCTTTCTTTGCTTTTATTTTTTAAATAAGATATAAATGAATGCAGGCAGAATGTATGCAGGCCTGATCAGCTCTGCAAAAACACCCGTGGTGGCTATAAGTGCATTGAGCTGTGTCCAAATGGAATGACCAAAGCAGAAAATGGAACTTGTATTGGTGAGTAGAAACCTAATGTACTGTGTGGTGATGGTAAGCACAGGGACAACAATGGATGGTTTCTGAAAGAAAAGTCTTTTGTAGTGCATTGCCAATTACTAGAATTTGCACATATTAAGGCACTGACCTTTTGATTTGTGGGAACACAGGCATTTAAATGTTCTTTAAATTAACTGGTGATAGAGAAATAGACATATCCTTACCACTTCCAAGTTTTCTAGATTATATTTATTTGGACAGAGCAGCTACTAGAATTGGAAACCTAAATTAGAAGTTTTGAAAATTAATGGAAAAAGTAAACGCAATACAGTTGAAAAATGTGTGCTTCTGCTCAAAATCTGCTTTCAGATTGTGAAATGCAGGTTGTTTCACAGATCTTTAGTGTGCTGTTGCACACTAATTGCTGATCATGGTACCAAGTGAGAAGAGGCTGGTCAGAGGTATCTAGAGAGCCAAACTCGCTGTGGTTTAACTACTTTCATTACACATTGAGGAATTTAAAGCTGTAGGAACTTTCAAGAAAAATATCTGACTACTTCCTCTTGCCCTATTGCTTGCAGACATCAATGAGTGCCATGACAGAACCCATCAGTGCCACTACAACCAGATCTGTGAGAACATGCAAGGGAGTTACCGCTGTGTGTGTCCAAGAGGGTATCGGTCACAGGGAGTTGGAAGGCCTTGTGTGGGTAAGCTGCCCAGCCATGTTGTCACCTGTTTGTTGCTGATACTTTTGGCTGTAGCATCTAACAGTACTGTGCTATTTGAAGACTATGCTACAAAGATAAATGTGCTTTGTAGTTCGAAGTTGCTGTCTAAAATGAAGTGTCCCCATTAAATAGTCAAAACTAGATGATTCCAAACTGAGATTGCTACAGATCCGTGCTTTCAAAACAAAGTGTTCAAGGGCTGTGGATCTCAAAGGCACTGACAGATGGATGGATGTGGCAAGCCAGTGCTCCGTAGTAGGCTTAACTTATAAAAATCAGAGCAGGTTTGTTAGTTGATCAGAGAAATGTGGTTGGCTGTACACTGACTCTATTGATTCACACCTGAGGCCAGTTGAGCAGGGGACGATGTGGACTCTCCTAAAGGAGAACACTCGGAGGTGTGTTGCAAGAGGCATGACATACTCAGAGCCTCCCTCTGCAAATAGACATCACAACACCCTGTCTGCCTCCTGGAATGAGGTTTTCCCATATGGACAGAGCAGAGGAGGCTGATACTCATTTATCTCTCAGCACTCCCTTTCTGACTTGGATGGATCTCCCAAGAGAAGGAGGAATCCCCACAGGCACAGGAATGCTGACCATGTCACTACTCCCCTACGCTATCTGTGTAGAACTCTTTGGCATTAAAATGTGCAAATTGTCCACCCACACAAACAGTTTCACAGATACTGTCATAACTCTAATGTGAATAGCAGGAGAGTCTGTTTAACCTATGATGTCAGTGCAGGTACACAAAACTCTTCCTCCGGCATTTCACAAACCCTAGCATTTCGATTTATAATTTATGTTTGTGGAATATTTAAAATTCAATAGCTAATCCTCTCTGACTGTAATGATTTATAAACGAGGTATGTGATGCTCAGTGAAGTCAGTTCCAGTTGGTCTCTCGTATCATATCAGAGAAACGTTCCTCTGTGATGACTTCTTCAGGATTAGGTTTCATAAGTGATAAATAGCTGCTCTGGAGGATAGGATTTTTTTCTTTTTAACTGCCTAAGATCTTGGACTGCCAAAAGCCAGGCTGGAATGCTTTTTTTAAAGATTAAATTGCAGACAGAAACTGTTTGGCTGTGGACCAAACAGTTGTCTCTACTAAAATAAAAATCAATCCCTAACTCTTTAATGTATATTAAAAGGATTTAAATTTCTTACAGTAATAAGCTGGAAAAGGTTTAGGTTACAGGTTTTCACAAAACGCCAGCAGCTGTCCTAAAGCTTTCTTCTAAGCAGCAATCACTGAAAGCTCCGTCTTAAATTAAATTAAATATGATCCTTATGCTCCTTTGATTTATTTCTTTCTCTGCTTAAAATATGTTTGAAATATATATGCGAACATATTAGTTCACATGTTAATGAAAAGCAGGTTTTATTTTAATGCTTCCAGTGAGCACACGGAGGAGCTGGAAAGTCCGTAGGACCCCAGACTGAAACAGATGATTTGCACACGGCTCCTTCCTGTTCCACTCCTGCTGAATGTAGAGATGTTTGTACAACAGTTCACAGTTGGATGGGCAAAACACACATAGAGACACATGTGTGCCCAATTATCCACACTGTAACGGTTCTGTGAACTGTTTTGTATCTCAACATATCGTAGATGGAAGGGCATTATCAAAAGCTGTTAAAATGCGTTTCTGCATACAGCACGTGCAGGACTTTCCAGAATTGAAAATCAAATAATATTCATAAAGAAGGCTGGAGAATTTAGCTGTTAGTTTCAAGGTCATATTTCACTTGTTCTTGTAAAGGTCTAATATTTATGATGCACAATCAAAGGGACCCTGTCCCGGGAAGCTTTGGCTTACCAGTCCGTAAGCGATCTCTTTTCACGAGGGTGGCGATGCTATGAATTCAGATGGCTGGCTGCATTCAGTTTTGTTGATATTGCATAGGTTGCTCCTACAAAATAAATTGCTCTAGGCTTTTTTTTTCCCTATTAGTTGTTGCCTTATTAAAAAAAGCTTTTTTCTTTACTTGACTATTACACCACTGACAGTATAACAGATATGTAATGTTCCAGTTATTTGTTTATGACTAGATAATACTGCAATGCTCTGCAGTGATTACCCCTGGATTTCTGATTCTCGAAGCATTTAATTATTAATATCAAATATGTATATATAACACTTAATAAAAATGCATTCTAATATTTTCCTATATTTCTAAACAGCATTACTTTTAAAATACTGTTAGCATGCATTTCTGTCTGTGGTTTGCAAGCAATGCTCAAAATATGTTCAGAGAGGGGTCAAAATGAAATGATAATGCTAGTTTAATGATGTTTCTACAGCAGTGATTTAGACATAGGTAATTTCCAGTAGTATGAAATAGTTAAACTGTTACTGAGTCACCATTAAAATAAGCTTTAAATTCTAGTTAAAAAAATACATGCCAATTGATAGACATGCTGTTATGTATCTTCATGTCGGGTTATTTCTGATCACTGCAGAGTTGCATGTTCCTGCTTTGGTTTTGAGGATTTACTGCTTAGGTTTGTCACATTATTTTGGATTACAACGTGAGGGAAACTGAGCTGAACAGAGAAAAGTGATTCCCAAGAGAAAGAGAAATAACTCTGTTTTTGAATGGTATGAAATTCATAAGGACCTTAATACGTTCTGCTAAGTCTCCAGACTCATAGCTGGAAGGAACAGCAGCAGCATGGCAGTTAGCATGCAGCCAGCTGCTCCGTGGGCAGCCAAGCAGTGTGCCCTCCAGGCCATGCTTTTCCCTAGCAGGACCACAACCCCAGCAGTGCATCTGGAGATTCTCAGTCCCAGTCTGAATGACCTGGGAGCTTTGTGCTTCTCAGGACAGCCTTGTGTTAAGTGTCCTCCTTTGAAAAAGAGTCCATCAGCTTCTCCCACTCAGCGTAAGAACAAAAGTAGTTCTGTAGTAGTTGCAAACCCTTAATATTTAAACACTGAGCAGCTTGGGGCTGAGGGGTCACTTGCTTCTCAGAGTGCATCTCTGCTACCCAATGGGCATTTCTCACTGCAGTCAGCAGCAGTCAGGATGTCACACAGCTCTGCTGCTGCAGAAGCAAGGGAACAGATCTGGTTCCTTTCCCTGAAGTCACATCTTACCTTCAGAGCATGTAAGGCAAGGCCCTCAGTGGCTTTTTTGTCCCGTATGAGCTGTTTTATGTCACAGGTAGCTGTATAGGAAGAATGAAGGTGTGTTCATGGATAGGATAGAAAACCTGCCTGCTTGGCATTTGTGTTCTTTGTATTTTACTACCTTCAGGATCTCATTTTTGTTCCACAGACTGAGATATTGTGCGTGCATATNAACTGTTATTCTGGAATAGCCATTTATTTAGCTCAAAACCATGTCCGTTTCAGTACTCCCAAGTCAGTTAAAATATTTTGGGGTTTTTTTTTGCAAAGTTTTCTTCCAAAAGATATAGTAAGTTTGCTTCAATAATGTCAATACACTGTACACAAGCAATTTTGGCAAGATGTATTCTATTTTTATGTAACTGTATATATATTTTTTCTGTGTTTATTTTCTATGCATATCTCAAGAGTGTTTTACAGTTATGTTTTCATAAAAAGTACATTGCCAGTACATTGGAAATAATAAAAATAAAGGTTCCCATTGCCTTTGAGATTGCTGCATGTTATATCTTTGAAAAGAAATTATTTCCTACGTGTAAGGCACTTACCTTTGGCACCAGTGGAGAAAGCAAAAGATAGGGCTGCAGCACACTGGGAGCTGCTTAAAAAAATCAACAAAGAGCACTGAGATTGGAACCCACTAGGAATCAGAATTTTAACTGTGAAACTTTCGCAGTTTTTTAGACAGTGTCAGAAAGAAATGTCAACAAAAGTTCTCCTGTTGCAAATGCCACGGGAGGTTGAATATAGACTTGGCTTCATGTGTTTTATGATTTGGCTGCAATTTAGCCCAAGAATGACTCATCTCGTTAATTACCGCCAGGCTTCAGGCATCTTTCTTCTACCTGACACTCAGGGTTATCACCTGCATTCAACTACATTTTCAGTGACAAAGTGCTCCTCAATGGAATTCTGAGTTTATGCTCTCCTACTAGTAACAACCCCTGCTGAAAGCCCTACCAGTTTTCCTCTAACTACTTTTTGTTCAGTTTCCATTGCAACAAGTGAGACAATCCTGGAAACCAAGGATGAATTAATTAACATCATTTTGTTATCTGTACAAATAATTCAAACTAGTGACAGATTTCATACAAGGCCAGTATGTTCTTTGGAAGCTTGACTTGAAAAATAAAAGCAGTTTAGGAAGAAAAAGAAGGTAACTTTCATGACAAAGATAAGAGGGAAGGAGAAATGAGAGGAAGCTCTAATAAGTACAAGTAAGTTGTTATCTTAATTTCTTTTAAGGTTAATAATCACCTTGAAGGAATTTTGTTCCAATGTGAGAGCTGAAAGAAAATAACCAATTTCTATTATATGTTTCTTGAGAGAGAAAAGAAATAAATTATGGAAATCTTTATGGAACCTTCAATATGTCACTTAGGTTTAGGAACTTAGCAGACTATTATGCTTTTCACTGAAGTATTGCCAGACAGATCCATGTCTTTATTGCTGCTGCTTGGTTTCACATCCGATGTTTCTCAGGTGTGCAGCTGTAGCCCAGAGGGAGGAGCCGTCGGTGTGGATGCAGTTGGTCACACTGAGGTGCTGCTGCAGGATCACTGGCATGAGCAAGCAGCAGAAGCAGGGGGTATCATGAGCTCTATGGCTTTCATTCATTTACTGGCTAAAGGGAACATAAGAAGTAGAAAGGAGAGTAAGTGCCATGCCTCTATCTGCCTTGGACGTCATTTTCTATGCTACACATTGCCAGTTCTCTTACTTTGAGAATCACAAATGTGTTAATTCTCAGAGCACACCAATCTGCTGCACTACCTCCCTGAACTATCTGACCCAAGTCCTAACTGGCTGAAAGGGCAGCTCTGTTGTTACATAGTTGATGAACTAAAAAATTGTGCATTTGTTAATTATTGGAGTTAAAAAACAACAACAAAAAAAACAACTATAAATCCTAATCCACAGTAAATATTCTTTTGTATGTATTATTACTTTAAGGTTAGCAAAATCCTGTGCATGCATTTTTCTTCTTTGGGCATGAAGATAAAAAAGTCATTGTGTGGCATTTCCCTGTCTCAAGTTGCAGCTGCAGACCTAAGGTGCAGTCACATTGCACAGTGCCACTCTGCAGAAACATTTATGAGGCTGAGCCAAGGGGCTCATGCCAAGGCCCACTGTGCAAGGGCAGCACATTCCCCCACCACTCACAACATTTTCTCCTGTTCTGACCAAACTGTCATTTAAAAGATTGTCCATACAAAAGCAAATGCAAGGGAAAAGGAGGCAGAAAACATGCGAATCGTTCCTGAACAACTCCAACCGCTGGTGGAGGCCAGATTTGCTGGAGTTGCTACCGCCCTCAAATCTTTCCCGATCTGTAGACATCTCTCCCCCAAGAGAGGTTAATGCAAGTGTTCATGCAGGGAATTTGCAGGCAGGAGGGTGAGCCGGCAGAGCATGAGGATGTCCTACTCTCACTGTTCATAGGGCAGGAGAACCAGGGCTCGTCAGGGAAGCCGTAAGGGTTCTTCTAGAGAACCTCACTAATTTAGACTGGTAACAGTGCTGAAAGTGAGCTGCGGGGCTCATTGCAGGAGTTGGAGTGATGACAGGGCTTGTTGCAATACTTGGAGCAGCCACAGGACCCATAAGTAGGAGTTGCAGGAACCACAGGGTCATTTGCAGGAGCTGGAGCAACTGCAGGGCTTATTGCAGGAGCTGGAGGAGCCACAGGGTTGGAGTGACAGCAGGGTCTGTCACAATGCTCAGAGCACCCACAGGATCTGCTGCAGGAACTGAAGCTGCCGCTGAGACTATATCACAGGAGTTGGAGGATCCGTTGCATTGTCATCAGATCCAGAGGTATTCTCTTCCCATGAGGATGCTGAATAGTGTTGAACAGAGCCCGATAGGCAGAGGCCAACCCCCAGCACGTGGCAGTGATTTGTGCCTCTCTAGGATTGCCGGGGTGACAGCAAACCTTTTCCAAATATTCTACTTGTTTTTCAGGATTCTGCAGTTGTTCTGAGGTGAAGTCCCAACCCACTGGGGATGTCCATTGCTCTAGGCACCTGCCCATACCATCCCACACTCCCTGCCACTCAGAGCTGTCGCACCTTGGGGCAGACCTCTGCGTGATATTCTTAAATAATTGTTTAATCTTATACATAACCTAAAACACATTCATGACACGTAGCAATAGGAGTGTGCTGGTTTGAACATCCCACAGACATTCAACATTCTGAAGAACTATAGTAGCTAGTTCTTGAGTTTTATGGAAAGAGGGAAAAGTGAAAGGGAGGCTGAGGAATGGCTGAAAGTGTCCTCCTTTATCTCGTCCATAGCTGGGCTCCCCAAGGAGAGAAAGCAAGGAGTGCAATTACTAATTTTGTCAAAAATATGGCTTCCATAGCCCCAAGATGACTGCAATGCTGAATACACACAAAACAGCAATTTCTCAGCTGCCAGTTTTATCATGATATAATACAAGGCCACACAGCAGAGCAAAATAAAAACCTTAATCCAACCCCCGGAGATGACGAACAACACAGAAGGGAAAATAGGTTACAAGCAAGATGCTGCACAATATAGCTCCATGAGAAAAATCTCAAAGAGTTCCACAAATCGGGAAAAAAATCGACAATACGACCAGCAATTATCAAACTACCACAACATCCTGTGTTAGTTAACACGGTCCGGTCAGATCTACTGTTATCACAACCCTTCAAGTCCCACACTGGGCATCAAAACATGACTGCTGTGGTTTAACCCGGCAGGTGGCTGAGCACCACACAGCTGTTCGCTCACTCCCCTCTTCCCAGTGGGATGGGGGAGAGAATCGAAAGAAAAAACAAAGTAGAACCTGAGAGTTGAGATGAAACTATCTACTAAGACAGAGAAATGGAAAAGCATAATAGTTATGAAAAAAATATATATATGAATGCATACAACAAGTGATGCACAAGCAATTGCTCACCACCCCCCATCCAATGCCCAGCTAGCCCTCGAGCAGCAGAAGAGAGAGAGATGAACTCACACCCCCTTCAAAATCCCCTCCACATGATGTCATATGGCATGGAATATCCGTTTGGCCAGTGTAAATCAGCTGTCCTCACTCTGTGGAACAGCTCCCAGCTCCTTGGGCCCTTTGCTGCAAATGGTCTTGGCTCTGTGCAGCGCTGCTCAGCAGCAGCTATAAACATTGGTGTGTTATCAGCACTGTTTTTCTCCTAGAACCAAAACACAGCATCATACCAGGCATTCCGAAGAAAACAATTCCATCCCAGCTGATACTAAGACAAACCTACAGGAAATTACACGCGAAGGTGAAGCACTTTGCAAGAAAAATTGTGCAATTCCTTCCAAATGTCAGTCCTGGCAGCAGAATAAGGCACAAAGCAGAGTCAGGGGATGGAGCCTGAGCCAGGTGCCAGAGGGAGAGTGGCCTGCACAGACCGCCACGTGTCACGCGGTGGTGTCCAGGAGACAGGAAATTCACTGCTGGCTGCTCTCCTGCACTGGCTGAGCATGAAAGCTATCGAGTGCTTACAGCAATGAATCAGTGCAGAATCCATAGCACCATGGGTTACAGGAAAATAAGTTAGCAGGAGGGAACTCATAGGAGTAGCAGTGCCTGGAAAGGCAGCAACCACATGCCAAGTACAGTCCAGGCAGCCAGTGCTAAACAGAGCAAACAGGCAATGAGCAAAATGCCCAGCATCAGTCTCGCACAGCACAGCACTTACAGCCCGGCTGCTCTCAGGGCACAGCAGGGCTCTGGCACCCCGTGCCTCCAGCAGCATTTAGTTCTGGCAGTGCTGGCGTGGGTGTGTGGCACACTGCAGCCGTGTTCAGTAACACTGTGAGGCTCAAACACCCAGCAGCTTGCCTACACACAGCCAGACCTCTGGCTGGCACTCGGTGAGTTGAGCTCCTGCACAGCCACACTGAGTGAGGCGATAAGATGCCTAAGCAGAAGGGGAAAGGCAGGCGTGGGGCCCTGGCTCTGGGTGCAAGCTGAAGAAGGAGATATCCTAGAGCAGCAGCAGATCACAGCGTTATGTGGGGCTGCCCTGCTCCACATCTCCAGCATGCACAACGTGACTTCTCACTGCAGCAGCTGCAATCCCAGCCCACAGGCAGGGCACTGTACTGACTCCTGCACACCTGGGTGCAACAAGCATGGCTCCAGGGGCACTTCAGATCACTGAGTTCAGTACCTACAGTGCAGTGCCAGTGCCAGGCAGCTGGTGCTTCACCTGCTTGCTGAACTGAGCACTGGAAAGGAAAATAAAGAATGCCCACTCATAGACAGAGGCAGACAGAGAAGGAGAGATGTCCTTTAACCTCTTACATAAACACAGGTTCACCTGGGAAGTTCTGAACAGTCACATGAAAAAGGCATTAGGAACACAAGCAAGTTCAGAGCCATTCAGTGTTCAGAGCAGAGACCTAGAAACACAGTGAGCATCTGGGGAATTTCCATCCCTGCCAGCTCCCTGGAGAAACCTGGAGGCTGCAGGTCACAGCTCAGTGACTGGAGGCTGTAGCTATGCAGGCATCTATGAGCAGAAGAGTTCCTATGTCAGCCCAGGGGAGCAGAAGTCTGCAGGCACACAGGGCATACTGATAGGAGTAAGCTTAGCACAGAAAGAAGGAAACCCAATGTCCGCACACAGCCATTGCCTTAAGTGCTGGCAAGTCTTCTGCCCATGGTCACAGTGACAGCCACAGCTTTGCATGGCAGTGGGAGCAGGGCACCTTGTGCTACACGGAACAGTGAACTAGGCACTGCTTGTGTTGCTTCAGAGCACCCACAGCACCTGCAGCACTGCAGGACACCTTGCGCTCTTCTCAGTTTGTCCCAACTGCTACAAAACTGTTCATGCATACTTTCTCTGCCATCACAGCACAGATAACGACAGAGAAGACATGTAGAATTGTTGACATGGCATAGCTATGTACAGTAGCAGTGAACTGCTGCTACCACTGCTTTTTGTCTTGTACCTCTGTACCAGCCACCAGACAATATCTGACATGAACCACAGCAGCACCCAGCAGAAATCCCACACCCAGCCTGCTTCTCCTGCTGGTGCAGAAGGAGGAGACAGGAGTGTGATGGGCATAGAACAGCCATGTAGTGATTTTAAAACTGTGTCCTTCTGAGGACTGGGAACAATCTGGGAGAGCTTCTTGAGTAAAGTATCAAGAAGCAAAAACATGGCTTGCAATAGAGAGATCTTTCCTAAAAAGGGAAGAGCTAACTCACACAGGGAGTGCACAACTGCTATGCTATCAAGAAAAACAGCAAAGTGGCTTGAAATTCAGTGCAATGCAGCCAATGTTACTGACTAGCTTACATCTTCATGTCTTCAGAGAAGACATTCAGAGGCATGAGCTGAGTCTCTCTGAAGCATGACTTGTAAGAGTGTGCATGCCGCCGATGGCACTGCACCATGGATGCAACGTGCTGGGGCCCTGGGAAGTCGAAGGGGCTGAGCAGGCTGTGCTGCAGGCAGCCCTGCATGGGGAACGCCTGGGGAAGCGTGCAGAGAAGCAGGCTCTGCAGGCAGCATCTGGCCTGTGGTGATGGCAAGGTCCAGCTCTCTGGATGCAGAGAAGTGGCAGCAGGCTGCCTTTGGCAGGCACTGAAAGTCAGATGTGAATAATGTTTTAAAGAAGAATGTGATACATGAAATACCCTGGGTTTCCAAGCAAAGTCAAAATTACTCTCCCAACAATCTTCACAACTATTGGGCACAGGTGTTTAGCCAAGATGCCTCCAGCATCTGAAATACAGATCTAAAATGCGAGGATGGAAAAGTTGGGAGAAAATGAATTCCCAAATAGCACAGAAGCAAAAAGACTATCCTAGCTCCTTGCTGAAGGCCAGCTAACAAATCCTCTGATCCAGGAGGAAAATGCAGACTGCTCTGGTGCAACCCATGAGTGCCTGAATTTGAAGAAGCAAATGTCAAAAACACATGCTAGTGAGACGACAGGGGCCTCAGCAACAAACCAGAGTGGACAGGACATTGTTGTACCAGAAAAGCATGAGATCTGCATAATTGTGCTGGCATTTCATCACCTGGGGATAAATCTGACATGACAGAGATTTGATGAGAAGGAGCTTGGCTGCAAAAACTTTTGACTACAAGTGGACTGTCATCTCCATTTTCTCTTCTGCTGCAAGGAACTTGCCCTTGTATATAAACCTCATAAATAATCCAGATTACATCGAATTTGATCATCCTACCTTATCCCTGTCTGCTAATAGAATTAGCTCTCAGATCTTCAAATATTTGCTAACCAACAAATTTGGTCAGACAGCTCTTCTGTGTTCTGGCCTTTTTTGGAATAAAGTATTTGTGATTTGCTTGCTGGTTCCCTTGTGATCTCTCTCAGCGATGTGGACACTGATAGAGAACCTTAAATTGGGTGTAACCCTGCAAAGTCTTACCCAAAATATTACCACTAACATCTCATAGTTCGTGTTTTGAAAAGTTTGGGGATGTAAAAGCAATGATGTCCTTCAGCAGATGAGGCCATATCAGAGAAGGGGTATGCATTCACCAACTGCATTGCGCAGGAAGGCAGTGCCATGGAATCTTTACCATGTACAGAGCAACTTGAACGCGAGCTAAACAGAGAAAGATATCAGTGATTTCCAAACTGTCACCGCAAGTGGAAGCCAGCCACAACCTTTCTAGAAAACCACAAGACTTCTTGATTTGGAGATCTCACCTAATCAAAATCTCTCCTAGTCATACAAACAGCCCTCAGTATATACTACGAAGAAGAACAAACATTTCCCGTAAATTACTTAGGCTGATGTAAAATGGATATTCCTTGTAGAAATATGAGAATGATAACTAGAATAAGAAGGATACATCATAGAATTAATTAATGCAGCATTAAAAACAAACTGTCTAATGGGCAGTGACTTGAAGTACTCTGTTTTGCTGAGAAGTGGCTTTCTGGAATGGAAGATTTTTATCTGAGCAGTTAGGCTCAGCAGACTTTGAGAAACTAGTCATTCGTTATTTATAAAGCTTTGCTTAAATCATATACTGCAGGTTTTGATTCCATCTTTTGTACTACAAGCAAATTAATAGAAAATAATCGGCCTGAAAGATGAATAGCTCTATGCCAAAGATGTCTAAGCACTTAAAGAAGAACTGAGAAAATCCCATACATTTTTCTTCTAGCTAAAATAAACCTCAGCCTCTGATACACCCTGATGGATAGATGATTGTTGCAATTCTCACTTGGAGCAGGTGTTTGGGTAGCAAGGACGTGAGAAAGGGAGTGAAAAAGTTTGTGAATAACTCTAAAGATGGTTGCCAAGAACATGCAGATGATTTAATGTGTGAACCAAGGACGAAGGGAAGGGAGTGAGTGTGGGTAGAAACAATGTTAAGATACTAGTGAAGCATCCGTCAAACTGACTGCTCTGGGTGTTATCTCTTGAAGTATGTCTTTGTAGTCGCTTATCCAATTGTATCCTTGTTATTGTGTACTCAGAAGCACGGCTNAAAAAAAGAAAAAAAGGTTGAAAGAGCATTTAAAGAGCATTTATGAATGGTCTTTGTGGATAGTGAGCTTAAGTCGGTATCAGAGCAATCGGTTTGGAAAGGAAAAATCTTTGCCCGAGGAGGGATGAACTGTAAGAGCAATTCCCTGAGGGCCTCCTCTGAAGAGAGAACTGACCTGGGCACTTCCTAAGCATGTTGCCTAAAATGTTATTATCAGGCAGCTCGGCATCCTGGGGCAAGACTGTACCCCTGTGTCCTTTGTGGGTTTGTGCAGCTCACTCAGCCCCTTGTTGCCAGAGCTCCGTATCAGACGGGTCTCTCAGCTCAGGGAGAGACCTATTAAGGCTGCCAACAAAAGAGGCAAAGCTTTTAATTCTGTAAAAGCTGCAGGCAACAGAAGCAGGTAAGTTAGGAAAGGTTTGCTAGTTTTAGACATTCAAGCTCATTACCAAAAGCAAAAAAATAAAAGAAAAAAGATCCCCATGAGTTCCACCACCTCTTCCCACATGCTTCACACATGTACACAAATAGAACATCAGCAATTCCGATGTTTATGTTTTCGTGTTTCTTTCTGACAGACATTGATGAATGTGAAGCCAGAGATACATGCCAGCACGAGTGCGGGAACACCCGGGGAAGTTACCAGTGTGCTTGTCCCTCTGGTTATCGTCTTATGCCCAATGGCAAAACCTGCCAAGGTACAGAAATCTCTTTGAGCGTGCACATATGTGTTTGTAAGTAAATGAGTTACAAATTGTATTTGGTGTTTGTATTAGGCACTTGCTGAATTTCCTTTCTGAGATACAGAGTTCAATATGTCAAGTTTTTATGTTTTACATTTCAACACTTAATAAAACATCAGCAAATTAGACAACTGCAATTACTATTCTCTGATGTTTCCTCACATGTACATTTAACTCCACGCAAGTACACAGCAGCTCTGTGGTCAAACCCAACACTTTATATGTTCTGGTCAAAAAAAAAAAAAAAAAAGTACTGTTAGATTTTTGATGCACCAAAAACCCCAACCAATTAACCTCTGTTGAAAAGACAGCTATAGTTGATGTTGTGTAGTGGTTGTAGGGCAGCTAGCACAATACACCATCCTACACAGAAATGAAATACCCAAACCAATAAATGCAGGTCATTGGAACTAGTAGCTTCAGTGCCTCCAGGAGCAAGGCAAGGTTCTGAAGGGTGTGTAGAGGCACCCGCACTCCCTCTGCCATCTACTCACTTTGCTGATCCAGCCACTTCCTATCTCTCTTAAGTTCCTTCAAGAACCAGCTACTGATCGTGTACCTGTTTTCTTTCCCACAGACATTGATGAGTGCCTCGAACAGGACACTGGCTGTGGAGCAAGCCAGATGTGCTTCAACATGAGAGGGAACTACCAGTGCATAGAGACACCTTGCCCACCAAACTACCAGTGGGAGCGTCTTTCGGGGTACGCTGATTTTTCAGCCCTTTAGGTCTTGTTTTCCCACACACTCCAGGCTCACATGCTTAACCTTTAATCATAAGAAGGAACTTTATCTAAGTTTAAGTGATATCAGTAATGCTTATTCTTGCAAAAAAAGTAAAGCATTGAAACTGACGATTATAATTGGTTTGCAGAGAACAGCCATATTTTGTGCTTCCTGCACAATGAAACAAAACAGGTGGGTCCAGGCAGAATCTCTCTATTAATTCAAATGGAAATAGCTCCAGAATGGCTTTTTACTGAATGAGCCCCAACAGGCTTTGATCCCTTGATCCTTGATTCAGCATAATTCGTTTCTCAGCTGTGAGGCTAATTTTGCATCTGTTCTCCAGCTTACTTCTGTAAAGGAGCGATCAATAAAGACTGCACTGGATTAGCTCTGTTCAGAAGCCTGAATCTGCATACTGCAGCATGATAGAGAGCAACTTCAGCCTGTATAGCAAGTATGGGAATAGAACTTAAAGCGCTATGTTTTTTTCCCAGGTTCTGTCTCAAAAACTGCCCAGCCAATGATTTGGAGTGTGCCTTGAGTACCTATGCATTGGAATACAAATTTGTCTCCCTCCCCTTTGGCATAGCTGCTGGTCAGGACTTAATCCGGCTGGTTGCCTATACGCAAGATCAGGTCATGCATCCAAGGACAACTTTCTTAATGGCAGATGAGGAGCCAACAATCCCATTTGCCCTGCGAGATGAGAACTTGAAAGGAGTTGTGTTCACCACCAGACTGCTGCAAGAGCCGAAGACTTACCAGATGAGAGTCAGAGCCTTGTCCTACAGTGTTGATGGAAATATCGAGTATCAGACAACTTTCATTGTTTATATAGCAGTGTCAGCCTATCCTTATTAAACACACAAGCTACTTGAGAGTAATCGCAGTATTTTAACCACATTCATACATGCTGATGGGTATTACCACTTCAGACGGATCCTACTGTCTGCCTACAGTTGTGAACCATGTAACTTGAAAATGGTGCTATGGTCTTTTCTTCTCCCTTCCCCGAGGCTACTCATGCAGTCCCATTATCCCAATTCTAGAGGAAAATCCATGGCTTAGAGGATCTGCTACTACTTCCTGTATTTATTACACCGGAGCAGTCATTTTTCACAGCAGAACAAAGTAAAGTATGAGCTGATGAAAGTATAGTCAAAAGCAGTAAGGCAAGGAGCAGCCTCAGTTAAAAGCAAGTGAAGAAATGCTAACTAGAAGAAATATTAGTTTCAAGTGATCTGCGTATCTTAAAGGTTGCTAAATGTGTTACAGTTTTAGATGTATTAGATTTTTTTTGTATCAAATACCTGATAGAATTAGGGCCGTACATATATTATGTCATGTGCTCAGAAAAACCCAAATACCACTATAATGGTGCCAGTGCTGAAACACGGTATCAGTGAAGTTTCTTTTCAGCTAAAGAATCTACCATAGAACTTGGAACTGGTACATTTGTTCTCTGTGCAGTTTTAGGGATCTCAGTGTAGTTTGGAAGAAAAAACAAACAACATGGCTGCTTCTATTTTATAAGCAGGTATTTTATANTATATATATACACACACACACACTGTTATGTGTTGTTTTATCTTGTTTTTTTCCTTCCCACATGGTTTGTTGCTCTGGATCATGGCACATGAGCAGACATTAATGAATGTGAACAAGTGCCTAGGCCCTGTGCATTTCGGTGCACCAGCACCCCCGGCAGCTTCAAGTGTGTCTGTCCACCTGGACAACATTTATTAGGTGATGGGAAATCTTGTTCTGGATTGGAGAGACTGCCACATTCCGGTGCCTATTACAATACCTATAACTATGCTCAATTCTCCCCTATGAGAGACAACTATCAACCTCAACAGTTTTACAGGCACTCCTCAAACCTCTACAGCTCCTTCTCAGAGTATAGGAACAGCAGAATACCTGTCTCCACAACTAAAAGGAACATTAGAAAAACTTGTCCTGAAGGCTATGAGGCAAGAAATGTGTAGGTAAATGTCAGTCATGTCTATGCAATTCTCTTGCTTTAGCCCTTATTCTTAGGCTGCTGTTTCATGTCTGTTAGAGGCCTGTGGTCTGTGGTGCTCTCTTATTTCATATTACCATGTTAAGTACTCAGCAAGTTATGCATGTCTTTTTTTCTTGGGCAGATTGTAGCAAAAATGTTTTCAAAACTCTTCCCTGTAAACTCATGTTTTAATTGTGCTGCTTGCTGTGTATTAGCAAATTGTTACCCTCTGTTCTCTTTATCCTGATGATGGTAGCTCACCTTTGCAAATTTTCTCTCACTTAAAAAGCACCAGTAGGCCCCTCCACCTTGGGGATGTTGCTCATGTCAGGCTCCCACTCGTGGCAGTAGTAGTCTGGATCAAAAAGGCTTAGAATAAAGAGTGTAGAATTGAACGTACTGAGACAGCACTGAGGTTAGTCACTGCCATGTGGGCTGTACAAGCAGAAGCAGTTAGGGGATAGAGCCAGTCATAGTGCAATTCACTGAGTAGTAGAGACGGATTATACGTAAACAGCCCAGGAGTTCATCTAGTCAGCAGTGCCGTTTCTGTGTGCATGATGAGGAGGGCAGGGCAGTTACGGTAACAGGCACATTCTGCCCCAGGTTTTATTTATTTATTTAAGAGATGTGAAGCTTCAGAACATACTTGTAAGACCAACAGGAAACAAAGGTGTATGGCACCTCTCTTGTTCCCTGTGCTCACTTACTCCTTGCTTTGTGAGCATCTCTGAGATTTTTCGCCAGTACTGGAAGGCTAATTCAGCTCCTCTTGAAAGGTAAAAGGAATAATATCCTGCGCTGTTCATTAACTACTCTGCACTAACTGTTCAGAAATGAAGTTCAAGAAAAATCGTTTTTTTTCACCTTAACTCATGTTGTGACTATCTTCAAAATAGATAAATAAAATTACTCAACTATTTTTTGATAATACTATTGAGTTCAAGACTAAGTGTAGCACAGTCTAGGTCTTACAAGAACTTTTTCCAGTATGTTTAGCAGCAGTTTGTGGTGTTATAGATAAGTGCCTCAACCTGACATGTATGCCAACATAGAGAAGGGCAGTGTGCCTCCCGGATAAAACAGTGAGCTGAAGCTGGGTTCTAGCCACTGGAGCTATTGCTATAATTATATAGCAATATACAATGTTGAAAAATGTAAATGCATTTGTATAAATAATAATTACAGATAGGTAGAGATCAGATTAATCTTCTATTTACATTGTAATGACTTTTCAGTATACTTATGAATACAGCATGTTATGGGTATAGCTGTTAACTGAAAGAACTCAGACTGCAGCCACTACTGCCAAAAACTTATGGCCCACAGCCCAGCTTCCAGTTCGAGTTAGTGAGCACTGATGTAACTCTGCTTCATTGGAATAAACATGTAGATTTAAAATTTACTATTTAATGTGAAAAAGACATCCACATAATGCTTTGTCGACAGTTTATGGGCTGGTTCGGCCCCGGTTCCGTGACTAGCGGGGCGGAGGGATTTCGCAAAATCTGTGCCTCCGGACAAGGGAAACAGGGGACCCCAAAATAATTAAAAACAGTGGTAACGATCTGAGGAGAAACAAACTAATTTACTAAATATATTATCAGAATGCAAGATAACACACTGTAATACAATATAATTAGAATTGAAGCTAATTAATCAAATATAATGAGAGATAGTCCAAAAGCTGGGTAGGCCTCACCATAACGCTGAGGTGAGATGCGCAGTCCAGTCGAGCAGCAGGGGGAGAGACTGACGAAGAAGAACCTGGTCAGATGACCTACCAAGGCCTTATATCTGTTCCCCCTGAGCAGAAATGATAACAACACAGCGAACAGGCTTCTGGGGAACGTAGTTCTTCTTCTCTTCGGGCACAGGTACCCAGAACACTTTAACTCCCAGTGCACTACATGATGTTATGATGTGGAATACTGATAACCAAAAATCATAAAACCGTGACATTCCACCCCTTATTCTACATCACTACATCATGCTTAATATATACAAACAAACCATAATTAACAAGCATTAAACACACGCGCACAAACCTATATATATACACATGAAATTACTGACTGCACTCCCCCAGCATCAAATTCCCTTGTGGTACACATTGAACATCCCTGTTTTTCTGCATCACCCACCAAGTGGACCCAGGTCCCTGGGCAAAAACAGTTCCACAAAGAGGTTTGCCCTTCCCAGAAGCTGGAAAGACCCAAACCGCTTTTCCCAACACGTTCTTTACATGTACTACAGGGACCCTATCTCCCTTGACAGTATGTAGGGAGCTGGCAGGACCATCGTGATTGATAGATCCTTGAGTGTTGACCAGCCAGGTGGCTTCTGCCAAATGCTTCTCCCAAGTCTTAAATGTTCCGCCACCCATTGCTTTCAACCTGGTTTTTAACAACCCATTGTACCGTTCAATTTTACCAGAAGCTGGTGCATGATGGGAAATGATAAATCCATTCAATGCCATGTTCTCTGGCCCAAGTATTTACAAGAGAATTTTTGAAATGAGTCCCATTATCTGACTCAATTCTTTATGGAGTGCCATGTTGCCATAGGACTTGTTTCTTGAGACCTAATATGGTGTTTCAGGCAGTAGCATGGGGTACTGCATATGTTTCAAGCCACCCAGTGGTTGCCTCTACCATAGTAAGCACATAATGCTTACCATTGCGAGATCGTGGCAAGGTGATATAATCAACCTGCCACTCCTCCCCATACTTATACTTTTGCCATCGCCCTTCCCCCCTAGAGAGGCTTCATCCTCTTGGCTTGTTTAATTGTGGCGCATGTGTCACAGTCGTGAATAACCTGTGCAATAGCGTCCATAGTTAAGTCCACCCCTTGGTCTCTAGCCCATTTATATGTTGCATCTCTTCCTTGATGGCCCAAGGTCTCATGGGCCCACCGAGCTAGAAACAATTCACTCTTGTGTTGCCAGTCCAAGTCTATTTGAGCCACCTTAATTTTGGCAGCTCGATCTACCTGATGGTTGTTTTGTTGTTCTTCAGTAGCCCTACTCTTGGGCACATGAGCATCTATGTGACGCACCTTTACAACCATGTTCTTTATTCGGGCAGCAATGTCTTTCCGCAGTTCAGCAGCCCAGATAGGTTTACCCCTTCTCTGCCAGTCGTTTTGTTCCCACTGCTGTAACCACCCCCATAGAGCATCTGCCACCATCCACGAGTCAGTATAAAGATAAAGCATTGGCCACCTCTCTTGTTCAGCAACATCTAAGGCCAGCTGGACAGCCTTTACCTCTGCAAATTGGCTTGATTCTCCTTTCCCTTCAGTGGCCTCTGCAACTTGTTGTGTGGGGCTCCACACAACAGATTTCCGTCTGTGATGCTTCCCCACAATGCAACACGATCCGTCTGTGAACAGGGCATATTTCTTTTCATTTTCTGGTAGTTCATTGTTTGCTGGGGCCTCTTTAGCATGTGATACTTCTTCTGGTGGTGATGTTCCAAACTTTTTGCATTCAGACCAGTCCGTGATCACCTCTAGGATTCCTGGACGACTGAGGTTCCCCATCCGAGCTCGTTGCGTAATCAACGCAATCCACTTACTCCAAGTGGCATCAGTAGCATGATGGGTGGAAGGAACCTTTCCTTTAAACATCCAGTTCAGCACTGGCACTCGAGGTGCCAGAAGGAGCTGCATTTCAGTACCGACTTCTTTGGAAGCAGCTCGAACCCCCTCATACATGGCTAAGATCTCCTTTTCACTTGGAGTGTAGCGCTCTTCGGACCCCCTGTATGCTTGACTCCAGAATCCCAGGGGTCGGCCCCGGGTCTCTCCTGAGGCTCTTTGCCACAGACTCCAAGTGGGACCTTTCTCTCCAGCAGCAGGGTAGAGGATGTTCTTTACATCCTGTCCCATCTGTACTGGCCCCAGGGCCACGGCTCGGGCTATCTTCTGCTTAATATGTTCAAAAGCCTGCTACTGCTCAGGACCCCACACAAAATCATTCTTCTTCCGCGTCACCTGATAAAGGGGCTTACAATGAGGCTATAGTTTGGAACATGCATTCTGCGGAAGCCCACTACGCCCAGAAAAGACTGAGTCTCTTTCTTATTAGTGGGCGGAGACATGGCAGTGATTTTGTTGATCACATCCGTCAGGATGTGATGACGTCCATCTTGCCACTTTATCCCTAGCAACTGAATTTCCTGGGCAGGTCCTTTCACTTTGCTTCGCTTAATAGCAAAACCAGCTCACAGAAGGATCTGGATTATTTGCTCTCCTTTCTCAAAAACTTCCCTTGCTGTGTTACCCCACACAATAATGTCATCAATGTACTGTAAGTGCTTAGGAGCACCGCCCTGTTCCAGTGCAGCTTGGATCAACCCATGGCAAATGGTTGGGCTGTGTTTCCACCCCTGGGGCAAACGATTCCGGGTATACTGAATGCCCCTCCAGGTGAAAGCAAACTGTGGCCTACATTCTGTGGCCAAAGGAATGGAAAGGAAGGCATTAGCAATGTCAATGGTGGCATATCATTTGGCTGCTTTTGACTCCAGTTCATATTGGAGTTCTAGCACGTCTGGCACAGCAGCACTCAGTGGGGGTGTGACTTCATTCGGGCCACGGTAGTCTACTGTCAGCCTCCATTCTCTACTGGCTTTACGCACTGGCCATATGGGACTATTAAAAGGTGAGTGAGTGTTGCTGATCACTCCTTGACTCTCTAGTTGACGAATCAACTTATGAATGGGGAGCAAGAAATCCCTATTGGTGCGGTACTGCTGTCTGTGCACTGTTTTTGTGGCAGTCGGTACCTGTTGCTTTTTCACTCGTAGCAACCCCACAAGAGACGGATCTTCTGACAGGCCAGGCAAAACAGACAGCTGCTTAACATTGTCTATGTCTACAGCAGCCATTCCAAAGGCCCATCGATACCCCTTGGGATCCTTAAAATATCCCCTTCTGAGGTAATCAGTACCAAGTATATATGGAGCCCCTGGGCCAGTCACAATAGGCTGCTTTTGCCAGTTTTACCAGTGAGGCTTATTTTGGCCTCCAACATTGTCAACTCTTGGGAACCCCCAGTCACCCCATGAATATAAATTGATTCTGTCCCTTGGTGGCTCGAGGGCATTAGAGTGCACTGTGCACCAGTGTCCACCAGGGCCTTATGTTTCTGTGGTTCTGATGTGCCAGGCCGTCTAATCCACACAGTCCAATACACTCTGTTATCCCTTTCCCCCCCCGGCTGGGGCAGGGCCCCTCTATTTGTTACCTCGGTTGTCCGCAGCAACTGGAGCAATCACCTTTTTGGAGAAGTTCACCTTGGTGGTTGATCTGTCTTGTAATTCTTTTACCTGTGCTTGAAGCGCAGGAGTGGGTTTTTTATGCCACTTCTTCATATCTTCTCCATGGTCACGTAGGTAACGCCACAAGGCCATACGCGACATAGTCTTACTGTTGTCACTCGCTCAAGCAGGAGGACGTCTTCTTTTGATAGCTGAGATACTGGATGATGCAGGTTGGGAGGAAACCAAGTTGATCAGCCCCTCCAGTGGGCTGTTTTGGGAATCCTGGTCCCCATCAGATGTATCTGGTACCACCATGGATCCATCAGCATTACGCATGGTAGACAGTTTGTCTTTTACATCTTCTTGATTGCTCTCTATTCTGTCCAGTTTTTCAGCTATCTTTATAATGGCTGAAACACAAGCTTGTAGAGGGGTTAAATGTAACTCAAAGTCTTGAAGTTTATTAACGTAGTGGAATTCCAAGGTCACAGCCTGAACCAATGGGTGAGCTATGTGAGATTGTGAGTGCCTGGACCGGGTGTGGGGGGGGATTAGAGCCCCCCTTCTGACTCCGCAATACTTCCCATGCAGTCTGAGTCTGCGCGGGTTCCCCTTTTCCCCCGCCCTTCTCTTCCTGCGGCGGGACGGTACGAACAGGGGAGGATCGCATTCCTTAGCTCGTCCTTTTCTCCGGACTGTTGCCGGGAGGGGTGAGTTAATTCCTCTTTCCTGTCTTTCCCTTTAACACCTATTTCTCAAACAAAGGCTTCTACCTTCATTTGTGCTACAATTAATCAGTTCATTTATAAGGGTTCTTCTTTCCTCTCTGCCGTATGTTGCTGCAAATGTACTGACGTACCTTTATGGTGTAGTCTTTGTGAATGCATGCCACATATTTGGTGTACACCTGACTCTCTCAGGATCATGCTCTTGGTCTGGCTCATCAGGAATGAAATCAGGGCTATGTAACATTTCCACCACAGCATATTCTCTCAAATAACGGATGCCTTTTTCCATATCAGTCTTTTTTTTTTTCCTCAGGCATCAGATCGTCTTTGAAGGGGTATCTTTCTTTTACGGCTAACAACATCCACTTCCAGAGGGTGAAGGACCCATTCTGGCATGTACTGATACCTCTGTCAATGGCTGAGTCCCTAGCAATGCCACCCAGTTGGCGAGCTTCTCTACCATCTAGCCACACACTGTTGGCCCCATTGTCCCAACATCGAAGTAACCAGGTGACAATAGGCTCATTTGGGTGGCGTGAAAAGTCTTTTCTCAGACCTCGAATTTCATTCATTTTCAGAGATCGATCAACAATGGTAACAATGTCTTGCTTACCTCCTATTCTTTCAGGACTTCTTGTTGCCCTCCTGGACGTTGGTGACGCAGTCTTATTGAGGGCCCCTCCCCTGGACTCAGAGGTGCTTCCCCTGGATCTCAAAGCCACTCCTCTGGACCTCGTTCCTCCTCTCTTACAGGGACTGCTTCCTCTACTTTCTCCTCCTCCTCTTTCTTCTGTTCTAACTGAGTCGAGATTCGTTTCGTTTTCCATCCTCTTACAGGGGCAACTGACATCGATTCTGGTGCCTCCTGTGGTTGATCAGGTTGGTCAGTTCCGATGCTCTCACTCTCCAGCTTGGCTCAGAGTGCGTCTCGTTCAATTATGAGGATAATTAGTTCAGATTGGAGGGTATCTCGCTCAGTTTGAAGGCTGTCGAGTTTGGACTGAAGGAAGTCTCACTTGGATTCGAAGGTATCTTGTTGAGATGGGAGGTTCCTTCTCTCAGCTCGGAGATCCTCCCCTTCGGCTTGGAGACTTTCTTTCTCAACTCAGAGACACTCTTGCCAGGTTTTGAGATTCTCTCTTCTAGCCAGGAGACTCTCTTTCTCAATCTGGAGATTCTCCGTCTCGGCTTGGAGATTCTCTCTTTGGATTTGGAGACTCTGTTTCTCTGTTTCATTTGTGCCTCCTCAGATCTGCCTGAGCCGCAACATTCCTGTCTCAAATATCTGTTTAGGCTCTCAGGGTCTTCCAGGTGTTCAGGAGTAAAGTTCCATGACGCCGAAGGTGTCCACCTCTCTAAAGTCTCTCCCAAGCCTCTCCACACTCCCTGCCACTCAGTATTCTCTGGTTCTGGGGAAGGCTTCTTCAAAATATGATAAATACAAATACTGAGTGAAATGATGAGTAGTACATTCAGGGAGATTAACAATGTGATCAGATGAGCATTCAAAAACTGCATAAAGAATTCCAAAGAGGGACTGGGAGCCTGCTTAAAAACCACAAGTTCTGTAGAATTAGCAGCTCCTTCTGCAAACAGGTGTAAAAGAGAAAGAGGAATCTTTTTTTTTTCCCTCTTTACAGGAGTAAGTTTACAAATATCCCAGAATATTGGCAGTCCGCCTGGACTTTCAAGGTCAAGTTTTCAGTGAACACCTGTGAGAGAGAGAGAAACTTTCCCAGCAAAGCTCTCCGAGAGCGGAGAGAGATTCGTTCTAAAAGCTAAAAAGCAGCTTCTGCCCGCATTCTCCACCAAGAATGTCAATAGTTTATGGGCTGGTTCGGCCCAGTTCCGTGACTAGCGGGGCGGAGGGATTTCACAAAATCCGCGCCTCCAGATAAGGGAAACAGGGGACCCCAAAATAATTAAAAACAGTGGTAACGATCTGAGGAGAAACAAACTAATTTACTAAATATATTATCAGAATGCAAGATAACACACTGTAATACAATGTAATTAGAATTGAAGCTAATTAATCAAATATAATGAGAGAGAGAGATAGTCCAAAAGCTGGGTAGGCCTCACTGTAACGCTGAGGTGAGATGCGCAGTCCAGTCAAGCAGCAGGGGGAGAGACTGACGAAGAAGAACCTGGTCAGATGACCTACCAAGGCCTTATATCTGTTCCCCCTGAGCAGGAATGATAACAACACAGCGAACAGGCTTCTGGGGAACATAGTTCTTCTCTTCGGGCACAGGTACCCAGAACACTTTAACTCCCAGTGCACTATATGATGTTATGATGTGGAATACTGATAACCAAAAATCATAAAACCATGACATGCTTTTATTTCCAAGAAGGTTCTTTGAGTCGAGAACCATAACGATTTGATAACACACTTAAAATTTCTTTAGTCACATCTGTTTCTCTTTTCTTTTTGCATTTTTATCAAGTGCAACCCCTGTAAATCAGACAGAGAAGGAAGAAGCAAAGATCTTATTTACTCTGTTTCAGTTATGCAAGTCTTAATGCTTGCACATGGCAGTAACTCGCAGAGGAGTTCTGCTGCTCTCCTGAAGAAGACTGACATTTCAAAACAAGCAATGATTAGATGTGATCTCTGTCTGAATCATGTTAGTCTGCTTTGAAGATTTTAAATAGCTATCTGCTATTTA